>VXBO01014426.1:186381-215788 GCA_013400135.1 Rhinoptilus africanus | reverse complement strand
AAAAGCCACGTTGGTTAAGCCTGGCGATATTAAGCACTTATCTTGGCTTCTTTGTGTGCTTACAAAAATGTCTTGAATATTAAGCACCTGTACACAAAGTTTTTAATACATTGCCCGAGGTTACAGATTGGCGTAGGTAAAATGGTGGAGATGTGTCAGCCCGTTCCTTCGACGCGGTCTCGGAAAGGGGCGAAAACAGAGAGTACCCCCCTGGTACGGGAAGACATCATCCTGTGTGACAGCGAGGTAGAAGACAAACGTTTTATGAGAGATAATTAACTGACTTTATCACGGGCGGGTTTTAAAGCCTATTTTACATCATCGCCTCCAGTAAAAACAGATGCGGATTCTGCAAGACTCGGTTTTCAGAGCAGTTTCTGCTGGCTGCAGGTGGAGCTAAGGCTGCTTCCCATGGTCTGAAATCTAAATCTGAGGGGTTTTTTCAACATGCTGTTCCCTGCTGGGTGAAGCTACGGGTTTTTCATGTTATTTGCATGAAAAAAAGATAAAAGCACGGTTTTCGGCTTTAAGGCATAATACTCAAACAAGGTTAAAACAAAGAAACGAGAATCCTCTGCAGAGCAGCGCAAATACGCAAATAAAATAACTCCATATATTTGACTTAGATGTTTATTTCGTATAAATTCCTGCATTTGATGTTTTTTTAATTTAAGGTTTCCTTGTTTGTGACTGAAAAACTCCCTCAAATTACTTTTTCTCACTAGTTATTATGCAGTCGTTAACTTGTACAAAATAGTTTTTAAAAAAAAAAACAAACAAGAAAACCCAAAAACCCCTAGGCAAGAGGGTGTGCAGAAGGGTGTGAAAATAATATTGGAGAGGAGATTAGAAGTAGTGAGTAGGCGGAAATGGGAACAGAGATGTGGGCAGGGATTATGCAGTTTTCAAGGTGGGAACAAAGAACCTGAATTTGACGCAGTAAAAGGATGAGAAACCAAGAATTAGTCTTGAAATGGGATTGACCTGGAATATGACTTCGGTTACATTTTGAATTCAGTCCTGTAGAGGCGAAGGTATGAGAAAACGAGAGGAAGAAACGGTGCATAAGAGGATGCTTGGCTGCTACAGTGACAACAATGGAAGTTGATTAGCAATCCATCTAAGAAAAGACAATGTTAATTACATTGTTAGCAGAAGTAAAAATAAGATGTGGAGCAGAAAAAGCAGCAAAGTATGTTCATTTTCTTTTTTACGTATAGGACAGTCTATGTGTGTTATCTTTCCAACAATATTAACACCAAAAAAGGAGATTAGTCAGGTAATAACTATAGACTATTTATAGACTTCCACCACGGAAGATGGTAAGACTTTCAAAGCTCAAATGTCAGCAGTGTGGAGATAAAGCAAAGCAGACAGAGATAAATCCGTCTTTCACAATACAATATCACTCAACATCAAGGTGAGGTGAGGGCACGGGTGCAAGAAGTAATCTGCAGTAAATTTCTAGTAAAATGAAGATCAGGTAGGGGGTCTTTAAAAGTCTTGAACACATACATGATGGGGTCCTGATCAGTCACAGTTATGATCACGTCTTACCACATTTCGAAAGACTGCCTAGACTAACATGGAGTTCCCTTGTAGTAGATCTTATGGAGAAATCCATACTGCTTTTTTCTTTTGGCTAAGAGGCCACCTTACAGCCTTGGGGTTTGCAGTGCAGCTCCGATAACGTCTGCTCTTGTTTTGTTCTCTAGGTTGTAAAGCGTTGTGTATTTCCGTGTGAAAAATATATTCAAGGGTGAAGACCTTATGAACTGCATATAGTTCATGACTGAATTCCCCAGCAGATTTTTTGGAGTCTTTTAAAGCATGCCGGCGGAAACTAAAGTTTGCCTTCCCAGAGTTATCTGGTTTGTATTCATCTCATATGACCTCATTCACAGAGGAAACACATTCCTGGCACAAGGAAATTGTTTACTATAAAACTGTTTTCTCAATGACTGTTGAACTGGAAATTGAACGCTAACTTAAACATCATTGCTTTCCAGTCCGAACTGCAGTTGTTCATAAAGCAATACTTAATTAATCTGACCTTGATAAATAACATCACGCAGTGTGTAATTTTAAAGAGCAAGCTGAGAGTGTCTGTATATACCCTGAGTGCTGGTAAGGGAAAAGAATGGATAAAACACGCTCATTGCTTTGCTAATTAATCTTTGGAAGAAGCTTCAAGTGGAACAATGATGTGTTTAGAGAAGGCATGGGAATACAATACAAGTAGATGAAAGCAGCCAAACTATAAGAGCTGTTGCAGCTGTGGTTTTCTGCTTCTTTAGTTTTGTTAATTTAAATCTTTCAACAGGCTTTTGCAATAACAATATTGTGGGTTGTGATATTCAGCATGAACCAACGCGTGGCAACTAAAGAATCAAAGTAGTCATTTGAACGTGGAAACAAATTTGTGAATTGGTAATACTACAGCACAAATGGCTGATACTACAAGTGCCCTTTTCATAGCATCCCTGAATACTGGGTTGGAAGGGACCTCAAGGATCATCTGGTACAACCCTTCTTGGCAAAAGCACAGTCCAGACAAGAAGACCCAGCACCCTGTCCGCCTGAATCTTAAAAGTGTCCAACACTGGAGAGTCCGCCGCTTCCCTGGGGAGATTATTCCAATGGCTGAGTGTTCTCATTGTGAAAAATTTTCCTCTTGTGTCCAATCAGCATCTCCCCAGGAGTAACTCGTACCCATTACTCCTTCTTTTCCATGCGACTCCTTGCAAAAAGGGAGTCTCCATCTTCTTTGTAGGCACCCTTTAAACACTGGAACATGGTGATAAGGTCTCCCCTAAGCCTTCTTTTCTCAAGGCTGAACAAACCCAGTTCTCTCAGCCTTTCCTCATAGGGCAGGCTTCCCGGTCCTTGGATCATCTTTGCAACCCTTCTCTGGACTCACTCCAGCCTGTCCATGTCTTTTTTGCATAGCAGGGACCCAAACTGAACACAGTAATATGCCAGGTTTGCAGGTGATGTATACATACATCGCCCAGCCACCAGCCTCTTTTCCCAGGGCTTCTGCAGCTGTTTTGGTATGGACACACTGGAACAAAAGTGCTGAAAGCACTATTTATATCAGATTTTTGTCTTCACACTGTTCTTCAAGATTATGTAACTGTTTAATGTGTTTTCCATAGTTGTTTAAGGAAAAAAAAAAGGTAAAATGACATCCAAAATGACCTACTTGTAAATTGTGAACGATTACCTGTTATAATGAATGTATTTTTTATTTTATGCTGAAGAGGTAACTGTACTGGTATTTTGCATATTGAGCAACAGATCTATTAAAATAAAATCAATGACAACCCAGTAATAAAAGGAAATCCCTACTGTCTAATTTAAACCAGCAGAAAATAAATTTGGGAGCAAGATGATCTTGCATTAGTATTTGCGTTTCTTTTAATTTGGTACACCTACTTGTACCACTGTTCACACTGGAACAATTTTTGGTTCATGCTTGGACATTAGAGACTCCTTTAGCTTGCTGTATGTTCCTAGGATGCTGTGGATGGCGGTGGGTTGGAGGAGAAGGCTGGGCAGCTTCCCTCTCCTTGGGGGGCCTGGAAATTGCGCTGAAGCAAGTACTGCTGGAAGCAGGCAGGAAGGGGTGCAGGGTTGAACAGGCTGCGCCTATCTTCTGCATTGGGGAAGGCTCAGGGCCAAAAGTTTCAGGTGCCCGTCAGAAATGAGCGTAGGCTTTTCGCATGGGACGTCCTCTTTGTCTCTTGACATAAGAGCACCCACTCTCCATTGTTCTCATCGCCTCCAAAATTGTATTTAAGCAGTTTGTTATGATGGAAGTTCGTGTTACAAGGCAGCACGCATGATGTTATCGATACCAATGGTTCTCTGACCAGCTGAAGCCTCAGAGGCACGAAGCGTGTGTTTGCCTGGCCCAGAAGCCACGACCGGCTGGACAATCCCCCCACTCTCTGCTGCCGAACCCACCACACCACACCCAGCCCCTGGGCCACCGTGACTGAACGTGTACAGGAAAATGCACTGGAGAAGCGACACACTGGCGAGTTGGAAAATGTAGTTCCACCAAAACTGCCTTCCTCTCAGATGCAGTATGATTTTTCTCCACTAATTGTTCTACCTTGAGTGCTGGGTAAGGGGATGTTTTGATTCATAATAGAAAGTGACTGTTTTTCCAAGGACAGGCACAGCATGGTCTTTATTGCAGAAAGCTGAGTCCTTGTATTTGGGAGGTCTTCATCATAAAATTGGGCTGTAGAGCCATTCTTACAACAACAGTATTTCAAGATGTGACACATCCGTCTTTTCTGCAGGTGTTTTGGCTTTCCATGCATCCTCCTGCAACCTTCCACTTCTCAGCACTGCAGTAGTGCCTTTCCTCCTTTGCCAGAGAACCTGGATGCCATAACTCTTTTCTCCATCCTGGTGGCAGCTGCCCCACTTTCCCTGGGCATCTTAGGGAAGAGCTGAACTGCTGAACGCATGAAGGAAGGATCTGCCATCCATAGGGAGCGAAGAAGTCATGCTTCAAGGGGGAGCGTGTGCTTCAGGGGGATGGAAGAGAAGACGGCAGTGCTGTGCTTACTGTGGGGTGGCACCTTCCTGCCCCCTGGGAAACTGGATAATGAGAGAAAGGGAAGAGTCTGGTACACCCAAGAGACCCCCCTGGCCCCTGGTTTAACAAACCCGCAGTGCGTATTGTAATCCTTTTTTTTTTTTTTCCCCTGGGAACAGTAAGGTGCAGATTACCATGGTTTCACCTGCCCTTGCTCCCTACCCATCTAGAAAATCCACAGCTGCTGTGGCTTGCGGCTACCACCTCTAAGCTGGCGCTGTTACACTGTGACAGATTAAGCTTTAATACAGAATTTCAGGGAGAGAGGAATTAGCTCCTTGCTCACTATACGTTTTTAGGTTTTCAGATAGTAATTCTAGGCGGGCAGCCGAGGGAGGAAGCCTTTCCTGGTTGTTTTCAGTTCAGTCATTCAGGAATTACTATTGAAGCTATCACATTGCTTGAGCAATGTTTGTATCCTGTTTTGCCTTTCCTCAGAGGCAGTCTTTCACCTATTTCTGTCATTATTACCTTCCTGGATATGTATTTCACTTTTTAGCCAGATAGGGAACATTTTTGTGATTATGCTTCCAGCAACTTCTGGCCAATTTCTTTCACTTTACTTGACTTCTGCTCAGCAAATCTGCTCCCACCCAAGCCACTGTTGTTTTTCCAAAATAGGCGCAATTTTGTGCTTTATATCGTGCCTTTGGAAACACGTGCCTCTAGGTAATCTTTGAAGATTGACAGGTCCTAAACTTCTGTGCGTTTGCTCTGCTTTGGGATTAAGGTACCAGTTACACCACCCCAAGTCATTCAGTCAAGCCGCGTCTCTTACGCGCATATTCACATGACTCAGTCTTATTACAGAAGATCAAGTTAAGGATTTGCAGTCTCTGGTTTCTCACAAACTTACCTTTTGTAGGCAGAATTCTTCCATAATTTCTGTGCTTGTAAAGCTGCCGAGTTGCTCTCCAGATCTCCTTCGTGCCTCTCGGCGACAACATTTCACGCTTCTAGAGGTGCTTGCCCTACCCCACCTCGCTGGTGGGAGAGCTTCTTACTCCCCCATTGCTCTCTGCTTTGTAGCCTAAAAATACTGGTAGAACTGAAATGACCTCCTCCAGGTTCACGCCAGGTTCTCTTTCAAAGCAATCCGGAGAACTTTGTTTGCTCAATCTTTCAACATGAAATAAGTCTGTTTCCAGTTCCAGGTAACGCACTGGATTTATGCACCGCTGGCAAGGGGCCGGTGTTTGTGTCTTGGGTGCAGTTACGCAACATCTGCCCTTGTTATCAGGCCCTGATAAATTAGCTTTCACACGCGCTGCAGGGAAGCTGCTGTTCCACAATGGAAATTTAGAAGATCTCTTGTAGGTAGCCCAGTTCTCCTGAAACGAGTACAAAATAGCTTGCTGAAAACAAGGCTAAAACTTCCACTTTTAGCCATTTCTTTGATAGCAACCCCTCGCGTTGCTGTCAAACACTTCGGAGTTGCTTGTGCCCCTCCAAGCCTGTCTCCATCCTCTAACGGCGCAAGCCAGGGAGAGGATAGCAGGTACAGATGGGCCCTGTGGCTTTGAAGGGAAAAAGGGAAATCAGAGCCACGCTGTCAGCTTTTGCTTTGCTGCGTATGAGCTCGCTTTGGTATAAACACTGGAGAAATAGGAAGGTAAAAGCTTTGAAATAGGATTTAAAAAGGAATCAGTACCTTATCTTCCATTTGAGAAAAAAAAAAATGGTGTGAAGGATGGAGGGTAAGTCAGATAAAAAAAGAAAGAAAGGGAAATTAAAGAGAACAGCAAAAAAGGAGAATACTAGTCAAAAGCAACAGGAAAGAGGCAGGCATAGATTGCCAATTAACATTTCACATCAAAGGAAAATTCTGATCAAAATCTTTTCCTTCTTCTAAGAAGCGTCATGTGTTTCCAGTATCTACTGCAGCGAAGCGAGCACGCTTTCTGCAAAAGGTGGCCCAAGAGAATAAGGCCGATAGCCACAAAGCTTGTGGAAACCATTTTATACAGCTGACAACTAGGACTAGAACAGGACAAAACCCCACAGGAGCCCACAGCATCAGCATGGCTGCCCTGGTTCACAGTTGATTCCCACCCTGTGCCAGCTGCAGGAGATCCGAGGGACAGACCAGTGTCCCTCACCCCACACGCCTCTCTGGATGCATTTACACCATGTGGAATCATAGAATGTGTTGGGTTGGAAGGGACCTTTAAAGGCCATCTAGTCCAAGCCCCCTGCAACGAGCAGGGACATCTTCAACTACATCAGGTTGCTCAGAGCCCCGTCCAACCCAACCCTGAATGTTTCCAGGGATGGAGCATCCACCACCTCTCCGGGCAACCTGTTCCAGTGTTTCACCACCCTCATTGTGAAAAATGTCTTGCTTTTATCTAGGCTAAATCTTCCCTCTTTCAGTTTAAAGCCATTACCCCTCGTCCTATCAAAACAGGCCCTATTAAAACATCTGTCCCCATCTTTTTTATGAGCCCCCTTTAATTACTTAAAGGCCACAATAAGGTTTCCCCAGAGCCTTCTCTTCTCCAGGCTGAAAAACCCCAACTCTCTCAGCCTGTCCTCATAGCAGAGGTGCTCCATTCCTCCGATCATCTTTGTCTCCCTCCTCTGGACCTGTTCCAACAGGTCCATGTCCTTCTTGTGCTGAGGGCTCCAGAGCTGGACACAGCACTCCAGGTGGGGTCTCACCAGAGCAGAGTAGAGAGGGAGAATCACCTCCCTCGACCTGCTGGCCACGTTGCTTTTAATACCGCCCAGAATGCGGTTGACCTTCTGGGCTGTAAGCGCACATTGCCAGCTCATGTCCAGCTTTTCATCTTCCAGTACCCCCAATCCTCCTCTGCAGAGCCGCTCGCAATGCCTTCATCCCCCAGCCTGGATTGATACCAGGGGTTGCCCTGACTGAAGTGCAGGACTTTGCACTTGGCCTGGTTGAACCTCATGAGGTTCACATGGGCCCACTTCTTGAGCCCGTACAGGTCCCTCTGGATGGCATCCCGTCTCGTAGAGCCTCAGATGCCCAGGAAGAACAGCAGCACTATTCCCCACACCCCCGAAATCCCCACAAATGCTCCAAGACATTCATTCCCTGCTGGCCTGAGTCCATCTAAATCTGAAACGAGCAAGCACTTCGCAGGGATACAAGTGCTGGATGAAGGTAATGTTGCTGGAAGTACCCGCTGTGCCTTTGGTGGGTCGTCACACAGGTACGCGCACCTTCTTGAGGTGTTTGTAACCAGCGTTGGCGTATATGGCTATGCCTGTGTCTCACAGCCCTCTGTGCGTTTAGGCAGCGATGATATCTGTTTATATGGGCATCCCTTCTCCGTCCTGAGGCTGGTGAGGGGACAGTGAAGATGAAGGGCAGAGGGAAGATTCTAGGCTTTGTGGTTCCTGTGGAAACTATTGCTGTGCTGCAGCTACACAGGTTTGCTGTCAGGCAGGGAGACCACCTGCTTCCTTCCATACAGGCAGGGGACGCATGCGTCACGGGCGTGAGGTTTTTCGGGCAGGTAAAAACAAACTTAAAACATTTTTAAATTATAGAGACAGAAGAAGGCTGGATGTGAACACACAAGTCCATATCAAAACAAGAGCAGGTGTAAAGATTAAAAAAAAAAAAACAACCCAGTAATTGCTTTGCTGTTTGGTTGTGTACAGAACAATTCATGGCTGTGATTAATTCATTAAAATGTCATTAAAACTCCAAGTGAGCTCAGGCTCGGCCAGGCAAGAGCATGAGCATTTCAATTGGCATTTTAAATGGCACATTTGAAAACAGTAGTCAGCTACCTTTCCAGATTTTCTAAAATATTACCAAAAAAAAAAAAAGAGGAGGCCTTGACAGGTCAGAGCACCTTGGCTACCACCCATGCTCCAGCCTTCAAGGAGGGGAGGAAGGAGAAATGATCGTTTGAAGTCGCATAGTCTTAATTTTCATTTTTTCCTAGCTGTCTATTGGGCAAACGATTCCCTTGACTCTACCAGAGCCCAAGTCACAGGTGTAAGTAACAGTCCTCATTTGCCACTATAATTCCTGTCTGAGATGGTGATATTTATAGCAACTTTCTCAGTCCCTCGCCTAGGTGACTCGTTACTGCCGAGACACTGACAGAGCAGTAGCAGAAGGCAACTACTCTAGCCCAGATTTTTGTAACAAATTACCTGTGGACAGTCATCGGCCGACAACAGGGTGAGTCAGAGGAAATTATTGTTTATAGTTTACAGGACGCATGTGACACTGAGCATGTTTGAAAGCAAAGTCCCTGCCTTGAATAGCTGAGATTTAAATTAGCTGAGGCAGCAGAGGAGGAGGGAGGGCACACAAAAGCAAGTCTTGCCAATTCGTGGCACGGTGCCTGGTAATAGGTCACCAAGCAGGAAAGAAAACCCTGGCTCCATCATCAACATCAGGCCCGCGCTCAGGTGTCCGTGACTTATTTCCTGGAGATGTCTCAAAACGTGACCAACGCCTTTACAGAAGAGAACTGATCTCCTGCTGTGATGCAGACACGACACCGCATTTTGTTTTCATGACTAATGGTTGAGAAGTCCAAATAAGCGAGCCCTAAAACATCAAGTATTTTGGCAGAAGAGAGGCAGATTGTGCATGTGGCAGGTACTGCACACAGATGGTACGGACAGATGGACTCTGGCGTCCCCAAACACTGAGTTGAGGTGACGAAGGGAAGAAGTATCCTTGAGCCTTCATTCATCGAGTTGGAGGCTCTCAGGTAGGACAAAGGATGTGAAAGTGAATGAACAGAAAATGGCACAAAACAGCGACCTAGTCCAAAAAGCTGCCATCAGAAGGGCGTGTGTGCGTATGTAGGGGTAGGGAGGGAGAGGAAGAATTGTAATTAGGTCATAGGGACCAAAAGACAAATAACAGGACAAGCTTATCTAATACCTGGGCTGTCAGTACACAAATGCCAAAACACAGGATGACGAACAATTAAGAGTTTTTATGCAGCTAATTATGACGACAGAGGATTTGTGGAATAAAATCACTAATTAAAATATTGTTAATAAAAAGCAAAGAAAAAAAAATTGAAGGGGGAAGCTCTGGAGCTATGCCACAAGAGCTACAACAAAGGCTCCCTCCCGCTCAAGAATAAAAGGAACAATGTTTTGATAAGAATTAAGTATCTTGGAAAAGCAGCACAGTAGGAAACAAACAGTCCTCCACGTTCTTGCAATAGTTTACGTAAGTTATGGGAATGGCTTTAAATCAACCATGATTACTGGGATGAATCTGGTTAAGACCAAAAACATGTATGGAAGCCAATCATGAAACAAGCTTGTCATTCTGGAGGAAGGAAAGAGTAAACAGCAAAATAAAGATGTACCTGCATATTTCAACAAATTCAGAACTATTAGAAAGCTTCCTGTCAAGATAATCCTCAGAAATAACATGAAAAAAAAATCCAAATGTATTCCTATTAGGAAGAAGGCTAAATAAACACAAAAAGTAGATCAAAATGCCTGACCAGAGAACATTCTTTGCTTCAGCTGACAAAACGAGCAAACTATGATCAGACACCCCTGATGGACAGGAGCATGAACAAAAGCCGATTCCAGAGTATCTGCCTCAGCTACGTGTGTTCTGCTCCACTAATTAAAACAAAAGCATGTTGGAAGACTAGCAGATAATCTGAAAAAAAAATAAACCAAATCAAACAAAAACTTGAAAGGAGATTTGTACATTTTCCTTGTGGTGAGAATGATATAACAAAGCCAACAGGTAAATTGTGGAAAAAACAAGACTGGAATTTGAGGTCAGTCAGGCAATGTGGGGAAAAAAAAACTGTAACAAGGTAATTTACTGAGCTTTTCTAACCCTATGAGTATATGCATTGAGACGTATACCACAAGTGACAGGAAATCCAAAGTTTAATGTCAATGTGAAGAAACCATCTGTGAAGAACACAAGAAGCACATATACAACCGATTTAACTGAAAAACTATTTTACCCACAGGAAAGAAATTTTTTCATATTGCAGTCAGAGTAAGCCCTAACACCAGAAGTCTGAAAAAAAAAATAATTGTAAGCTATCTAGCCAAAGATGAGTCATACATCAGACCTTATAAAAATGTACAACTAATTTATCCAGTATTTACAGAGGTTTTGATTATGTAAGTCAAATATAACCTTTCATAAATTCTTTCATTTAGAGTTTTTTTGGATTAACACTGAAAACTAAAAAGTGATTTTGTGGCTTCCTCCCCTCCACCCCCCACTTGGCTATCATCCATTTTGGGATAACTTAGCTAGGAAGCTCTGTGATGTGCAGTAATCTATTCCCATTTTACAAAGACAGCAAACCAAAAAGTTGTCCTTGTAGCTGCAATTCTAAGCAGCCATGTTTATTTGGAATATATTTCTAAAAACAACTTTAAACATCAAACATTAATGCTTCTGTAACAGATGTCATCCCACAACTGAGCAGGCAGCAAGATGTAAATTTAAAAACATACAGTATACTTTTCTTCTACATTAAAGATAAGAGATTACACAGTTAATCTTATGGAAACCCATAGGACAAATCAGCCTACCACAAAAAAAAAAAAAATTCCTGAGAATTTTAAGATTGCAGTAAGGACTCTCATTTTAAAAAAAGGTCAAGAGACAAGTACTTCAGATAGTAGCTTTGAACCTCTGAGTGCAGGCCCTGCCAGTATGTGGCTCACTTCTGAAGCGCTCACAAGAGGCAACTACAAAAAAAGCAATCCTGTTGCAATGAGGATAAAGTTTACTAACCGTAGCTGCCTGCACCTGCACTGGAATTCCTGCCTGCCCCCACAAAGGTCCACAAAAAGATTTGTAAGTCCACAGATTCACATTTACACGTTCCAATGAAAGACAAAGGTAAAAGCTATGTCTAACTGAACAACTTTGGAAAGACTGTTTCATCATGTTAGTAAACAAAAGCTCAGCACCTTGCAGATCAAAGATTTTTAAACTAAATATTTTGTTTAACTGTTAAACATATAAACCAAAGTCTAAAAAAAAATAATCAAGCAGTAAATACTTGAATATAACATTGAAGAAATACTCAAAGAACATAGCTGATGTTGTACTATAGCATTTTACTTCATTTAAGTACAGCAAATTTCACCCATCCTATGATTTATGAAGTACACAAAATATGTACATAAAGGAAACCAAACCCCATCAGAAGATGATCATACATGTGCATATGTACATGTAACATACACACACAAAATGTGCAAATTTCTTTTAATGCAAGTTAAACAAAGCATACGCAGGACAGAGTTGTACAATGATAATGGAACACAGAGTATTCTCGGTATCCTCATGATGTTTCGTATCTACAGCCAGTGCAAACGTACAAGGCACAAACTCAATGCTGACACTGTAGTGTTCTAAGTTACATTCAGGCACATCTCAATTGTAGGTCTTCAAAAAAAGCTCAATGGAAGTGCTAATTCTGTACTAAAGTGCCAGCCTTCTCTCAAAGTTTAAGCACTAAACTGATGTGACCTATATGCAATAGTTATCAGTAGGGTTCTGAGTTAATTTATCACTGGAAAATTTGTGGCTAAAACATCTGTTACACTCTCCTCACCTGTGAAAGTATGCTATTTCCCAAATTACCTCTATACCTTGCCAGCCCGAGATGTGGAATCATACAGGGTATTACTAATGCTTTTTTTCTAATTTTAGTCGACCTCCTGCAGAAAGTAAATCCAGATTTAAAAAAAAAAAAAAAAAACACCACCAAAACAAACCAAGAACAGCCAAAGTGCCTTCCAAGATACTTGCATTTAACAAACTTTTGCTAAATTGCATAGTGACAGTGTGCATCAGCTAGTAAAGAGTCAGAAACAAAAGCTTGCTGTTTAAGGCAAAATTTTAACACAGCATAGCACAAAAAGCCAAATACCAGTTCCATCAGTATTTAAACAAAGTACTGGCTCATGTAGTCTTACCCTCACAGTGTTTTCTTCCTTACTTTAATAGCAAACCACACTTGCACTATGCTTGATTAGCAAATTTTGTTGCATTTTTCTAAATAAAATGAGAGCAATTAATATGTAGGCTGATTGACTGAAACTGAAAACACCTGAAAAATATGTTCTCTTCCACCCCTCAAAAAAGGGGGTTTTGAGCCTACTGGGAGTTTAAAACTCACCTGTACCCAGGTCTAATATAATACCTAAAATTGAAATAATCATTTAAAATTTTCTAGTATTTAACAGACGTTACCACATCACTCTGCTGTCTCACCCTAAAATTGTATTTTCATATTATTTTTCAATAGAAGACATTTAATAGACATCTGAGGAAAACAATACAATACAAAACCTTAAGGGTCTTTGCAAAGGTATCTTCTATTCCTTCTGCAAATAAAGGAATGATTTTACTGGCATTTATTTGAAGTGCCATCAGGAAAGACAGAAGAATACTTAAGAAAGCAAAAAAAGTTCTAATGCTCCACATATATTTTTGGTTTAGCCTTCCTGACCAAAGTCTTCTGTAAACTTCTTTAACTTCTCCAGGTCCTGTTCATTAACTGTTGGTTTTGTGTGAGCTAGCGACCTGAGCATATCAGCCTGTCAGAAAAAAAAAGAAGAAAACAAGCATTTTCAGAAACGAGTATAGTACCACTGCTAACAATCCTGTTGCCAAGACAAATATTCATTAAAAAGCCCATTAAAACAAGATGACCACAGGAGCTCCTGTTTACACAAAACTTGAGGTAAGCCTAAACTACATGTGCACAGAGGCAGCATTTTAACCCCATGAACACAGAAAACTCTCCGTGAGTTTTCTAATAACGAAACCACAACCTCAGGTTTAGGTTTAAGCCACTCATCCATTCAAGTTTTATTAATCTCTTTTCACTGAAAATAACTGAACTTACTTTTTTTTTTTTAAGCAGTGAACTAAAATTTCATCTTAAAATGATATATTTTATTCCCTGGACCAAAGCAAACTTTTTAACATGCACAAAGAAAGCTGACGAAAAAGCTTTATCACCCCTGATGAAATGTAACCAAAACTACCATCCACAATCTTTTAACATTTTATTCTTTATGCTTGTATTTATCTCATGGGCAATATTTACCTACAGCAAATGACTTCCCAATTGATACAACAATTTTCCATTTCCTAGTATCCCAATAAGTGATGGGAAGGAAGCACATCATAGGGCAGGGATCCCAAAGGTTTTAAACAAATAAAAGACAAGTGAAAGAACAGTGGCAGAGCCAGGTGCTGTCCATGGATGAAAGAACAGCAGCTGCATGCCAGCAGACAAGAACAGTAAGAAAGAAATGCTTATGAGGGATAGAGCTGGCTTTTTCACAAACACGTCCTACTGTAGTGCTGTATGTTGGGAATACAAACGTTATCTGGTATGTCCAGCATTTCTGAAAACAACTTATGCAATTGCCTTGCACAACCGTTTGAAAAACAGTCTTCACTGTAGGCTTTTCAGAGTTCTGCAAAGCAAGAAGGAAACGCTACAAAAGAATACCTACCATGGAAACTTGAGGCTCCAGTAATTTATCACCTGGAACCTCCATCCATGTCATTTCCATGGCTTCAGGATCACCTGGAGAGCAAGGGGTGAACAAATCTACCATCGTATTTGGATTAGACACTGATGGTCCTTTTACCTAAAGATAAGAAAATACTCAGTTTATAGGAGTTATAATTTTAAAGACAAAACCCAGAAACTGCACAGCATCTTTAGAGCAAAAGCATTCCTTGATTTTATGCGTTGGGAAAACACATCCTGTGAAAGAGAAGTTGTATAAATGTACTGGCATCATTCACTTTGGAAACATGCAGGTACTTAAATTCACATGAGGTCAGTGTGAATTGACCTGTCAATGTGAATATGAAGCACTTAGGAGGTGCTTCCTCCTAAGGCTGAGGATTTCTGTGGAAAACTGACATGCTAGGAAATCTAGTTGGAGAGGACCACCCTTCCTAGTCCCTTCTCAGTTTGGGAATTTATTCATCACTGGTCAACAGCTTTGTAAAAAGTTCTCAATAATTATCCCTGCGTGCCCCTCAAGTCAGGAAGCCACAGATGGCTTTTCAACCTTTTGAGATACTGCACTATAAAGTTCTGAGCTCCCTTTCAGACACCACCTCGGCAGCACTCCATAAGAGAAGAGGGCCATCTAGTGGGAGAACACAAACCGTCCTTTTTTTTTTTTTCCCAGACACATGGACAGACCCAAAAAAAGCTGCACCAGGTATCTATTCCCTTGTTTGCAACGCGTTATCTGTGACCCACAGTTTTATTTTCCTTCATCGTTACGTGAAGCATCACACATCCGCAGGAACTCAAAACATATGCAAAGACCGAAAGACAACACACTGGCTGTTTATAACGGCAGAGAACTGGATTTGCTATTTCAAACTGCATTTAAAGCACAATGCTGGGGAGCGCGGATTGTAATATTCAAAATGCAGTCTCACGAACCTGTATTATCACACAGAGCAAGGAATGGTTTCCAATGGATTAGTAATAATTGAGGAAAACACTGTTTAACTGGGGTAAGTTGTCTGTTGTGACGCAAGTAATTAACAAAGCTAAGATTTTGCTTATAAAAATATGAAATTGCATCCAGTTAAAATACTAACAACACAAGTGGAATCAACTTGGCTTATGTCAGAGCCCTCAAATACTGCACTTTTGGGGGTTTTTTCTTCCTTTTTTTAGGGCAAAAGGAGGTAAGAATTCCTTTTGGGTTGCTCCGCAAACTCTAACAACCAAGGATATTTCATTGCTCCATGGTGGTCTGAGACACGCCTCAGATCCTTCCAAATTTGAATGAAAGGCTAAAAGGTAACAGCCCTTTAGCCAGAAATGTCATTGTCACTTAAAGTCAACAATGGATAAGTACTTCCAGCATCCCTGCTTAAGGGAAAGAAGCATCTAAAAAATCCTTGATACATCAAAACAGCTGCTTATTTTTAAACACAGTTTACATCACAGTGTCACTGATGAGTTGCCCTCAGAAGAAATTTGTCATGTTAGCACTTCAAAATACTTGTTTTGTTTTTAAACTGGGAAAAGCTCCTCAAAAACCCTTTAAAATTTTGTTTATTTGTTTTGTTTTTTTCTTTTTTTCTCTCCCACCAAAATGACAAAGGTTTCCTCAGTGCAGGCTCTGGAAATTTACATAATCCTCTCATATTCTGGACCATGCTGGATTTAAGTGTTCCTTTCTCTTTGAATCTTAAACTGAATGTGTTCCTTGGAATAAACTACATGGAAAAGAAGAGCCTATCTTCAATTCAAAATAAACTGTGGCTGTTTGGTTTCAGGCCCTTAATCCTTTTAAGTCAGGCTGACTTACTGGTAAAAAACCTGTAATTCTAACTGAGATGACAAAGAACTGCAGCCAGCACAAGTTACATGGTACGTATCTCTTGGCAGTTTAGGATCTAAAATTTTTCCTACCTTACCCAATCCCACACCACCTCTTTTAAGGAGCAACGAATGAAAGCTGCCCTTTACAGCAGCAAAACCTCTGCAGAATATCTTGACCCACCTTCACTCAAGATCCATGAATTCGAAGTTTGCAGTAAAAATGTAAGCAAAAAATACTTTTAGTCTGGGTCTACTCTAAAAAATAACAGGAAAAATATAATTTTATTTAACTGGTACACGTTGTATGTATTTGGAACTCTGTTTATAACCATTGATAACATTATCATACTTTTTTTTTTTTCCATTGAAGAGCTTAATAGCTTACAGAGAACAATTAATTTGGTTGAAAAAGACCCGTATGTGCAAATTCTCTGCGGTGAAAAAAAGCATTCCCAGATTTCATGGATTTAGACTGGTGCTAAAGAAGTCTAGTTGGTTTTTTGTCAGATAAAGTTTCTGAGATCCAAACATTTAGAAGAAGTGTTTCTTAAATCAGTACATGATATGTAGAGGTAACTGCAAGATAAGCCAAACAATATAGTTTAAATAGTCTCTTTAGAGTGCACCTAAATAAGTGTAAAACTAGCTTTCACATTACAGCAGCATCCGCAGGATGCTGCATGCTGCCCAAACAATGAAGCACAGACCTTGCTCAGTTGTCTTGCATCTTCACTGCTGTTGCAAGTAACATTGATTCAGTGTTTTTACTAGAACTTTACAAGAACCTTAATTTTTCAGTTTGAAAAATATGCCAAATAAGCAGAATGTGCACAATTATAATCCATCTGTTCCTATGTGGACGAGAGGGATACATTTATTTAAACATGCTAGGAAAAACATGAAGACCCACATAACTTGATACAGAAAGAGAGCACCTCTGTAATGTTCCCATTTAAGTCAAACTCAAACTGAAAGCTTTAACACTACCTAGAGACATGAAGAGTCAGAACTTGGATTATACAGCATGAAAAGAAAAAAAAAAAAAAAAAAAAGAGGAGGAATGCCCAAGTTCTCCCATGGTTGATAAAAAGCCCCATTCGTTAAGCGTGCAGTATTACTCCAAACCAAATTCAGTTTACTTGCAAGGAATTTTCAAATTAAGATACTTCTAAGAGATTAAATAACTTGAAAATTTTTTGATTCCTACTTACTTTTTTAAAGTGAGTAGCTGATTGCACTTTTCTAACAGGCTGCATCAGTGCATCACGTACAATGATGCTTATATCTGCACCAGAATAGCCATCTGTTCTCTTTCCAAGCTCTCGATAATCTGATTCCGTTAGGACATTTGGAGTTGACCCAAGGTGCAGTTTGAACATTGCAGCCCTGGCATGGTCTTCAGGTAAAGGAATATAAATACGCTTCTCAAATCTGTTTTAAAAAAGAAAAAACAAAGTGTTCCAGAGATGCTAGCTCATGCAGGTGCACAGTGGAAAGAAGCTTATGCAAATAAGTATATATTTTTTTCCTTAAAATATTAGAAAGAAGCAGTTTCAGTATTATAAACCTTTGGAAAAAAAATATATCTAAGGCAAATATTCAACAACCTGTCCCAATAAATAATACTATAGCTAGTATAACATCCAGAATATAACAACTACTTCTTTTTCATTACAAAGACCATGACTCCAGACTGAAGTTTTTCCACATTCTCTCCAGCAGAATTTGTGTTTTCAAAGAAAAAATTGAGGGGAAAAAGTCTTGAAGTGTTGAAGTATATTTGAACAATTTCCACACCAAAAAGAAGGAACTGCCTGATAAGAAGCTGACACAACCACTTTCTACAGTCTCCAACTAAATTAAGGAAAATTGCATAGGTAGAAGCAAATGTGAAGTCATAGACTCAATAGAGTTGTCAGTAGAAAATGTTGATAACTACAGTTCTTCCTTTGAAGCAGCATCTGTTCTCACAGTGGGGATTACTTTCCACCAACAAAATAAGAGCAACTCCAAATTCTGTAGAACACAATTATTTTGATATACATGACTAAGTGGGCCAAATCCATGAAAAATGTATTTGATTACTGCCATTGCTGTACAGGTTCCTTTAAGTCTTACGGAAAAGAGTGAGGCAGCTCCTCTCACGCTGCAGAGAATGAGAGAATGGTTTGGGCTGGGAGGGACCTTTAAAGATCATCTAGTTCCAACCCCCCTGCCCTGGCCAGGGACACCTCCCACTAGACCAGGCTGCTCAAAGCCCCATTCAGCCTGGCCTTGAACACTTCCAGGGATGGGGCATCCACAGCTTCTCTGGGCAACCTGTCCCAGTGTCTCACCACCCTCATTGCAGAAAATGTCTTCCTTATGTGCAATGTAAATCTATCCTCTTTTAGTTTAAAACCATTGCCCCTTGTCCTGTCACTACAGACCTTTGTTAAAAAGACCCAAACATTTCTCTGTCTTTCTTGTCTCACACGAAACTATAGTCATACAGGTTGGAAGTGACCTCTGGAGGTCACCTAGTCCAACCCCCAATCAAGGTATGGCCAACTTGAATGAAGTATATAAATAAAAGTCAGTGCCAGTCACAAAAATCCAGCTAATCAGACACAGGTATGGAAGCCTTTTATCTACAAAACAGCAGTTAAAAAATGCACTGAAAGATCACAAATTATGCCTGAAAAACACGGTGTTTTCTGTGTAACATAAGGCTACATTTCCATGAAATAACTCAAGCTATTCAACAGTTTGTTAACAGCTGAAAAGGAAAGGTCTATCTGCTCTTGCCCATCTGAGGTGCGTATTTTGTGACCTGTCCCCCAAGTCCACCAGAAAACCAACCAACAAGGAAGCAGAATAGTCTTCTGCATGCTCAGGCACAATCAGCTAATGAAGAGATCAAATACACTACAGTGTAAGAGTGAACAACCTACCTCTTTAAAGGGACAAGGGGCTATTAGTTTGGCTCAGTCCATCTCATGGAATTGAGTTGTAGAACATTAGCCATGTCTGCAAAGGTGACCTGGATTACTACCTCAAGAAGTCTCAGACTGAACCCTCACAACAGTTGCAAATTCCATACTGTAAAAAAAATGCCATCATACCTTCTCCTAATCGCAGAATCCAAAACCCAGGGTATGTTTGTTGCTCCTAAGACCAAGATTCCTTCATTGTCAACACCAACCCCTATATCGAGGCAGAAATCATGTCACCATTTAGACGATAAACAAGACTGTTTTAAAGCATTGTCAAAATTTAACAGGATGGAACTGTAGATCTTTTTAGTGTTCTCATGCAAGCTACGCTTAAAACACGTATCTTAATTCCTTTGACTTATTCTGAAAACCAAGTAAACTTACCTTGCATCTGGACTAGAAATTCTGTTTTTATCCGTCTAGCAGCCTCGCTTTCATTTTCACTTCTTGACCCACAGAGGGAATCTATCTCATCAATGAAGATAATAGAAGGTTTGTTTTCTCTGGCAAGCTGGAACAAGTTTTTCACTAATCTTAAAAAAGGAAAGGGCCTCAGTTACCTTAATGATTATACCAGTAAAACCACATAATTTAAGATTATATAAAACTTCCTTTAGCAAAAGCTAAAAAAAGAAAAGTATTAACATAAAGCTATTCCAGTTCCAAGACTCTGTATTATACTGCGTGAGACAGCCACTCAGTGGCTGTCAAGGGAGGTCAAACATTTTTGGAATACTCCAGGCATGATTTTGCAAGAAAAAGCCCTTTTCCAGTCTCATTTCTACAAGACAGTCTGGACTACACAAACCCACCACTTCAGACAGATTCAAAAGAACATGGCTTTCTCTTATTTAATATTTTTAACATAATCATATTCACTCTAGAGATGTTATAAAGAAATCACATGTATGTTTACTTTATTAAACAGCTTTTATATGACAAGAAACGTTGGTTTGCAAAAAAACCCAACCAACCAACACCACCTAGCCATATCTTATCAACACATTTTACTAAGTTAAAAAGGGAAATAAATAGGAAATTCTTCACATTACCAGCACTAAATCTCAGGCAACGGTCTCAAATGAAGACAAACAGAAAAAATGCCAAGCTAGGCTCCTGTTCTGTATTCTTTTTGCAACAGATGAAAAGCAGCTTAAGGCTTCCAGCTTTTGGGGAAAAAGCGCCCAGTTGTCCAACTTTATCCAATGGCCTTTCTTCCTCACCCTATCAACCGTAAATAGTGTCGCTCAGTTGTCCCACACTTCAAACTATTAAAGCATGATTTTAACGAGTATTCTTATCATCATGTGAAAGTCCTTTCTGTACAAACCCACAGCTTTCTCCTAATTCAGCAAATCCTCTCTGGAAGCCTAGATGGACAAATTCCTGCACTTCTAGATTGCAGTTGATCTGTCAATTCAGGCTTCCTGGTCTTCTTCACACATCATATAGTAACAAACGAAGAACTAGCATGGACAAGCATGAAATTTTCTTTCATTTCAATTTTCTTTCATTTTCTATTTTTGCAAGTTTCTCATGTCTTCCAGATTTTGTTTGAAAACAGTATAAAGAAAAAACCACCTCCGTATGGACACAGAAATGCCGTATGTTAGCAGCACACCTGCTGGGACAAACGAGCAGAGAGATGCCAAGAGGCCAAGTACCCTAACACTTCAGACTGATGTAGTGTGCAATCACAGCTGGGTTCAGAAGGGGAGTCAGCTCCCAAAACCTTTCTGAGCTAGTTTTTAAAACTAGCTTGATCACAGAAGAGAGGTCCAGCTACAGCAGCACAAACCGCAGCACGTGATGGTATCTTTACATGGAACTGCAGCATGAACCATAGAAACTTAAAAAGACATGATCCTTCCCTCAAACTCAATTTCTTTACAGCAACTTGTCTAGCTCTGTATTAATTTCTTCTTGCCAATGTTTTCCTGGACCTCCAGCAACTCCAACTTACTTTTCACTTTCTCCTAACCATTTTGAGACAAGGTCAGAGGAAGATACTGAGAAGAAGGTAGAGTTGTTTGCTTCTGTCGCCACAGCTTTTGCTAAGTACGACTTTCCTGTTCCTGGTGGTCCAAACAGAAGAATCCCTCTCCAGGGTGTTCTTTTTCCTGCAAAAGAGAAACCAGCAGTCTTCAATATACTCTAGAAAGACTCAACTTATTTTTCTGATGAAGGCTCTCAAATTTATTCCGAGGTTTTCCACATCTGCCCATAAAACTTCTGTCACGTGGATCACAATCTCTCTGCTAACAGCTCAGCTTCAGTCTCTGATACATCAGCATTCCAGACTTCTCAGGCCTCAGTGCCAGTCCTGACCGACAAGAGCAAACAAATGCCATGATTCTGACCTGTAAACAGGTGTGGAAATTTAATGGGCAAGATCACAGCTTCTTTAAGTGCTTCTTTGGCACCTTCGAGGCCAGCAACATCACTCCATTTTACATTTGGTCGCTCCATAACAATTGCTCCTATAAGAAAAGATTGTATAAGTTAGTGATGCGCATATTTTTTCACAACTTCAGTAACTTCTGTTTTGGGAAAAAAAAAGAATTAATAAATCTATGCCCATGTCCATGCTGAATAAAATAATGCATTTTTAATTAAACACCGAATACTGTTAGTCAAATAGATGCTGTTTCTACAGAAATCTGTCACATTGGTTACCACAATAAACCATCAATAACCACTATACTCAAGAGTTAGTAGGAGTCTGCAATGGTCAAAGCTAGTCCATAATTGAGCAGCATGTGTGTGTTTAGTAGTCACAGAGGAGTGGTAATAGGTACCCAAGCACCATCTCCTCACTAAACCACCACTGTATGGCCTGAAAAATTTGAATGTAGCTGCACTAGCCCAGGATTTACAAGATTCTCCAGCAGATGAATTAACTTGTTGGTTATCTCCACATGTGCAGCAAACAACTAGACCGTCTAATGGTTAAGAGGTTTAAGAGCTAGGGCTGAAAGAATCCGAAAGGTTATATGAAGCCTGCTTTGCTGCAGATGAAGTATCTTCTGTCTCCGTAAGTTTATTACCAAGTCTCACCTTGCTCAATCAACAAGTTCAGCTTGATTTTAGCCAACTGAGCTGTAATTTAGCCTTCTCTTCAGACTGGTTAGTCTGACATGCTAAAAATTACTTTGTCTAGACTACTTTTAGATGGGACAACTTGGATCTGAGCTAGTGATTGAATATTAGATATTATAATCCTAGCCAAGGCAAATCCAACAGGTAAGGGAAATTTTCTCAGAACAAATGCCAACCAACTCCATGCTTATTTAAAAACTCAAACACACTGAAAGTTTCAGTTGCTCTATTTCTCTGCAAGGGGCTTTCTATAATTTCACAACTGGCTTTCACCAGCTGTTTTCTTGACACTTTCACCTTATGCCTTCAGAGCTCTGTGAAGTAACTGAAGGCTGCTTTTCTTCTACAGGGTTGAAAATTTACTGCTACTCGCTGGCTAATGAATAAAGCAAATAACACTTGCTTACTTTTTAAGTACATCCTTTGAGACTTTCTCTTTTGCTGCATTCCTTTTCCATCAGATTGAAACAAACAGTTTCTGTTAACAACCGTAATCGTTAACAATTTGGAATTTAGAGTCCAAAAGCAACATCATATTGAAGATGTTAAAAATGTTATAGAGAAAGTTGATTGCAAGCTGTCTGAGCTGTCCTATCTATACATTGGAATTAATTCAGCCACATCCAATGCATTACATTATTTTGCTAGGTTGATTACATCTCAGTTTTTCTTAAAGCAAACAGAACTATGGGCTCCATCACTAAAATAATTAGCAGAATAAGTAGCAGTTCAGAGAAGTTCAGGAGATTATTTCAAAGCTGAAATATCAGAGTTATCTGCAGCAGACATACCATGGTAACTGAAATTACTGCACTGTAAATTACAGCACTGTAAGAGACTACCTGGACACAAATGGAACTGGAATCACAGGCTTCCTAATTTTGTAGGTGTAAATTAATAGCTGGGAGATTAAGCAATAGAGTGCAAAAGGCCTTTAAAATTCTAAACAGGAGTAAAAGACAATAAACCCACAACTATCCAGTCTGAGTGTTACTGGTCACTTCTCCCACGGTAAGACAAGTTGCTATTGTAATTAAAATCTTGATAAATCCCCATAGATTTGGGAGAGTTCCAAAAGGCCAAGTCAGCTAGGAGTAACAAGGCAGCAAAATTAAATACAGGAAATTTGTAACATTGCAGGAAGCAAAGTGAAAATCAGTAATTTGAAGGCTGCCCAGAGCTTGCATTATCTGAGTAATAGACTCCTGCGTTAAGTTTAAAGGTACCAAGGATTTCACACCTCAGACTTTCAAGCAATCAAATGTATAAGCAAGAACATTGTAATTTTATAGAAAATATCAAAGCAAGAAACTGTTTCTTCAAGTAAGAACCGAAGATCAGATTCATGTAGGAAGAAATATAGTGAGAGACAGGATAAGAGTCCATCATTTTTCTGTCACATTAAAATACAGGAAACTGTTTCACAGAACTATGCATAGGATCAAATAAATGTGTAGACAAGTATCACAGAATCACAGGGTTGGAGTCTATGATTCTATGATTATAAAGTAGAAAAAGCCCAGCATGGTTTCCAAACATGATACAATAGCTCCTTAATTTAAACAGACAGCAATCTGGTAAATGCATTTGATCTTTGTTACACTGAAAAATGGGGAGAACAGCAAAGTTTCTTCAGATCTGTAAGCACCTTCTGCCAGGGAAGTTCTGAACAATTCTTCACCATTAAAGGGTAATAAATATCAAACAAAGCCTCCTTTTTACTGTGCACAAAACAGTGGCTGCCACTGCAGTTTAGTGGCTGCTAAACGTTGTGTCACTGAACTCAGCATTTGAGTTAAAACCCCCAAACTATTACATTACTCAACTGTGAGAGCACCATCACCGCATATAAGAAAATGCTGCCTGGTACTGTAAACAAGCAAGAATACGTGCTCTCAACTCCTAAGCTTGAGCACAAGCTTTTTTGTGAAAACAATCCTGCTTCCACTAAGTGTCTGCATGGTGTCTGTTACCTTAGCCTCCAGGCAATGCTCTTACGCACTTAAGAGTAAAATATACTGATTCAGTTTAGCCTATAGCTACTAGGGACCTTGCAACATCTCCCTTTGGAAAATGCCATCCTGATAAATGGTACAATTTTAACATGAAGCACAGGGTACAGGAGATAAATTTCAACAGTCGCTGTATAATTTCATGGCACACAAACCCATACTTCCATAAAAACTACGGTTTTGTATGTGAAGAACAGTAATTGAGCCACTTACAGATAGTAAGTTAATCCATAACATTTAGGCGGCAAAAATGTAGGAATTTGCTTGACTGAAGTCACTCCTATTTAAAGAAAAGAACGCTTCAAAATTACCTTGAAGTTGATTCTGTAGCTTCTTTTTTTCAGGATCCTCTGACTCCCCTTCCCCATCACTGTCATTCCTGATTTGGAAATGAGAAAAAATGTTGAAATACAATGAAAGAGACTGCTGCCTTAGAATAAAAATCAGAATGCAAAAAGCAGAAAAATCACCAGTCTGAGGAATGAAAGAAACTTTGAGATGCTTTCAGATCTCTGCAAGTTTACATCACTGTACTCCTGCTCTTCTACACCACATTTTTTCTAATTCACCTCCTGGCCATTTTAACTTCCTCTTATGGGTCTAAGCCCTCTTAACGCACTTCTCCATGCTATAAGCCAGCCTCTAGGAAACAAAAGCCCTTGTATCGAATAACATAGAAGTGCTAAAATAGTTTATTTGTAGACATTTGCACTTATTCCCTATCCGGAATTGTAACAGGACTTGGTCAATTCCATCTAGTACTACAAAACTCTATACCCTCGCCTTCTCAGAGCAAAGCAAACCAGAAGTTAGAAAAAGAAAAAAGAAACTAGACAGTGAACAATTGGAGTGGAGGTCATGAAAATACACGTAGCCTCTGTGGTATTACCAATTCCTTCTATTACGCAACAGCAGAACACAGTACAGCTCAAAAAATAAAACTGATTAGACGAGTAGACACTGAAAGAGACTGAAAATGAGGCGAAGTTTCAAGAGACAACTGAGCAACTCTAGCTGTTCAGGACTGCTACAAAGGGCAGTCCCACCAGGAGGTATCACCCTGAACCCATCCTCTCTCCTACTCTTATAAAGACAGTAGCAAATGCAAAAAGAGGCTCTGCTCGTTCAGGTGGCTTGCTTGTTTAGCTCTCCGATAAGCAAAATGAAAACCAAATCTAATAAAAGGAAAGCGGTGGAGAGACTAGGCAGCAGCAAGGCATTAGAGTGATTCAGTCCATCTTATAGAACATCACTCTACATAGAGCTTTGCAGCCTCTTATCAAGTGTGCGACAGATAAAACTCGGGCCACAGCAATCACCAGACTGAATTTATTTTCTAGTTAGCAAGTATTTACATGCAGAAAAAAATCTAAGGGTCATTGGACTCATTGCCATTAAATCTGATAAGCATGTGTTAATTTGAAACAGCTTTCGTTCTTCAGTGGACTTCCTATGCAAATATTTGCACATATTAGTAAGCAAGAACAGAAATGCCTGGGATGCTAATTCATGTTATTTTTCTTTTATTAGCCTACTTGATTTCAGCACTAGTAGTAATCTGAAGCATTTAAAAGACACTAGTTAAAACGATCTTTGAAGAGTTGAATTTTAGAACAAGTTGAGTTCAGGAAGTATTTTGCTTTACCTTCTCCAAAAACATACCCTTTTCCATCAGTAGGACCAGACTCTTTAACTGGTTTTGGTGCAGTTTTTTCTCTCTTTTTCAGATATTCTTTCAGCTTTTCTGCTCTGTCCAAGTATTCTGTACATTTCATTCTAATGCTCTGCTTTGCTTTATCACCCTGTGCTTCATCTAAGAGTTGAAGAGAAACAACGCTTTGTTAATAGCAAAACACATACACCATCAATCTGAAAACAAGACTAAATCCCTGTCTTCTTTATATCTTATCAATATACCTCTCTCAAGGCTCACCACGTAACCAAACATATCACCTACCAGAAATCAAATATACAACTGAACAGTACTTTGGCTTAAAATTTGACTGTAAAGCATTAAGGAGAATGGCACTGGAAGTTTTACTGTCAGCCTTTCAAGTTGCTATACATTGCTTAATAAATCCTGTTCTAAAACAACTCATCAAGAAGATGCTTGCGCTAAGCAATTTTTATTTAGAAACATACTTTATTTTTTCCATAGCCTGCTAATTTTAAAAGATGTTCCCATCAAAGAAAAACATTCAGCATCTGAAAGAGCTATGTGTTGGTCAACAGCCACACTGTTCTTTTAGTCAACAGAACAGTATTTCAAATCAGCAATCAAAATTTAAGGTGTTAGCTTTATGCATTAAGTTTCCAGAAGTACATCAGTAATGTTGAAAGCACAGAAAATGATATTGATAAAGTCCGCAAGATATAAAAGGATAGGAAGTGATAAACACAAATTATCCTAAGTGACCATAAAGAAAATAGTGTTTTTTATCAAATCATGGAAATCTGTAAGTGCGCTGACACCAGGTGAGCAACCCTAGCCCACTTCAATCAGGGCTGTATCTACATTAAGAAAGCCCACTCCTTGCATATAAGCACCGGACGCGATGCAAAAGGTACAGAGAAGTGTGGAAAGAAAGGCATAACATAATAATTAGGAGAATATGAAACTGAAGAAAAATTACAATACACAAATCCATCTCACACATTTTATCGGACAAGATGAACAGCAAGACATTAAGGCGTGAAAAATGCCAGCAGAGAGGTTGTAGAAAGGCAAGCAGCATGAATTAAAGAGCAAAAACCCCTTCACAGATACAACAAAGACTTCTTGTGTAACACGTGGTTTTCAGCACAACAGAAATACAGGGATCCCTGTACTTATTGTCACATTTCCGCATGCGCAGTGGTCAGCCTGAAACACTGCTACCGAAGTCCAGAGGAGAGACAGCAAACTCCTGCCTCCCTGTCTTAAAAAAACCTAAAACAAAACACAAGTAAAAAGCAATCTGATTTCTTACGCGAATGGAGCAAGCACACAACACAGTAAAGGCAAAAGCTGCAAAATATATGACCTCAGTCAAACTACAATTAGCAAGTATCACCTGATGATGGAAGTAAAGATTTACATACTGATGTCATCACAAGAGATCACTCTGTGCAATTTGACTGCTAAAACCTAATCATCCAATACATTACACTTACATTTAACAACATGGAGAAAATACTGCACAGCGTGTTGGTACAAGCGGAAGGCTTCCTCATAGTTTCCTGCTTTATCTTCTTGCGCTGCCTTGCTAGCAAGGTCTATTGCTTTCTGCAACACAAGCAAATAATTAAGTGCCGCGTGACAACATTTTGCATGATCAAAGAGACATTTTAAGCTGTTGCTCTGACTGGTTTTGATGGCCAGTTTTTCCGCTCTTTGCCATTTACCCCAAAAAGTTGAAGGCAATTGATTGCAAGTCTCAGGCTGTGCTTTGTACATGACAGAGTATTTCTATCCTTTTACAAACGGTGATTAACAAACTGCTGAAATTTACTAGCACAGAAAAAAGTGTAAGTGACAAGTGTAAGTTTCCATGTACTAAACTGAAACTACTACTGGTTTGTCTATGCAGTTTTCCTTACCAATCTCTTGCATTTATCACGTGAAGGTTTGCAAATCCATTCTAGGTTTATTCATCAGAGACCCAGACACTTTGAACTATGACTGATGACATCAATAAACCCTGTCAACAGCAGAGTCAATACAGGAAGTCCATGATTACAACGCACTGAAACTAACACTATCACTCTTCCAACCCTAAGCTGGGAGACATCCTCAAATGGCTTCTCTAGAAGGATTCAGGTTCTTGATATCCAGGTGAGAAACTCTAATTAGCACTCCAGGAGGAAGGGAGAAAAACCCCCACTAGACAGAAAACATACCCAAATCACGTGCATCAAGTTCTAGGAGAAGCTATGGACAGATTTTTAATTTGTTTGCTGAGCTCATTTCAAATAAAACCGACTGTGATCTAAGCCACCATATTGCATTCAGTGGCCTGTGGATTTGTTGATATCACCGTTATTCCTTTGCTCTCAAGTGCTTATTACCTTTTATTACACTTTGCTCCTTGGAATGCCTATACCACTTCAGGACAATTAAAACTGTCAGTTTGAACAACAGGTTTATGTAAGTTTAAAAATGGCAGTTGGTTAGCTAGAGTTAACCAACACAAACTATAGCCCCACACGTACTTTTCCACATTCAGTCAGCTCCTTTTCCTACACATTGTTAGCCCACTCAAGATGATTATTGTTATGTAAGGGAGCAAGGGAGAGCTTCAACCACAGCAAGGAGTTTTCATCAGACATTCCAGTACAGATACTCTTGCCACTATCCAGACACTCTGATGAGTTTCAGACAAAACAAAGCTAGTTAACAGTAGCCATGAAAGAAGAAACAGCAAAACCGCACATTCTGCTGCTTTGTGTTGCTGTCTTGGAAGCAAAGACCATCTCATCAGATCTACTCGAAATCAAAGAGTAATTTATTTAAAAACAATGATCCAATAAAGCAGATTATACTGCTCTGTTATGGTACACTGTAAACATCTGTTTCTTTGGAACAGAACTCAGTCTTTCCTTTTTGGAGAAGCCATAAGCTGACAAGCAGTTTACCACGTACAAATGGTCGTCCCCTCCTTGTTGCTCACCTTGTGCTAGCTCTGTTAGGCTCCTGTAGGCACCATTCAAATGCAGCAAAAAAGCAAAAACTAACCCAGAAAATAAGTTAGTTTCTTCTTAAAGCTCTTAAGTGCGTTTAGTGATTAAAACTCCATAGAACAGTCCAGTGAATCCTGGATCCAGTACAACAGAGACAGTCACGCATGTGACACGAAATCCAAAGAAGAAATGGCAAAGGCTTCCTGCTAAAACTGAACTGTCAGAAAATCAGGTATTTTGCAGCACTGCTCTTCTGAAACAGAAAAAACTCTACATTGTGTATTGACTAGTTTTAGTATAGTTTATTTTTCTAAATACTCAGAAGACTATTACTTTGGTATTAGAGTCTCAGCCCTAGTACTTCATTACATCAACAGGCATCTTAGCCTGTTATGTGATGAAGAGGTCCGCTATCNCCAGCGCGCCGCCCCCCCTCGCCTGCCCGCAGGGGCAGCCCTCGGCCCTCCCGCCCGGCCCCGCCAGCAGGAGGCCATTGCGCTCCCCCCGACTCCGCCCACAGACCCTGCCCACGACACCCCACGGCCGGCAGGGACACCCCACGGCCGGCAGGGGCACCCCCAGCCCCGTCCCCTCCTGCCCGCGGCCCCCCGACCGCCGCCGCCGCCGCCTGCCGCCTCCGCCCCGCCCCGAGCAGGGCCGGCCTCGCTCTACCTGCAGGTTGCCGGTGGTGCCCGCCATAGTGGAGCGCTGGAGGGT
>VXBO01014426.1:757-186333 GCA_013400135.1 Rhinoptilus africanus | reverse complement strand
ACTGCTTTGTGTTGCTGTCTTGGAAGCAAAGACCATCTCATCAGATCTACCCGAAATCAAAGAGTAATTTATTTAAAAACAATGATCCAATAAAGCAGATTATACTGCTCTGTTATGGAACACTGTAAACATCTGTTTCTTTGGAACAGAACTCAGTCTTTCCTTTTTGGAGAAGCCATAAGCTGACAAGCAGTTTACCACGTACAAATGGTCGTCCCCTCCTTGTTGCTCACCTTGTGCTAGCTCTGTTAGGCTCCTGTAGGCACCATTCAAATGCAGCAAAAAAGCAAAAACTAACCCAGAAAATAAGTTAGTTTCTTCTTAAAGCTCTTAAGTGCGTTTAGTGATTAAAACTCCATAGAACAGTCCAGTGATTCCTGGATCCAGTAAAACAGAGACAGTCACACATGTGACGCTAAATCTAAAGAAGAAATGGCAAAGGCTACCTGCTAAAACTGAACTGTCAGAAAAAAGTCTACATCGTGTATTGACTAGTTTTAGTATAGTCTATTTTTGTAAATACTCAGATGACTATTACTTTGGTATTAGAGTCTCAGCCCTAGTACTTCATTACATCAACAGGCATCTTAGCCTGTTATGTGATGAAGAGGTCCGCTATCAAACAGGAAATAATTTTTTATAGTTGTATGAACCAGGCCATAGCTGACCAGCTCTAACTATCCATAAGGCACAAACTGTATTTATGAGGCTACAGTTTGATAGCTTGATGAACAGCACCCTCAGAAAGAATGTCAGCTTCAACAGGTTTCATTCTCGTTCTGCTTATTCTAGATCCTAAGATATCTTCCCTGGCTTTGCCTGTATACACATTACATGGCCATAATGAGCTTACAGAAACGATCATGGTTCAAAACAGATGAAGAAAAAAATGAGTATTTTTAATACGGGTCATGTCTGGATCTGTTCTGCCAATTCTGAAGAAGCAAATACACGGCCCCAACCGAGGGGTGACACAAATGGAAAAACAGAGCAGGCAAAGACATCCCACAGCCACTACTCTTAGAAGAGACCTAACCCAAACGATGCGCCTGGACCATTCGAGGCAACGCAGCTCCCCCGGCGGGCATCNGGCTGCCGCTGGTGGAGCTCCGCGCTCCCCCCGCCGCCGCCGCCCACAGAACCGAAACCGCGGCCTCCGCCAGGCGCTTCCGCACACCTACAGACCCGCTTCCGCTTCCGGGAACCTGACGTCAGTGCCGTGCGCCGCGCCGCCAAGCCCCGCCCCGCCCCGCCGCATTGCGCAGGCGCATAGTGGTTTGCGGGGTTTTGTGTACGGTTTTTTTAATTTATTTACAGGTAAATTTTTTTTTTGCATTGCTTCTCTAATATGTTGAAAGGTCGTTGGGGGCAAAAGTAATTTTTTCCCTCTCTCACACTGATTTTAAGAAATTTTCTTGCAGAGCTGCCCCCAGCGGCACCGTCTCCCGCGCAGCCTGGCGAGAGGGCCCAGCGCCTTTATTCACAGAAACCCTTTTATTCACAGGCTCTTCCTAAATTCGGGCACAGTGACGAGCAGTCGAGTGTTGCTCACCCGTGCCCAAGCGATAAACCTCGGGTAGCGGGCGCTGCCGGCGGGGCGCGAGGGCGGAGGTGACTCAGAGCACAGGACAGACCAGTTCTGTGAAGGTGTCGATGCGGTGGCGGGTGATACAGCAGCCTTGAACAGCACGAAAAGACACGTCCATAGCTGGGGTGGAAGGCCCCTCAGGCCTTACTGGTACCCAGCTAAAAAACCCGCACAGTTCCCTCCTTACTGGAATAACGTAGCTAAGTTTGAAACGCTTTGTAAGCGGAGGGGTTAAACATCTGCTAGGTTTAGCTGGATAAAAGGAAGTCTTGAGACATTCTATCCTTGAGGAGAGTAGGTAGGGAGACATGCTGGAATAAGCTAGTTTTGTGGAAACAAGAGTTGCAAACTAAACCGAAAGGCGAACTGAGTACCCGAGAAGACGGAGTTGAATCAGCGGGCATGGTGAGGAAGGCTATCGACGACCACCAGAGGACCCTGGAAGACTCCCAATGGACATGGATGTGCATGCAACAAGGACATTTATATATATTAATGAGTTCTAGGTGGTAGTATGAATATGTTAATAATTCCTGCAAAATGTAATGAATGTGTATATTAACTGCTGGAGAGGGTGCAGCAAAGGGCTACAAAGATGATTAGGGGACTGGAACACCTCTCCTATGAAGATAGACTAAGGGAATTAGGTCTCTTTAGCCTGGAAAAGAGGCGACTGAGGGGGGACCTTACAATGCCTATAAATACTTAAAGGGTGGGTGTCAGCAGGATGGGGCCAGGCTCTTTTCAGTGGTGCCCAGGGACAGGACAAGAGGGAATGGGCACAAACTTGAGCATAGGAAGTTCCACCTAAACATGAGGAGGAACTTCTTTCCCTTGAGGGTGGCAGAGCACTGGCACAGGCTGCCCAGGGAGGTGGTGGAGTCTCCGTCTCTGGAGACATTCAAAACCCGCCTGGACGCGTTCCTGTGCAACCTGCTCTAAGGTGGCCCTGCTCTGGCAGGGGGGTTGGACTAGATGATCTCCAGAGGTCCCTTCCAACCCTAGGATTCTGTGATTCTGTGATTGCTTATAACCTTTGCAGTGGAGCAACTCAGCGCACACACTAGACGAAGTGATTCCCTGTGCACCCAGTGCTGCAATAAAGAATGCCTGCTTTCTAACACTCCAAAATTGAGTTTTAGAGAGTCCGTAATCACAGGCTTACAGTAACAGTGGTGTGCTGAGTGGGTTTATGGATGTCTGCTAAATTGGTGCCATGTCCTTCCCTGCGCTACTCTAATTCCTCTGGGGCCAAAAAGGAACATCTGGGAAACTTCATTTGATTCACAAACCCCATTCTCCCAACTGCCTCCGAGTGCGGTAACCACAATGTGAGTTTGACTTAATAAGTGCGGTGCTGCTGCATGAGGTTTTTTTGTAATAAAATAGCTCACTGAACTTTTTCTATTCTGTCTGTAGCCTGCCTGTTCTGGGCAGAGGATAAAAGGCACAACCGTGGTCAACCCTGTTCCTGGGAAGGTGGAGGTAATTGCTGCCTCAAATCATCTGGTGTTGCGGTTTCAGTTGGGATAGAGTTAACTTTCTTACTAGCAGCTGGTATAGTGCTATGTTTTGGATTTAGGGTGAGAATAACGTTGATAATGCACTGATGTTTTCAGTTGTTGCTGGGCATCCAAGGCCTTTTCTCCTCCGTACACCACCCCACCAGCAAGCAGGCTGGGCGGGCACAAGAATTTGGGAGGGGACACAGCTGGGACAGCTGACCCCAACTGACCAAAGGAATATTCAATGCCATGTGGCATCATGGTCAGTACATAAAGGTGGGGGAAGAAGTAGGAAGGGGGGATGTTTGGAGTGATGGCGTTCATCTCCTCAAGTAACTACTACACGTGATGGAGTCCTGCTTTCCTGGAGATGGCTGAACCTGCTTGCTGATGGGAAGTGGTTAATCAATTCCTTGTTTTACTTTGCTTGTGTGTGCAGATTTTGCTTTACTTATTGAACTATCTTTATCTCAACCCATGGACTTTTTCTCACTTTTACTGTTCTGATTCTCTCCCCCATCTGAACTAAGGGGAGTGAGTGAGTGGCTGCGTGGTTCTAGCCACTGGCTGAGGTTAAACCACAACATCGTCCTATATCCGCCTGCTGGAGGACACTTTGGTTGATTTTTAGGCATGGTCAGTAACAGCTATTGTCCTTGGCTTGGTTGCAAATGTGACAAGAGATGATGTACCAAAGATCAGGTCATGTAATGTGGCTTTGTGAAAGGAGACGGTAAAGAGAGATGGTGGAGAAAGGGCGATTTATTGAGTTTGTCACAAAAGACAACGGAATTTGGCCAAGTGACAGAAAAGCTGATGATTTCTAAAGGAACTTTATAGCTGTCTGTCATCTAGATTCAAGCATAGCATCTGATGGTGTGAACTACTCAAGAAAAATCTGTGTGTTAAATCACATATATTCATTTCTTTCTTGTTGCTAATACCATCTTCAAAGCATGAGGTAAAACCATCTTTTTTTCCCTTTCAGTGTTAATTATGCCCTTATGGAGCCTTTGGTCTACTTTTTATCTACTTTTTACTTCCTTGTAAATTTACTTCCTTGTTAATTTACTTCCTTGGGGGTATAATTTCCCTTCTCTCTTTCCCTTCTCATTCTGATAAGTGAAACAGAGTATTCTCAAATACATTCCTGTCACTAATATTTCTGTGTCATCTGTACCTATGATTTTCAAACCTGTAATGTTATATTTAGCTTTTAGACTTAGGTTTAAACCAGTAAGTACATCACAGGCGTGTAAATAGTAAATGACTCTCCAGTCACACTGAACTGACTTCTGAAAAGGCAGGAAAAACAACTGGTTCCTGTGAATGTGAATAATTAAAAAAAAAAAATCAGAAAAGGCACACGTGTCTTTACAGATAACAGGCTAAATCTTGTACTCCTTACTTAAGTCTTACTCATACAGTATTTCTACTGTAATTTGCCTTTGCAGCTAGTTTTGCCTGAGGAAAGACTGGCTGAACGCTGAGTAATGACATCAAGATTAATTCCTGAGAAGCTAATGAAGTGTCACGTCAAGGGTACTACTTCAATTTGAGGGACAAGTACAGTCACCTTATCTACCACTTCCCATTCTGCAATTCCTGTGTCACCACGTTCTAAGAATCCATATCCTAATGATTGCATGCAACTAAGTGTAATGAAAATAAAACACATTGAAGATGTTAACATAGGTACCTGTTGGCCTCAGGTAAGCCCATCTCCTAATTGGCTGGGGCATTGTTACTCACATTGCGATGACGTTTGGTGGCACAGGCGCACATGATCTCCTGTGTTTCTTAAAGCTGAGCAAGTTGTCATGGAGAACGCTTCCTGCTGTCGTCTCTTGGTGTGGAAGGAAGGGGACCAGGCTGCATGTCGCGTGAACACCTTGAGCCAAGAATAGATGGATACATCAATAAAACAAGTCATGCCTACAGCACAGCCAGGCCTCATATGTGTGATTCTCCTCCACGGTAGCAGCTGAGAGGTGGCTAGGGATGACTAATGTTAATATCAGAGTGAGACTTTGCTATTAATTAGATGACATAAGAGTCACGCAGCTAAGGGAAATCACTGCCATAGCTTAACAGCGCAGGTGGGCAAAGCAGACAAGAAAGGCAGGAAAATGCAACCTCTATTTGTACATATTTTTCAACCTGATGAAATGATGCAGAAAGATCAATCTGACCCAGGTAACAAAGCCTGTCAGTAACAAAACTGGCAGGTAAAATTCAGGTTGTCCAAGTCTTATTACATTACCTTGATCCTGTTCACTGTTCACACAATGAGCTCATGCACCCAGGACTGAATCTCCAGTCTCTCCCCTGTGTCTCTGGAGGTAAAACCAGTGGGTGGAAGCGGCAGAGGCTTCCCTGGACAAACTCAGCCTTTCGAGGAGAGCCTGCAGGCTCAGCACAGGTGGAGGGGAGGAAGAAGTGGCCTTTGGGCAGGCATTTCCTCCATGCCCAGCTCGTGCCCAACCTGAGTGTTGCTGATCACATGTCATGGCCACATGCCACCTGTCCCTTCCTGCACACCAGACGTGGTGGTTGTAACTGGGACAACCTGCTGCTACCACTAGCCACCAGTTTTAGATTTTGTTCTGGTGCAATGATCAGTTCTTGAGCAAATATGAGATGACGTGGCTTCTAAGGTGGATGAAGCCACAGCCATGGCCTGTCCCACCACCCCAGCCAAGAGCAGGGCAACTGGAGGCACTGGGGCAGCCCCAGCCCTGGGCATCAAGCATCTCCCTGGGAATGAACCAAGGCTGGGCTGGGACGTGGGCCCATGAGTAGGGGTGAGGGTCAGCCCCCATGAAAGGAAGCAGGGTGAGACACAGCCCCAGAATGGCTGAGCAGGGCTGTGGGATCACAGGTCAAAGAATCCAATTTAAACCAAGTTCGGAAGATGAATCATCTACTTCTGCAAAACTGGCATTCAAAAACTAACATTTCCTTTTCTATCTTCTATTTTTACATTCTGGCTTGAGAGAATGTGAAGCCTGTTGGTAGAACTTGGTCTTGCTCATCCATTTCACTGGAAAGACATTCAAAGTCTGTGGTGGATGGTGGCAGTATATTTTCTGGCATAGTACAGTAATGGGCCTGGTTGTGCCTCCCTGGGAAAGAAAATTTAAATTTGTACCTTTTGAGCTAAACTCTTTGGATTTCTTAGCTATGTTATTTTTCACTGTACTTCTGGTTTAGTTTTTAAACATGGAAACTCAAAATATGTAAATGCTTGAAGATGCACTATAAGTGAGCAAGTGGCTGTGTGGTCCTAGTTGCTGGCTGGGGTTAAACCACAACAGCACAGAAATAAAAATGTAGCTTATTTTCTTAAATTGTGAAATATACAGTCCACTGCTTACATGGTTTTTGAACATCATTTAGCATAGTGATTTCAGGACTTTTTTCTACTGTTACATGAGTACCGACAGAAATTGTCAGGAACAAAAATGAAATCTGAAACAATATTTTTCTTAGCTTTGCCTATGTTGTCTTCAAGGATAGTATTTGCCCTATACAGCATAAGCCTAGGACTTCCTGAGGATTTCGTCATCCTAAACTCACCAGACAGGGACACTCATATTGACACTGTGTATACCAGCCTAGAACAAACATTTCAGCTAGGTCTTCTCTGCATAGCATTTCATATGTTACGTCTTGCTAACTCATTGAGATTGAACGGAATAAAATCTCTTTGTTGATAACTTCATGCATGATTGTGCAGATGTGGCTTCAGGGCTGTGTTGGTTGACCATGTTCATTTAAGATATGCAATATTTCCAGCTGGAACTGCCAACTCTTCTACCCATATATGAGTTCAAGGAGGGATTTTGTGCTATGCATTGTTTAGTTTGGTGTAGCAGCATTTTTCTTTGAAACGTCTTCCAGTCACAGCATCTAACAGGCTTACAGCCCTATTCACTTCAGAGATTTTATTGTTAAGAAAATTAAAAAATGTTCCCTAGCCAATGTTTCCTTGAGTCTAAAAAGCTTCAATTTTGGACTGTGCACTTTGGATTGCCACACATTGCCTTCCTTTAAGATTTTGATGACATGTAAAATCTTTGAAACAACTCCTAAGGATGTTGTAGACTCTCTCATCACCTGAGGGTCTTTTTTAATCACTGCCCGATTTTTCAAAACTATATGCTGTCATCCAGAGAGAAACCATGGGTCTCATAAAATCGGTAGGTCAGGTTCTACAGCCTGTGTTATGCAAGGGTTCAAGACAGCTGGTTGCCACAGCTTGTGTCTCACTCTCTTAAAAAGACACAAATCTGTGAGTTGACCCAGATTTTCTTTACAGGAATCTGCTCTCCTATGCAATAGAAGAATGCGGTGTTTACTGTTGCCAGAGTACCAGAAATCTAAATTGTGCTAGGGAATGATAAGCAAAAAAGCAGTTCTGCTCCAGTACTTTTAAAAGGATTACCAGACTCCTCTGCACAGATGACAGGGCAATAACTTTTGCCATTCCAATATACAGCAGAATAACTGAATTTAGCTGTTGCAAACCAGAGTCACACTGCACGAGTAAGTTTAAAAAGCGAGGTGTTACCTCTGATGCTTCCAGCAGACTTTATTCTCATGCTAAATTCAAAGTGTTTTTTGCCTGTTCGACTGTAGAGAGCAGTGTTTACAACATTACTGAATGACTTGCGGTCTGAATGAATAAGGAGATAAAGGGGAAGAGAACTGCTCTGGGACTAGACCATACTGCAGCTCCTTCAAATAATTTTTATTCTGAATGGTGGTTTGTCTTGTTGTTTTCTTCAAAATGGTATTTTAGAAGTAAGGGTCTAAACATGCCCTCTGCCTCAGAGCTGCAGAAGACCTTAAATACGGAACAACTCTCACAGTTCTTTAATTCATGGGAGTGTAGGAAGAAATGGGGCCATCCGAGGTGTCTTCCAACCAATATATTCCCTCTTCCCACACTACAGAAGATGCAATGGTGGTGTTACAGGGGGAAGAGCACCGCAGTGGTAAGACGCTTGGTGTTGCACGTCTCACTTATGCAGGCTCAGGGGAGCACGAGGAAGTCCCACAACCACCAAAGGCCAGCAGCTGTACTGGGAGTAGCAGGCTGCGCAGTTACTGCAGTCTTGTCTGCACGAGGTTTCTGGGCCAGCATTTCCTGCTTAGATCCCTCTTTATTAATCCCTAAGCCTTTTAATTAGGCCTTGTATGGAAAGAATCAGAAAATGGATGGAGAAGTCATTTAATTTTCTCTTCATCCAAGCCACTCTTAGCAGAATAATTTTCATCTCAAGCAGGAAGCTCTTTGAACCAGGCTGTTATTCTGACATAAGCTGTCTGTAATCCTTCCACACATACAACACTTTCTGCACACCTTCCAATAAAATTCTCACTAACAAGTCTGTTGCCCTGTTTTAGCCAACACCCGCTGAAGTCAGTTGCCACTTTTGCAGTGGGCTTTGAATCTTGATCTTAGATAGACAGACGGATGGGTATTTGCATTACCAGAAGTTCCTGTAGACCCAATTACATCTTTATGTCCTACTCCTGGTATATAAATGTTACTGTTATTGTGTTAATAAGTTTATTAGCTTGCTGGAATATGCATATAGTATCCTCTGATATGTGCCCATTATGGGGACCATTACATCTCAGAAGGACTGAAGGAAGCTGCTTCTCAGTAGGTTACCTATCACCTGGATAAATTCAACTGGGAAAGTGAAAAGCACGCATTCTTTTATCAAGACCTAGCACTTTCTTTTGTAAAATATAGAATCATTTTTTTACAATTTACAGCTTTTTTTATACTTTTCCTATTATGGGCTAGTACAATATTCTTTTCTATGTGTTTTGTGATGCAAGTCTAGTGGTCCTGGATTAGTGGTGATATGAGCTGAATCCACTGCTGAGTATGGGAGTAGCTCCCTTGATTTCATGGGCTCTAATCATTTTACATTAGCTGGGGTTTTGGACCATTATTTGTTAATTTTGCACCTGGAAGTCAAGATACATTTGCAGGTATAACTTCTATAATTTACTGATCATACACACAATGTGCAGGGTGTGTTCCTTCAAGTGGTGCATAAGAATGCACACTGTGATTTGGTTGCCTTTAACAGATCTGCCAAATACCAACTGTGGAAGCAAGAATTAACATGTTCACACCTCATCTTATCTGCAATCAGGTATCAACAAAGGCCTTCACTCCATCCTCCACTGAAAACAAAACAGGAGAAAATTCAGCCTGTGAAGGCACAGCCATTTCCAGTGAAATATTCAGCAAATATTGATTCTAAGATTTTATTTTGCTTTAATATGCATATACTTAGGCTGTGAAACTGCACTAAGCAGCTCTGGGAAAATGTGTGCCTTCTTCACCCACATTAATCACACAGAAACACAACTACTTGGATTACAGAATAAAGTGACTCACCTGCTGATGACAATGGATAAAAGAAAGAAGGGAGAAAAATCCCTAATTCTTGTACCCCCTCCCTTTGTACATCATAAGGAGACATTTCAGGGAGTAATACAAACACAGAGCTGGAAAGGAAACTGTGTGTCAGAGTCCAGGTCTGCTACGGTGGGCAGTGAAAGTCATGAAATCCCTTCCAGAAACTGCTGAAGCTCTGAGTTGAAACTAGTTTTGTATATGAGGGACAGGGCTGCTTGATTCCTTTACTCCTCTTGGGAAAGGAACTTTTGCTAATTTCCCTTATTTCACAGAATCACAGAATTTGAGAGTTGGAAGGGACCTCTAGAGATCCTCTAGTCCACCTCCCCTGCCAAAGCAGGATTGCCGAGAGCACATTACTCAGGACTGCATCCAGGCGGGTCTTGAAAGTCTCCAGAGAAGGAGGCTCCACCACCTCCCTGGGCAGCCTGTGCCAGTGCTCTGTCACCCTCATCGTAACGAAGTTTTTACTCATGTTCAATCAGAACTTCCTATGTTCCAGCTTGTGTCCGTTATCCTCGTCCTGTTACTGAGAACCACTGAAAAGAGTCTGGCTCCATCCTCCTTAAACCTACCATTTCGATACTTATAGACATTAATAAGGTCTCCCCTCAGCCTTCTCTTCTCCAGGCTAAAGAGTCCCATCTCTCTCTCCTCTCTCTTTAGAATTTCCACATTGATCTAGTCACAGGAGCAATCCTATCCCCATACAGATTTTTTATTTTTGAGGGAGGATAATTCTAAAATTTCTCCTCTGCTGTTATGAACTTACTGGTGGCCTATCATGCTGCCAATAACTCACTAGTTGAGGTCCTTCACGGATCTATAATCAAGCACAATAAATTGTGGATACGTAGAGAAAGCATCCTCAGTAACAGTGCTCCCATGGTAGGGTGGTTTCAATAAGGTGAACCCATTCACCTGAACAATACTAGGGAGTGTCACTTCAAAGATTTGAAAATATCACTAAATGGAAAAAAAAAATGACTAAGGAAACATGATGAATGTGAGTGTGTTAGCATTTTTTCTGGACAAACATGAGGCAAGTGCCTTTTGAGTGATAGTTCCAACCTGGCAAAGGAAGCTGGTGCGCAACTGTGGGCATCAGTGACAAAGGAAAAAGAGTATTATCTGTGTCCCCATGAGATGGCACCCTGAACCAGCAGTGCACACAGGGATGGTTTAAAATTTTTTTCCTCCTGGAAAGAGTGGATCAGAGATGCTTTAGTGAGAAGTAATTAATCCGAAGCATTGCCTCTCTGCTTTTGTTTCACCAAAGTTGATCTTAGTCTTTGTACAGTGGGAAAAAGATAAAGTTTCAGAATAATGTATCAGGGTTTTTTGTCTCTTTTACATATATGTATTTCTTTTTATATTTTGACTTCTTAGCTGTATTGCGAGGCTATTTTCACAGACTCTTCCTAATAGTCAGTCAAATCTATTTCCTTATTAAGCTGATTTATTTGTATTACACCAAGCATTATGCCTAGTGCTAAGTGTTGGGAGCAACGCCTTTAGGGAAAATAGGCAGATCCTCAACAACCTGATTCCAACACATGGCATCACTCATTTCCCATTCGCTGGATTAAAGGCTTTGTTATTACTGAAAGCTGTCAGCTGTTTAGTTGCCTATTTCACTTTTTTCCCAATGAAATGTATAGCTCAGTCCAGAACAGCTTTTCTTAAAAAGCCCCAAAAGGGAGCACATGTAAGTATGAGAAATTAATTTCCTGGATGTTATTAGAAGTAATCACGGGTGAGTAATCCTTCTACGTCAGCAGACATGTCTGAAGAAAACTGTGTTGCTACCATACATGTTGAATCAGTGTGTTGCTATGTGACACCATCCTTTATTTATACCAGTGCAAACACCTTGTGAAGAAAAAGAGAGACAGTTTGTCAGTTTGTGTCTCTCTCAATAGAACCGCAGAATAGCACTTTATTCTTGCAAGTGTTATTGTAATTTCAAATTAAATTGTGGTTTCTGACTGTCGGTCTGATCTTTGCTAGCATTTCTTATGAAAATTAAAAATACTTTGGCTATGGCTTATTCTTGTTGCTAAACAGTAATCTAGACCCATGTTATTTGAGGAATATGCAAAGTTCTTCTGGTATACCTGCTTACAGACACTGCAATCTTACCCATTGAATTTTTTTAATTGTGTTAAAATTGTAGGTCACTGTATCAAAATAAAAGTGTACCAATGACTTCCTATCATTGGCTTCCTTGCAAGATCCAAAGCTTACTGTGAAAGCTGTAACTCGATTAGAAGAACTTTCATGATATTCAGCATAAAAAGAACGCACCAATTTGTTCTATTCATTACTCAGTCCCACTTGTAGATGATTTCCCCTGTTATTGGTCTCCAAAGCATGACAGTGTTAATTGCAATCAGACATGCACTGAGCATTAGTGATTTTGGGGGGGGAAAAAAAGAAAAGACTACAGTGGACGCTTTGAGTCTCTAAAATAGTTGAAATAGTTCTCCACGCTGTATTGAGCAGCAGGAGTATTCCCTCCCCCCACAAATGAGCTTGTTCGTAGAGTGGAGAGAAGGAGGCTGTTTTTCTTTCCTTTCCAGCAGCATGTAGGAACAGCGTTCCGAGGAGGTGTTGAGAGGAAGTGGCGGGGAGGGCCGGGGAGCCAGGGCAGAAAACAGGCTGACTAACAGGAGAGTCACCCGGCTGGTTGCAGCCCTTCTGCAACAAAGCATGTCCGGCTGGCTGGCTCATAGGTGACGACACACGTATGTAACTGCTGGATCCCAGTGTCCAGCAAGGTCTTACTTTTGTGGTTTTTTCCTTGGGCTATTGAAAACCTGGAAAAGTGGGGACAAAAGCCCAGTTATTATTTCATCAGTAGACTGCAATGTGTCTGAGTTACAAGGATTATGATTTCAATAATCAAAGTGTTCCACATTGCACCCTCATTGTTTCTACCTTATTTATTTACCTTATTTTCTGAGACAGTATCACAGTAGAAGCTGTCCAACTCACAGTGTACAACTCACTTAAAAATAGTTTTGATTCTTTGATAAGGAAAAATCCTGTTATTAATTCTATCATTTTTTTTTAACTTGGTGACAGAAATATAGGTCATAATAGATGTGTGTTGAAAATATTTTGAGATTAAATTGAACAAAATTAATTTAGTGAAAGGTAAATGCAGGAGGCAGAGAAGATGATGCAACTAGTTGTCATTCATCCAGACTGAGAGAGAGTGCTTCTCAACTGAGGGAGAACTGCTTTACTTCTTATCCCTTGCAAACCTCGGTTACTGAGTTTAAGCATCTTCTACTTTTCACGTTACCATCTTCTGCTTTTCCACATCTTCCAGGTTGGGCTATAAGTAAGGCTCAGTCATATGTCAGGAATTCCCATAAATATGAATAAGAAGCTACCGGGAAGTCACAGTTAGTTTAACATTACTTCCAACAGCAAATGAACCCAAATATCCATTCTCAGGGGAAGCAGGACTGCCCTCTGAGCTGCTCGATTACCCGTGCCAGCGTGGACGCCTTCATCTGAAGCATCACAATTCCAGCGGTGATTATTAGTTTCATGGCACCACAGCCAGAAATAATTAATTTCCCAGCAGTAACTAGGTCAGGCTGAAGGATTCTGTACAGCTACATAGTGCCAGACCTAAACTATCAAAGAGCAGTTTTCCAGTGTAGGGTAGGTCATGTTTACACACCTCCAGCTTGGCAATGTATAGTCCTTTCCCTTTTCCCCTGCCCAGCCTTTAAAAGAAAATGATGCATCTACTTCCATCTATATTTCCCACATATCACTGTCAAGGAAATGGACCTAGTGAGTTGTGCTGCTGCTGTCAAGGCAGTCTGGCTGTTGTCCCCCTACCTGCAGCTTGTCCAGAAGCTCCTGAGCCACTTCACAGTGACCTTACTTGCTAGACCTGGGTTGGAAGGAAAGTTTACTCCTGCAGAGACGGCAATGTTTGTCTTCAGATTACCTGCAGACATCTGAGAAGCGTCTGGCAGCCAATATTATTGTGGGTTTTCATCAAAATTTCTCTTACAGAAGGCATAATTGGATACATAACAATGCTAGCCCAGATGGCACAGTTTAGCCAGGTGGCCTATACCTTATTTTAATTGCTTAAACATACCCACACCTTGTCTTTGTTATGAATTCACTTATGGCAAAGCATGCAGATTTTAAATTTACTGTCTGGTAATGATGGAAGGTGAACCCCATCTGCATCACAGCAGAAAGTAAAATATAATTTCCTTTGGGTAATAAGAGTTTAGGAGCCTTTTGGAAGGAAATATGGGTAGGATCTGATCAGAACACCATGGTGGGGAGTGACTTATGCTCAAAGCAAAACAGGAACGTGTCATTCCAGGAGAGAACAGCTGTCACCAGGGAGGCACTGTGTCAGTGAAAACACATCTTTTGTGCCTTTCATTTGGGCAGCCGGACACGCCAGCACTGCAAACCTGAAAGCAAACTCAATTATCTTGCATTTACCTTTTACAGCCTAAAACTGTGCGGGGCCACCTGGGGTTACTGAGGTGTGAACCCGAGCTGTGCCCGCGGTGTGACACGCCGTTTCCCCAGGGGGACTGAAGTGTAACCACGGCCTCCCAGGGAGCACTTGCTGGTGTTTCCCACTGTGAGCGGCTCGGCTGCCCAACCAGGGAACGGTATAGAGCAGGGGAAGGCCACCTCTTTCTTGCTAAGGACTGTGTACATCTTTCAAATGAAAATTGACTTGGTGGGCTGTACCGCCACCTCTCCTTCTCATTTTCTTCTCCCCTCTCCATCATGTTTATCAGTAGTCACGTGGGCTGTATGACATGAACCCAGCGGTCCCCATCCTGGAGGTGAAGGGATGGGACTTTCTGTTCCTCTCCCACCTCTGGGGAGAGCCAGCAGCAGGGAAGGCTGCTCCTCTGCAAAGGGCCTGGCTGCCAGTGGGAGGAAGCTCTTGCTTTACAGCAATAAGAAGGGCAAATATTTTTCCTTGAGCGTGAACTCCAGTCTGGCCTTGGGCTTTTAAGGCAATCAAATACACACATATGCTGCTTACAAAGACAGAGTTAAGACACTGTCTGAATGCGTATACAGATGCAAAGTGCCCAGCTATGCACTCCTACAAGTTTTGGTTGTCTTCCTGGGCATTTTCACAATCACAATTTTTTTCTGCAAATAGCGGCAATTCCAATGTAACTTGGAGTACTGGTTTTGCTCAGAAGGTCTTTTAATTGCTCATCCGCCCCTGTATTCTCTGCTTCGTAGTCTTCGTTCATTCTTGTCTGGTGCCTTTTGTACCGTGGTTGCTGAAGGCAACGCACAAAGGCTGCTCTTTCCTGCCGGAGCTTGTTGTTGTCTTCAGTAGCTGGGCAGGCAAAGACAGCTCTGGTGTGAATCATTTTTCTCCTCCAATGTAGGAGTTGCCATAAGGAATGATTAAGGCAGGGAGGTGGGGGAAGAAAGGGAGAGTGAGAGGGAGTGTGTGCGCGCGCAAATTAAGGTTGAGAAAGAGGGAGTGGTGTCAATGAGCAGGGAAGCTAACAGAGTCTTCTGTTCGGCAAGGTTTCACCACGGGTAGCTGGTTCTTCGTGCTGTGCCCATTTCATTGATTCGTTTACCGGGATTATAGCCTTGCAAAGTAAGTATGGCTTTTTTTCTTCCTCTAATATTTTCATTACTGCCTAAAAAAATCTCCATTGTGAAACATAATCGAGTAGAGGGAGTGTAATAAGGAAATTTGTACAAAAAGGTATAATGAGGAATTAAAGGAGCAAAAAAGCCTTCACAAACTACAACATTTTGGCTTCATCTCACAACAGCTGCATTTGCCATGCTGTATTTCTTCCCCCTGAAAAGATTCATTGGAAGCCATGAAGAGGAGCTGGCAGGTGAAGGCACAAGGGCACTGGGAATTATTAAAATATGATTGCTTCTTGCAAATGGATTTCCCCATATCAGAAAAAGCAGGTTGTGTACGATGCTGTGAAAATGCTCCATGTGTCAAAGGAGGATTTAGACTGTTTTGTAAGTCTCTGTCACAGAGGAATATTCTCATTTTCTGCAGAGGTGTGTGTGTCGTACTTTGTTTGCTTTTAGTTATTAATCAACTGACTAATCTGCACTTGTTGAAAGTGAAGGGCAGGAACTTAGGTCCAGTAATTACCCCTTTATTTTCAGTGTGACCATTTAATTTGAAGAATTTACTGGGTATTGAAGTACAACAAAGCATATTGTGGTGGCTCATTTCTCTCTTTCCTTCCTGGAATGACTTTCCCTGCTATATTGCTGACAGTGTTTTCCCCAACCATACGAGACGCTCTGGTCCCACATCAGTCTGATGTCTTGTGTTCCTCAAAGAAATGTCTGTTCAGAAGAAATGGTGTTCTTGTTGGGCAGTCAGGTAGTCTGCCAGGTGGAGTGTTGTCATTTGTGTAGAAGTAAGAAGAGAAGGCTCACAGAAGTCTTTTATTTCCTTTATATTTTGTGTTTGCTGCGTAAGAGCTGAAGTGGGGTGATGTTAAATGCTTGAGCTAGTTTCAAATATTGACACCTCACTCATGAAACATGTGTGCGGGCTGTTTCATATAATTTACCCTCTCGGGGGAATTTTGTTTGAACTGTAGAGACTACAGTGCTTGCACTCACAGATCCTGAGCTGTAAACCCAGTACACCTCCCCAGAGCTGGATGACCAGCAATGTCCACGCTTTATCTGCCCAGGTGTCTTCTCCTGGAAGAACTGCTTAACCGAGACAAAAATAAAATGAATATTTGTCCTGGTTTATCAGATTATCCCTATTATATAGCTAACTTGACTTGTCAGACATTTCCATGCAGACATTGCTCCTGATAATTCTCCTGATTATATTTTTAAAAGATAAGCTATATTTAGCTTTTCTCTAAGTAAGCAGATAGTAAACAAAGCCTCTCTGTTGGGTTGGTTTTGTTGGTTTTGTTGTTGTTGTGGAATTCAAGAGTGACTAAGCAAAAATGGTGTCTTATAGCAATAAACAAGTTTAAATCAGGTTTTTCTAAACAGGTTCAGTAGCCTTTCAGCTCCCTTCTGTATCTCAAAGTGTTTCTGTAGTGCTGTGGCAGAGTCACAGTTTTAAGCAAAGCTGGGTGGATCACAAGCTACCTGTGCTTAGAAGATGCCCCAGTGCCGCAGGCTTCTCTGGAATTGCTGACATACTGCTTTCCTGGGAAAGGAGGGACTCAGCAAGAATCCTTGCAGCAGGCCTTTTTAAAATTTCATTTTCAATTTTTTTGACTCCTCCCTGTTTGAGGGTTCCCTGTGATTACTGACTCAGGAGCTGCGTCTGATTTCTGGGCAGCTAATGAGCTTTCCTCTTGATAGGAGCCTCAACCCTTCTCACTTGACTGGAACTGGCTTTAATGAACTCCCAAGGCTTGGGACGCTTAATGCTTTAAAAAGATTTAATTTCTTGTAATATTTAATACAGTAAATTCTTTTCAAGCATATGAATGTCATGAGCTCCTAAATATCATAAATCATTAATAAATGGAGCATAAAAAATTGACTGACCAGCTGCAGTTGAAAAAGATGGTGGAATAGAGATGAGCTTATCATTCAAGGTTAAGGGTGAAACTGAGCTTTTTTCCCATCACCATGTCCCAAATTAGTGTTATTTCAATAGTAACACAAAGAGAAAGAAATTATAACAATGGAGAGCTTTACCGCTATCAGAAATAGTTTCACTCAGCACAAAAGAAGCTTTGAGAGTATCAGCAGTTACTGAGTGAACAAAAGGCAAACAGAAGGTTCACCACGAAGTATCTCCAATTTTCCTCACTAAAAAGGAACATCCAAACGTTGTAGAAAATGATCCAACATGAACAGTATCAGAGTTACCTATGAGGTAAGAAGAGTTTTTAAGCTGTGGTACAGCTTTTCACTGGCATGAGGAAGAAGAGTTTCATTCAATTTTGCAAAATTTCCTGGTTTATTCTCTTACTGTGAATCTCTTGCAACCCAAGGAAGCGAAACACAGGTAGCACATCTTAAAATTACCCTGGGTTTGCCAATATAACTGAAATACGGGTTTGCCAATATAACTGAAATACTAACTTTAGAATGACAGCATAGCATTTGCAATATTAAGCCAGAAAGATGCAAGAAGAATTTTGAGCAGTTATAGTTGCATATTGATTTTTAGTCTGTAAGGAAGATCCAGAGGCCTAAATAGAATAATATCAGGCCACCCAGCACTAAAGGATGATATTCTACCCCACTAGAAAATACCATTTATTTTCAGGTGAACTGCATGCCTCATTCTGCATTGTGAGATTCTTCATATTGTTTGTCTTCTTGAGGGTGGTAGATGTCAAATGACACATTTGTGATTCCCTAGGTATTTTTACACCAGCTCCTCAGTAAGAAAAACCTGGGAATTTGGTACTTGCTTCAAATTTTAACTGAGTGGGGGGTAGGGAAGACAAAGTATATATATGAATTATGTGTTCATGTGTGAATGGTTGAGGTAATGGGAAAGATAAGATAGGTTGCCTATGCAAGGGAGTTTACTTAAGACATGCACAGGCAGAAAGGTGCACGTCTGGGATGAGCAACTGCAGGGAGGCATTTTAAAGGTTGATTTTACGTTTACTCCTTTGCCCCTGTTGTTCCAAGTTGCTCCCTCAGCAGCAGTCTCAGTCCTTCAAACTTGTTTTAACTGCCCTTTGCCACTGTTCTGCCCAAAGCTCTCCTCCTTTAAGGTGTGTGCTGAGCTCATGGTTTCTGGCAAGCTTGACTTTTCTGGCAATTAGTTGCTTTCATGTGTGAGAAATTGTGACTACCCAAATGAGATAGATGGTTGCAGTGCTGGACTGATGCTTAGTTCTTGCTTTACACCCATAAGATCTCTGAGATGCGTTTCCTGAACCTCACTCTGACGTCAGCTCGACATCTGCTGACGCTGTAAAATGTGATCTCACATGGATAATCTCTCATTACCAAGCAACTGCTGGGCACTGCCAGGCTACTGGAAGATGGACAAGTCTGGCCAGACTTGGACTGGGTTCTGTCAAAGCCTGTAGATGTTGCAAAGTGTACTCCTCTGCATTTTTATGTGGGGTGTCATGGTTTAACCCCAGCCAGCAACTAGGAGCATGCAGCCACTTGCTCACTCTCCCCCTCCCTGCCAGTGGGATGGGGAAAAGAATCGCAAAAAATAAGGAAAACTCATGGGCTGAGAAAGACAGTTTAATAAGTAAAGCAAAAGCTGCGCATGCAAGCAAAGCAAAACAAGGAACTCATTCACCACTTCCCATCGGCAGGCAGGTGTTCAGCCATCTCCAGGAAAGCAGGGCTCCATCACGCCTTACGCTTACTTGGGAAGACAAATGCCATGATTCAGAATGTCCCCCCCTTCCTGCTTTTCACTCCCAGCTTTTTATACTGAGCATGACATCATATAGTACAGAATATTCCTTTGGTCAGTTAGGGTCAGCTGTGCTGTTGTGTCTCCTCCCAACTTTTTGTGCCCTCCCAGCCTACTCACTGGTGGGCGGTGTGAGGAGCAGAAAAGGCCTCGACTGTTTAGCAACAACTAAAAACATTAGTGCACTACCACCATTATTCTCACCCTAAATGCAAAACATAGCACTATACCAGCTGCTAGTAAGAAAGTTAACTCTGTCCCAGCCGAAACCATGACAGGGGATAGCTTTCTTCCGTGATATATATATCTAATGTTTGCCCTCTTCAAGGCAAACTCTCTTTTTGTTCCAGTGGGAGGGGATTTGTTAGCAAACAATTTGTTGCTAATACCAACAGTCAGTACATTTTGTGAGAGTGCAGTGCTGGTTAGGTGTGCTTTTCAAACATGGGTTTAAAAAGCCTTGGGTTAATGCCAGTATCTTTCTTTTTTTTTAAACTTAATTAGATTGTGCAATGCATTTCAGTAACCTTTTATACAGCACCTTTTAGCCCAAAAAATACCAGCTGCAAAATAAACCAAATAGATCCAAGGACATGTATAAGTTAATTAAAATAAAAATAAAGACATTTATTTTGTAAAAGGATTTCTTGTCGTTTAACCCCAGCTGGCAAATTGAACCATGCAGCTGCTCACTTACCCCCTTCCCCTTCCGCCCTGCAAGAAGGAATGGGAGAAAAGGGAAAAAAGAGGGGAAAGGGAGAAAAAAAAACCCTTCATGGGTTGAGATAAAGGCAGTTTAACAGAAACAATAACAGAAAAGGAAACATAATAATAATAGTAATGAAAATAATAATGACAGGGTTCACTCTCACCGCCTGGTGAGTTGGTAGTGTCCCGAGCAGTGATTGCATATTCCCACCGCTGAGCCAACCCCCATTTATATAATGAGCATGACGTCTATGGTGTGGAAAGTTTCACTGGCCATTCCCTCGTTTTGTCTGTTCTTCTATGGGAAGCTGAAAAAAGTCCTTGAATAGTGTAAATATCACTTAGCAACAATTGTAAACAATAGGTATTGTAGAGATTCCTTTCACGGCAATCAATAGAAAGAAAATTAAGTCTTTCACAGCTGAAACCAGGAAGTATCCATCCCTTATTTCATACTATTGATGTCATTCCCGGGCCTTATACTTTTCATAATCACCACCAATTTCCTATCTTTGAAATATATATATACACATAGACAGATATAATTTCCTTAGTCTGTGGGCCATCCCTATAAAACATCCACTGAGTTCATTTAGTCACTTAGAACTCCATCATAACAGTCTTTCAGGGCAGGAGCGATGGTGTGTGTGGTAATGAATTGTGGCATGCTGCATTTGGAGCTCACAGCTGGTGTACCTGGCATGGTCCATGCCCATTGTCTGTGGGGTGAACATATTAATCTTGAGAAAGTTGCCAGGAGCCAGTTGCTGAAGTCATTCTATCACTTTGCTCAGTTTCATCAAAGTTCATTCCTTAATAATCTGTACTGTAATTCTTACTGTAATACTATTGATACAGCATATAGCAACTGTAGTAGTGATGACATATAGTGGTAAATTAGCAATTAACATCATACAGTTCAATTCATTGGATATTCTCACCCCAAATAAAATCCCCATGAGGTACACATCAGACTTCCCCATCCTCTTGCATCAACCAACAAATGCACTCAGGTCCTTGAGCAAAAGCAATCCCAAGGATGGGTTTGCCTTTGCCCATGGTGGGAATAACCGAAACTGTTTTCCTTAACACATTTTTCATGTGCACTACAGGGACTTTATCCCCTGCCACAGTATTTAAAAGTTCTGATTGGGTAGAGCCAGCTCAATTGACAGATCCTCTAGTGTTAACTAATCAGGTAGCCTTTTCTAAATGTGCATCCCAATGTTTGAAAACGGGGCCTTATGAGTAAATCAGTGTTTTCTCTACTGTGTCGCAGGTAAACTATGCACCCATTCTTTTACTCCCATAAAAATGTATAAATGCCACAGATTATTTGGAAGTCATTCACTACTGTTGAGTACCACAACTGCTCCACACTGTCTCTGTTGGTGTCAGATACTCAGCTAATTTTGGGCAGTATGACACAGGCATTCAAAAAAGAGATTGTTCTCATTCAAAATGCCTTTCCAAACTGGGATGAGAGTGAATGGTCAAGAAAGGTACCTTGCTGGAGACAAGGTTCCCTGCCCATATGTTCCCACTTCCCCTTTTCTTCCCATACCTTGCTGGTTTCAGCCAGTAAGATCTTTTCTGGCTAGGATGTGAATGATATGAACTAGGTAAGGTTTGAGGCTGCAGCATTAAGCAGTCAGTTATTGGAAAGAAATCTCTGTCCTTAAGGTGTTTCTCAAAAGATTAGCAAACCTCCTAACAACATAAGAAATAAATGACTTTCCTTTTCATAATGGGATAAAATAGGACCCCTAGATCTTCAGTGTCAGAGCTTGAAATGAAAATGCAGATAGGTATGTGTCTGGTTAAGAACATACCTTTTAAAATCACCCCTCCATACTGTATTTATTCCACTATTTTGCCATTTTTCCTGGAGACAAAGAATGCAGCAGATGATACCTTTTAGGTTCTACGCCTTTTGAAGTCTCTCCCAATATTCATCTTTTCTATTTCCTTTCAATAGCTTTGATGGAGCTGTTTAACACTGGTTTTAACAAATTGCCTTTTTTTAGGGATACATAATACTGGGGGTAGAGTAGTGTCAAATACACTGTACCAAAGAGGTCATCTTCTGTGTGCTTCCTGGTCTAAAGCCAAACTTGTGCTACTGACTGAAATTCTGTGGTTCACCCTTGTTGCCTTGAATCTACACAAACGTGCTTATACTGAAGTGTGATTCAGGTGCGTGGAAGCAGTCTGGAAGGTAAGAATATTCCTTGACTTTCACAGAGCATGGGCTGCAGCAACTGTACCTTGGGCACCATCCATCCCATTCCTCACTGCACAGATCATCTAACAGCCCTGTGGCAATTGCAGTTATTAAGAATGGCGAGGAAAATATTTGCAGTTAGAATAGTGTAAGTGATTAGTGGGCACATAGCAGTATTTATTTAGGAGGCCTCCTTTAAGTTTCAAGGGCAGTCTCAACCTACAGGGCCAGACAGCTTTCTGGAGACTTCTAACAAGGCTAGGGAGAAAGGGGAATCATCCCTTAGAGGAAGGACATGTACCAAAGTTAAAGCTTTAATGAACAATTAGCCATGAAGCAAGAGACAGGAAAGATTATGAGACTATTAAAGGCCTGTCTGAGAGCCAGGAGAGCCCAGAGCATAGGCAATGTACCTTATAAGTTGGCACATTTTAAAAGTATCAATTAAAAACAGATTAAATTAGTATGTGATCCAATTTGACTCAATATGCATGGGTCACCCTGACCTATCCAGATTTCCCCAAGTGGTAATACTGGCTCCATGTAACATGTGGCGTTGCCAGCTGTCACTTGAAGATGATGGCTATTACTGAAGCACTCACACTTCCTTGGCTGGACATGGATGAGACCTTCCTTGCTCCTCAGGAGCTGCTGGTGTGCTCTGAAACTGAGTGGGGTTGATGTGTTCCTCCCCTCCTCTCTCCACAGATTCAAGCTGCCCAGTTCCCATACTGATGTCCAGCCTCCTTCAGTAAGGAAATCAGTGCTCGGACCCAGCCCCACCACAGCAGGAACTAGAATTATACTCTATGAGTCATCTCTCTTTTCCTTTTTCTGTTTCAGAATGACGATGGACGCTCTGCAACTAGCAAACACTGCCTTTGCTGTTGATATGTTCAAAAAACTATGCGAGAAGGACAAAACAGCCAATATTATTTTTGCCCCACTGTGTACCTCAACGTCTCTGGCTCTGGCATATAAAGCTGCGAAAGGTGATACTGCAGACCAAATGAAAAAGGTAAACTGTCAGCATCCTGTTCTGTGGCTGCAAAATTATACGGCTGTCAGAGTTGGTTTTCTTCTTTATTCTAGTTAATATTCTACTGGATGTCTGGTTCCCTTGTAAGCCAGGCTGCAAACCATCCATCCAAAACTTCTGAAGAGTTCCACACTGCATGGCTGCATACAGCAAAAGAAGTTGAAAATCTGTCATAAAGAAAAAGGTTTTTCAAACTTGTACAAGGTGTAAGGGGACATGGCAGAGTCCCCAACAGTTCCATTAAGGCTTTGTCTCCTTTTATCATGGTGTTGATTGGGTCTGCAAGTCTTAGTCAAGATCACTGGATTTACTGGATAATTTTTTTTTCATTATTCAAGAATGCGTAAGCTTTAGAGAATGGGAAATGGTGTTGCCATTGACTGTCAGCAGCAAGTATGCTTAGCAGCCCAGTCACTGGCATTTCCCCTTTCACCCACAATACGGCTAAGAGGAGGCATACACAGAAGAAGAGGGCACAACTTCAGCTATGTTTCTCCTTACAAGCAGCTCATGGTGTTCAAGGGGTTTCCAACACCAGGATGCAGCACGGCTGGCACGATGCAATCAGTTTATCATGCTTACTCTGTGGCACAGGGCAGCAGCCTTGCAGCTTCTTCTGCTACGTCTCCGTAAGCAGAGATTGGCATAATTCCTTTTTATCCCAGGGAGGGTGCCCACGGTTTCTACAGTTACCTAGAGGTGAATGAGAAGCAAATTCAGTACGCATTTATATGTCGATTATCGCCTTGCTCTGAAGGATATTCTACATATTTGAATGCATTTTCCCTCCTTTGGGAATTCCTCCCTGTACTTCCTCATTCAATGGAGGCACCCCTGAGCGCAGCCTCCTGTGCCCCTGCTCATGCCACAGATTACGACGAGTCCTGTGCTATTCGCACAGATGCAAGGCAATATATCCACAAAGATCTTCTTGGCTTTACAGATTTTTCCAAACAGTATCATTAAAAAGAAAAAACCACCAAAAACCCCCAAAACCTCCACGTCTTTTTTATTAATTTACATGACACTTCGCATCTTCCTCATTATTTCATAATTCAAGCACTAGCTTTCTAATGGGAGAGTTGAAAGTATAAACTTGCACCTAATTTCATTTTCACTTGTGTCTGCAATTTGCTTTGAACCATCCCATAGTAAGTTAATGTACACATCCACAAATGAAGTTCTGTTGCACAAGTGCATTTATGTTTCATATTTCTCAAGAGGTATATAAAAAGTGCTGACAAAAGATACTAATGAGAAATTGGCACATTTTAAAATGTAATATCCCTTATTTTCCATGTCTGTTCTAGCTTCTGCCTGCTCCTGAGTTCAAACTATATCTAAAAGGAGCCAGATTGGCAGTTGTATTCTGCAATATCAGTTAACAAGCGTGCTAAAATCTTTCTGCATTTAACAAGCTAAAAAATAAAAGTGTTGGAGGAAAAGGAAGCAAGTTGAGAAAGTTGTTTCTGAGGAAATGACCGTGGAGTTTGCCTGTGAGAGATGTGCTGGTGCCCTGTCCTTGGGAGCTTATTTCCTTCTGCTCCCCTTGAGCAAGGAGAGGGGAGGACAAGGAGCAGTGGCTAAGGCAGAGCAGCAATTTCTTGTGCCTGTGAAGATATGAAGTGTTCAGGGAGAAAGAGCAGGAGTGAGGGACAAAGGGCAGAGAAAGTCGCTAGCGCTTGTTATGCCTAATGTGGGAATTTGGGACAGGTGAGGAGTGTTGGGTAGGCTGCCTGCAATGAAACAGCCACCATCAAAGACCTTGTAATAAGCAGGCATAGACGTTCAATTCATATTTACAGGGTTATTTTCAAACAAATCCAGCAGGAACCTCTCACCTCTGGTGCCTAGAAGCGTTGAGTTTTAGGTCACCCCAGAAGTTCCTAGAACTGGACTTTTCATCCTCAGCAGCTGGAAGATGTCCCTGTGTGGGCCAGCACCCCCACCTCCAGCTCATGCTTTGTCTACCAAACCAGACATAGTTATTTGATCAACTTTTGCTGCAATATTGTGTGATGTCATGTATCAGTCACAGCAATCAGAAAACTTGATGATCTGTTAAGCATTTTTAAAGCTGTAGCCCACTTCCAGAAAGGAGACTAACTGGGACCCTCATGTGTCTGTCTTAAAAGCTCCAGGTTTTTGGATGGCAATGTAAGTTTAGTGAAAACATTCTGATGCTGTACTGCAGGCTTTTAATCATCTGAGTCCCATCACCAGCATGGGCAGGTCTATTGATTTCTTTGGACTGCTCACAGGAGAGAAACACATTTGGTTAAAGTTCTGATGGGATCAGCTTTTTAGATTCCTGTCAGGATGTCAAATAAATAAATATATGATTTTTGAGTAAGAGCAGTGAGGGGCTGTGTTGTTAGCTTGAATACAAAAAGCCAGAGTTCTGGTCAAAAACTAACATTATTTTTTGCTAAGCTGTTAGGAATGTTTAGATAATAAATAAATAAATTAAAAAGATGCTTAGTATTTTATTATGTTCATTTAACAGGTACTCCATTTACAAGATGTCAAAGATGTTTCTTTCGGGTTTCAAACAGTAACTTCAGACGTTTCCAAACTCAGTTCTTTCTTTGCACTGAAAATGGTCAAACGGCTCTTCGTAGACAAGTCTCTTAACCCTACCACAGTAAGTACTGCAGAAAAGCCCCAGTGGTATGAATTGCTTGGCCAGCGTGTTAATGGGTTACAGTGTTAGACTTCAATGTTATTTAAAATAAATTCTCTCACTTTTGGCTGTTACTTGACCAGATTTAGATGATGGACAACATCATATTCTCTGCTGCCGTACAAGCTTGTAGGAGGATGAGTGTGCTGCTTGACCCCAAGCTATGCAACTATTAAAACATTTGTAATTCCTTCATTAATATGCTTTAGGTCAGTAGACTCAGTAAGTTTTGAATGCCATATAACTTCTGTGCCACATCAAGGTCTCTCCATTATAAGTATGAGCACAAAGGAGTTTTAAAATAAGTCAGTGGCGCAAGTGTGTGTCCAGTTCCCACACCCAAGTAATTACTGCATAAACTGTACTTTTCTTAATCTGTCTGAGGAGGCAGAAGCCTGGCTATGGAAACAACACGAGTGAGGAAGGTGTTGTTAGGCCTTCTAACTTACGGACCTTGCAAATAACTTAGAAAAATGTAGAGTTTTTTTCTCCCAAAGTTGCCTTTGAATAGGGCCACAAGTAAGGGCAGCATCAGCCTAAAAGTGGTGTTTCAGCAAATTCTCACTATGCTAAATGATGCTATAATCAGGTTGCCTGCTGTTCAGCCTCTGCTACAGCAAAGGCCAATACCCATCCACAGCAATAAACGTCTCATCTGCTGAGGACAGACATGATGTGAGCAGCCTCTGGCCTTTATTTCAGTCCTTTCTCTCACCCAGGCCTGCGCTGAGGGTTGCTTTATCCTTTCAAACTCTGGCAACATACTCACTCGTGCAATACCAAAATTACTTCAACTGTTGATGTAGCGCCCCTGGACTGAAGACACGTTTGGGAGCGATGTGCTGAATGCAACTGTGCATCCCACCCTGGTTGTCCCTCACTGTTATTTGACATAACAGCTCCTCAGCTCATAATAAACTCCCCAGCTACCCTGTGGTGAAGCTCAGCACGCTGACGTTTCAGGCTCTGTAAAGAGCCATTTAGTGGATGGCATTTCACCAAGGATGACCTTGGTGCCTTTCATCTTTCAGGACTTCGTCAACTCTACAAAGAGGCCCTTTCCATCTGAGCTGGAATTAGTGGAGTTCAAAGAAAAAACGGAGGAAACCCGGCAGAAGATCAACAAATCTCTTTCAGAGCTAACTGATGGTGAGTACAGCTTAACCTTGGGCACGCTGTTTGCCTCTGAAGAAAGAGAGCTTTGTCCTCATGACATCTCTTTACTAATGCTTTTAGAAGTAAATACATAGTGAAAGCAACAGGACTAGACCTATTATTTGGATTCATGAGGATTAGCAACATCAGCCTGTTTTGAAATCACTAACTTGACTACTGCAGCATTTCTGAAGGTGGAAATGTGAGGCTGATCTTGCATTACCCTCGGGGAAAGTTAATGACAGCTTTGACTGCAGCAAGACAGTTTGGGAGCACGACAGCTCCTGGCTGTGGAGCTTCACAAACATCTGACATCAATATGTTGAACCCAGACCCTGGTTTCCTCTAAAAGCTTTATTCTGATAGGAAGTATTTGCTGAACTCTGAATTTCAGGCCGTTAATTCATAGTGCAGCTCAGCTGCTTTGCTGCTTTTGCCAGTAAGGCTGCCACAAGTGGACGTGTGGCTCTTATTTGGAGGTGGAAATGGGGCTGTGGACACTTTTCCTGTGGTACCACTGAGCCACAGGAGATGCACATCAGTGACACTGAGGGTCCCCAGTCAGAACCTGCCCAGTCTGCGGGGGACAGAGGTCCAGCCCTGGCACACGTGAGCACGAAATGCCCATAACTGTGCCTGTTTGCCGCTCTGGGGTCAGTTGCTGCCTGTTGACCTTGTATGGTATGAATATGAGAAAATGGGGGGGAGAGTCACATCTGGTCCTTTCCAGGCTGGCTCAGATGCCCATGCGGAACCACCTTGCCCTGCCTGTGCCATTTGTGCATGATGGCAGGACTTGACACCCCAGTGCTCTGGATTCAGTGTCTTTTATGGCAGTCCTTGAACAGATCTAAACCAGATCAAGGTGGGGGACGACAACATTTCACAGAATCACAGAATAGTAGCGTTTGGAAGGGACCTCTGGAGATCATCTAGTCCAACCCCCCTGCCAGAGCAGGGCCACCTTAGAGCAGGTTGCACAGGAACCCATCCAGGCGGGTTTTGAATGTCTCCAGAGACGGAGACTCCACCCCCTCCCTGGGCAGCCTGTGCCAGGGCTCTGCCGCCCTTAAGGTAAAGAAGTTCCTCCTTGTGTTGAGATGGAACTTCCTATGCTCAAGTTTGTGCCCATTACCTCTTGTCCTGTCCCTGGGCACCACTGAAAAGAGCCTGGCCCCATCCTCCTGACACCCACCCTTTAAGTATTTGTAAGCATTGATAAGGTCATCCCCTCAGTCATTTTTTTCCAGACTAAAAAGATTTTTTTTCCAGACTAAAAAGCCTTTCTTCATAAGAGAGGTGTTCCAGTCCCCTCATCATCTTGGTAGCCCTTTGCTGCACCCTCTCCAGCAGTTCCCTGTCCTTCTTGAGCTGGGGAGCCCAGAACTGGACACAGTACTCCAGGTGGGGCCTCACCAAGGCAGAGCAGAGGGGGAGGATGACCTCCCTCCACCTGCTGGCCACACTCTTCTTGATGCACCCCAGGATGCCATTGGCCTTCTTGGCCACCAGGGCACATTGCTGGCTCATGGCCATCCTGTTGTCCACCAGGACTCCTGGGTCTCTTTCCACTCTTTCCATACTCTTTTTGAAGCCTGTAGCAGTATTTGGTTATGAACTAGAGTCAGAGTAGTAATTTTTGTTATTGTGGTTATTTTATTCTCATATATCTCTCAAAATGAGTAGCAGCTAGTCTGGAACTTCCCTTCAAATCTGTCTCTCCAAAGATAAGTGATTTTTTGCTTAAACCTGTTGAATTTCACTGCAAATTCATTACCTTCTTTAAGATACTAAACAAAAGCAGTAGACATGTTTTTGATTCCATGCTATATAAGCCAAGAAAAAAATGTCATTTGGAAGATCTGTCCTGATCTCAAATCCCATTTCAAACACTAAACTGCATTTTTAAGTAAGTACACTTTTTTTAGAAATTTCCCATTAGAATTAAAATATTCTGCTGGTGAGGTGCAGGACACAAATATTTTAATTCAGCAAAGTGTTTCCCTATTTAATCAAAGCAATTGAGAGATCTATAATGTATTGTTGTACTAACAACAGCTTAAACCTGTTCACAGGCAAAATGGAGAATATTTTGAATGAAGACAGTGTAAGTGACCAGACTCAGATCCTCCTAGTTAATGCAGCTTATTTTGTCACAAACTGGATGAAGAAGTTCCCGGAGGCAGAGATCAAAGAATGTCCTTTTAAAGTCAATAAGGTATGTTCTGAAAAATAAAGAGAGTACTGTTTCCACTCAAGAAAATGCAAACTTTGAGCTAAGAAAATCACAATAAGAGAAAATGAGAAATATTTATTATTACTGTGGCATTCTTAGACTCTTTATCTAAATGTATATACTATGGTGAGTGTCCCTAAGCCATTTGGCTTGTCATGTTGTTTTAAAACTTTGCTTGTACTTCCACATCCATCTTTCAAAAGCCCAGGGTGAAAACAGGCTGTCCTGTTAGTATATTTAGACAAGAGCAGCTGAGTACAAAGTGACCAGAAGACGCCATTGCCTGCAACAAGGAGGTGCACGTTCTCATGGGTAGCTGCTTCCAAGAGATTGCAGCCTGTATCAGAGGCTGCATCCCAAAACCAGCAGGGGTAAAGGACAAAACATTGAATTTCTCCCTCTGCATATCAGCCCTACTTAGCCATGAGGTCCAAGTGTGTGCAGCACCCATGGCTCTTGCCTTCAGGAATCCGTGACCAATGATGAATATTGTACAGCTTTAAACCAAGACATAAAGCTGGGCAACATTTTTGAGATAAAGAGTTTATTCTCCAAATGCATATATATGTGTGTGTATATATCTGTGTGCATGAGAAAAGTTGGAGTTTCAGGGTCACTGACAATATTCATAAATTACCACAGCAGCCACCAGTTTCAGCTAAAGAAGATTTTAAAATTATACAATAAACAATAAACTTTTAAAAGTGAAATATCTCAATTTTTCTTTTTCAAAGTAGCATTTTTCTACTGAATTTGAATTTTAAATCAATTTCCTGGTGAACAGAACAGTTTGTAAATCTTCCCTATGATGTAAAGAGTTTTGTTTTGTTTTGTTTCATTCATAAAAAAGCAAAGACATGTGGCTTTAGGTAAGCCTGAAATTTCTTCTTATTCTGTTTCAACTCCTGGACCAAAAATACCAGTTATTCATATGAACAGCTTGACCTTCACGGTTGAGGTGTTCTTAGTGCTTTACACTTAGTGGCATTACGATGCCCTGTAGACAGTATAGTTTGTAGCACTAAATGAAACAGGCACAAAGGGCCACTGTTATTAGGTAAATTTCTCTCTTAAGGCACATCCCCAGTATTTTCCTATTGTATTAAGTAGAATTTTGTTCCACTTTTCTTTGGAAATCTGCCTACTGTAGAGAGCCAACAGCTTTCGCTACAAGGGTCTCTTAAAGCTGGTTTCATGACCTGTGAAAGCCAACATATTGTCTGATGGTAACTCAATGTACCACTTACATGCAACTTTTCCCTCTTGCCGTCTTTGTTGTGAGTTAAAAGATTGTTTCCCCTATGTTTTGCAGACGGAAACTAAGCCAGTGCAAATGATGAACCTGGAAGCTACTTTTTGCCTAGGCTATGTAAAAGAATTAAATGTTGCCATCCTCGAACTTCCATGCCTTAACAAACATATAAGCATGCTCATTCTGCTGCCCAAAGAGATTGAGGATGACACCACTGGCTTGGAAAAGGTGAGAGAAAAAAGTAAAATTAGTGTGATGCGTCCCTTGGAAATAGCCTGCTTACAATGCCATATGCTTATGGAAGGTTTTTGTTATTTAGATGCTATGTAGAAGAAACAAAAAGTAGATTTCCTGTGAATTTACCTTCTCATTCTGCATCTCTGTTTCTGATGTCATGTTTGTGACATCATTGTTTCCATTGTGGCCAAGTGTGAGGTTGTGAACAAGACTTTGTTTTAGAGAGGGCCTGCACAGAAGGAAGTGTAAAGTGCAGTAGGTGCCCATGATGCACTTTAGGAATCTGCATCTATTTGAAAATCTAGTCCCCCAAAATTAATTTCATTTAAAGATTTTTGTTCTTGCTATATTAAAGTGCTTAAACTCATACTGGATACTCAGTAGTACTGACTATATTTACTCGTATGTCCTCATTTTTTTCAGTTGCCACGTATCTGTGATTTTTTTTGCTAAGGTTTTACACTTCTCTAGGTTTTCCTTTTGAGCAGAGGTGTCTGAAAAGGAGCCATTTTTATTACAATTGCACAAAAATTTGAAGAAGAATAAGGCATGTCATTTCTCTATGGAAATCATAGAACATATTTTCACTTCTATCCAAAATTTAAGAATTAAGAGACAGATGATCATGCAGGTTTCCTTTGTATTTTGCTGCAACTGGCCATAAAGTATCAAGGCAGGAGGACTCTGCTTTTGCAGCTGGAAGGTATTTTAATATGTAGGAGTAAATTACAGAACACACATACCTTAAAACGCAAGTGAGGCCATTCCTAATCCCAATTTGTTGTGGCCCCAGATTTTGCCTCCTCCCTCCAGTTTTGAAAACATTGCTCAAATAGCTGCATGTTTGATTGAGATCAGCCTCTGGATTTGGAGTCTTTTTCTGTCCCAAATACCAGCAATTTCATTGCCACGTGGAATCAGGAATCAAGACTTTTGGATCCACCAGCTGGACAGGTGTAACCCAGGCGGGGGCTGTCTTTCTCAGGTTCCTTCATGTGGTTGTTAAGGTGATTGCCTATCAAAAGCTTGTAAGGGCTAGTAGTCAGAGCCTATGCACCCAGGGAGGTTGCTCTGGAGGCCTGTCCTATGGATTAAATCATATATGCATCAATATAACTGAGAGTATGTTAACCCTGAATGCTACAGTTGTGAGTTCAAAAGCAAAGGCAGCCTTTTGGAGTTTGGTTTTTGGGGCTTGACAGGGATGGGAAGTTCAAGAACAGGGTTTTTTTCTCTCTTTCCTTGAACTGCTCATGAATTTCCTCTGTTCCTTTCTGTCTTCAGCTGGAAAAGGCACTCACTCCTGAGACATTATTACAGTGGACTAATCCCAGCATGATGGCCAACACCAAAGTGAATGTATTTCTTCCAAAGTTTAGCATGGAAGGCAATTATGACCTGAAACCACTTCTAGAAAGCCTGGGCATGACAAATGTCTTTGATGAGAGTGCATCAGATTTCTCTGAAATGTGTGAGACCAAAGGTGTAGTTTTGTCAAAGATCATCCATAAAGTCTCTTTGGAAGTAAATGAACAAGGCGGCGAGTCCCGAGAGGTACCAGGATATCGGATTCTGCAACACAAAGATGAATTTAAAGCTGACCATCCATTTATCTTTTTGTTCAGGCACAACAAAACTCGCAACGTGATTCTTTCAGGCCGATTCTGTTCCCCTTAAGCAGGGCACATTCATTATGAAAAAGCACAGTTACATTTATGGTGGTGCATGTTCCTGTAAAGCTTGGCATCCTGATTATCACCTTTGAAAGGAAATCTAAGAGGTTCATATATCATCTGGGTAATACAAGGTACTCTACATATGCAGCAGAACTAGTTTATCTCATTTCATTGCACCCCCTTAAGCTGAAGGATTCTCACTGTGAAGAACACATCATATTTTACTGAGAAGTATCCCAGCCTCAGAAACAAGTATATTTTATTCCTATCTGACACCTTTTTCCCAGCAGGAAGTGAACTAAGAGCCTGTTTTTGTCAGACTGGGAGCTGGAAAGGGCTCTACATTCCTGCTCCCTAGCCAAACCACTCTCTCTCGTGACCCACGCTCTGAGGATTCCTACTGCCTAGAAGGGGAAATGTGGACATGTGGTGTGACAGCCCTCCCCTTGTACCTGGCTACACCCTGGCGGTCCAGGGTGCCCTACTGGACCCTACTAATGCACAGTGAAATGGTGCCCAGGTTCTGCAGCGTAGCTAAACAGTGCAGGCTAGCATCAGAGTTTGCATCTGTGAAGCAAAAGCTGCATTGAGACCTACGGATGCAAGAGGCAATAACCATGGTGACAAAATGTATCCCCAGAAGACTTTTCAGCGTGAGCTACACCAGTTCATAGTTTGGGGAGGTTGGACTCTGCTGCGTGGGATTTTTTGATTCATTGCACTTCTGATGGGGAAGAGGGGACCAGTTCACTGCAACTATGAGGAGCCCTGTTCTATATGTATCCTGAGAAAAAGAATGTTACGCAATTCTAGGATAGAAAACTGATGGATTAATGCTGTATATGCCACACTTTTCATCCACAGATAATCTGCTGTTTCTAGTTCTGGATTCAGCGTTGAGGAGACTCCATACAATTACTAAATGTCTGAGGCATGAGAGAGAAATAAGGACTGCAACTTGAGTGAGATTAACACTGTAATTACCAGTCTCCAAATTCCATATGAAATTATGGTAATCAGATTTCATTTCTACCTAAGGACTGCCTGCTGCATATGTTCAGTACTGGTTTACCTAATTACTGTTCATAATAAAGCACTATAAAACCTGTGTCAAATGTCTGCAATACCTCCAGTGTCAGTCTGTGTGTTTACTCTTGTCTATTTGCTGACAGTGTCAGTGTTCACTCTGGACCTTCAATAAATGACAGGAATGGAAATAAATGGATTCACTTAAGCCACAAAGTCAAAATAAGAAACGAAATCAATATCTAGATTCCCTTCTGGAGCACATGATCATAGTTCCCTGTAAAGACTACGTCACTTGCTGGTCACATTATACAGAGAATTCAGTTATATATCCTCAAAAAATGGGAGCATTTTACTTGAGAATTCTTCTTGGTGCTTCAGGTCTGAAAGAAACTGTAAAGAGATTTCTCAATGGGAATATGCAACCCCTAATATGCATACCTCTTCCAATGCCAGAGAAGAGCAAGGTGGTTATTGTGAATTTGGAGACAGGAGTTCTGTTTTGATTCTTGACCTTGTCAATCCCAGAGAAACCTTTAGTCACAAAGATTCAGTGGTTTTATCAGTTTCCTTCCTTTTGTGAACCTCTAATGGGCTCTGAAACATTTAATATCAGAGGGTTAACTGGAGTCATTGGCCCATATGTTTGAAGGTACTGAAGGGACTAATTTCCACCAAAAACAATGGAAGAGTCGCTGCAGACCTCTGGGGGTCTTTGTTGATATGCATTAGGTGCTCTGATACATGGATAGAAGTCAGAAGAAGAATGCAAAATATAACAATTATTTTGGAGCCCATCCTGTCTGAGAAAGAGTTGTCTGCAAAGATCTTTAACAGCTCAGTACTTAAGTGATAGCTGAATGGCTGGGAAATGTTTTAAACACCCCATCATTTTCTGATGTTGTTTTGGAGGCTGGGGTCAGAGTTATCCAGACCTGCCATCACTGTAGTTTCTACCAGTTCTACTGTAGGAGGTGGGTCAGGGCATTGCACATGGGGTTGATGACTGACTATGCAGCTGCACAGGCAGTCCATACATAGGCAAGACGGACTAGTTGCCTATAGTTTGTACAGTTGGTTCGTGTTTGGCCACTGACTCTTGGTCAGACAGTTCCAAATGTCTAGCAGGCCATATCACCCTCATTGCTACATCTGTACTGGTCTGCTAGACTGATGAAAACCTCTGGCAGATTGTCCTATTCCTCTTTTTCTTCCTGGATGAGGCTTCCTGAAGGAGAAAAGCTCAGACATCACTTACTCAGCTTTTTCAGGTTCTGAAAACACTCCAGTCCAGTAGCCGGTCTTCATTCAATGCAGCCCACATTCTGATCAGCACATTTAGCACATCCACACATATTTACTTGTCTTCTCAGAGGGTTCCTTGTAATGACCTTGCCAGGGAGGGTTATCCCATGAGAGCAGAGAGAAACACTACCTCAGGGTGGGGCCCATCTTTCTGCACCTCCTGACTAATCCCAAGGTATCCCAGACTATGCAAGGCAAGCAGATGTTAGAGATACAAAGCTGTCTCAGTCTACAGAAGGGAAACCCATTTATTGGTCACTTACAAACAGGCCACAAAAAGCTCAGGTTTATTTTTCACTTCTGCCTCTTCTCTCTACCAGTCCCAGTATGAAACCTATCCGTCTTGTGGCATGTGAGGGGGAAGTATCAGCAAAGCTCCTGCTGGTGTGAGTCTATTGCTCAGTTCCACCCATGGTGGCCTCTGGGCCTTGGGCAAGAAACTGCATGGGAGGACATGGGAAAGCGTGTGTGGGAGCTTGTCTACAGGAACACCTGCACGCTGAGAGGCGTTGGCTACAATGGAGAAAGTGAACATAGCTGAGGACGTGCTCAGATCGCCAAGCTGCTCCACCTCACCTTTCACCAAAGCATTGCTATCCAGTGATGGGTGACGGCCGTGACGGAAAAAAAGCAAGCCGTGGCAGGCAGTTGCAAACTGTGGTATTATGTGTCTCGTCATCTCATCCCTTGCTCAGCTGCACAATCATTGCCCACTTCCTGCTCCCAGCATTTGTAGAAGAGAACTGACACATCTTAATGTCTTGTGGTAACTAAAGCTGTTTGTGGGGAAGAGCAGTTTGGCTTTGAAACTTGAGAAATGCTACGCAGAGCCAATTGGCCCCACTGGAAAAACAGTACAATTTTGAACCCTGAGTATACTATCCTAAGGGCCTAGAACAGACAGAATTTGCACATACATTGACATTTCCTGAGGCAAAGCAGTTAAACTGATGTCAAGGGAGTTCTGAGGGAATATGCGTACAGAATGAGTAAAAGAAATCAGTGGAGGAGCAATCTTAATATAGGAGGAAGGGAGAAAGCACAGAGATTGTAAGGAGAAAAGTCTTGAAAGGTGCTCAAAAATACCTAGACTGAAAAGAGATTAGGACTCATAAAGTCAGAAGAAGAAAAGATGCATGGCAAGGAAATTGCAGAAATAAATAAAGAAAGAAATATAACAGATCAAGAGACAGAAAGAATGGAGGTGGAAGACTAAGGAACACTACAGAAACATGCAGGAAGAAAAAGCAGAAACAAAGATGTGAATATGGCAAATGGAAGCAAAAGTGTGAGGAAAATAACAGGGGTAGCAAGAACACTCATTTTATCATTGTATATTGCATTGTTTACAAGTCCCACTTTTTGGATGAGCCCTGGAGCACTGGAGCTTGGGCAACTGGGCTGAGACCTTGGCAGAGGAGCAAGGAACAGCAAAGGTGGTGTGAGCTACGCCTGAGGAAGAGGGTGGTCCAGCTTCAGCACTAGGAGGGAAGTGTGGGAAGGGCAAGGAGGTGCTGGGAGACCTTCTTCCTCTTTCCTTCTTTCTCCCCTCACTATGTCTGATCCCTCAAATATTCTATGAATCCAAAGCCAGTTTTATGCTTTGTAGGAAGAAAGAAGAGGTGAGAATGGAAAGGCAGAAAAATTTCAGGGTTGCAAAGCCACATGCAACCCTAGAGGACTTCATTTTGACCCCTGAGCCCAGCTGCCATAACCCAGTGTTGCACCTGAGCTCAGAGGTGCTGATTAGGGGATATCAAACACTGTATTGATGTGTCTCTGTGCTTCCCATCTCTTTATTTCCATCTCACTTTATGCTGGAGACATAACCCATGTAATCAGACACTCCTGGCCTTCTTTTATTCTTAACTCCAGTGATTTAAAAGAATACCCCCTGGCTGAGGATTCCTGTTACAGTTCAATGAAATACTTCTTCCCTTCTCTAATTAAGCTGCTTCCATACGCATAAAGCTGACTCCTTACCTGAGAGAGACAGAGATGGCTGCAGGCAACATAAACCTCATGAATTTCCTCATTCGTTTGCTCTATCTCTGCAAGAAAACTCAGCTCCAAACAAGGCATCTCTGAATCCTGGCATGAAGCCTGCACACCCCTGTGTTCAGGCCAGACCCCATCAAATTTGAAAGGAACTATGCACGACAGCACAGCCATGGATCTGCAGGGTTAATGCCCTGTTTTCCAGCTGAGGATGACTTGGCATTGCAATCGGGAGATGTTGCCAGCAGATACTGCCTGCCAAACTTGTTGGGCAGCTTTGAGAGAAATACTATTAACATATTGGTAGGTACAGGTCTCCCAGTCTTTGCAGGTAAGTTCATGTTGATGGCATTTGCATTAAATTGCGACATGCTGCTATCATTAACAATTGGTGAGAGGCTGAACTCTCCCACAAGAGAGTGGGAGATTTTTGTAATACAGTATTCACAAGAACGTGCTCCAGAGCCCAGCTGTTGTGCTCTTCATTTAACCTCTTCGGGCAAGAAGGTAAACAATTATTTAATTTTTTTCCCCCCTCAGAGTTACTTGTGAGTTAGTAGTCTACAGGTTGGTAAAGTAAACATCATGTTTGCAGATGGGGCAGAGTGGGAGATACCTTTTCAGGTTGCAGGCAGCAAAACACACTGCTGTAATTCATGTGGCTCAAGAGCTCACACAAAGGGAGTTGGTCTTCAGTGGGATGTAGATGAGGAATTTATGAACACATGTCCAAAGTTATGAATCTAAAGATTCTTGCCTAAATTTCATAGGCTTTTGAATCTGAAAGTTCCCCAGGACCTCTGTGCCTATCCAGAAAGTTCTAATTGCCACAGGACAGATCAGCAGATGCTTATACCAGAAAGCAGGTGATTTTCTGCCTGTATCTCTAGCAGGGCTGAATGGCAGGCTCTTTCAGAGCACCTCTACCCACTCTGGTAGAATTGTGCTTGACATGAAATGAGGGAGCAGATGACCTGGGCAAACTCACCCACAAAGTGTGAGATACATTTTGATTTCCCTTCTTTACTCAGGTTTCCGTGGCACAAGAAAAAGCCTTGACATTTTCACTAGAGGAGAGAGAGGGCATGCAGTTCTTTGCTGGGGTGCTTAGATGTTTCCCCTGCACCCTGATCCCCACTGCCAGGGGATTGTTTATGTGCTTAAACAGCGACTATATAAAATAGGAAGGGTGGAGTAGTATTCAGATTTTTTATTGTCAGTGGGGATGCTAGTCTTCACTAGCTACATATTAGCTCTTGGGTTTGGCAAGAATATTTAAAAGCTTGCTGAGAAGCCTGTGCAGCTGCATACAGGCATAGCAAATCACTTGCCACTGCACAGCCCGTAACAGGCCAAGGTACATCCATCCCTGTTTATACAGGAATAATTGGCCTAGAAAGAGGGAGAAGATATACATCCTGGAGGTACCGATGCAAAATAATAGAAGCAGTCAGAAAAAGATCCTCCTGGCATAAAAGTAGTAGTCTGAGAGACTAAGCTGTTTGGAAAAGGAACTTGGGAACATTTCCCTTGAGAAGTTATTTTGCACTGAAATGTATTGGGTTTTAATTTGAAGCATGCTACTTTGGAAATATTTTGTGTCATATAGGGATGATTGGAATTTCTGCATTGCAGGAAATTTCCTTTTTTCTTATATGCTGTTTGTCCCTTTCACTCCAAATCAGCACAGAAAGACATGGGAACATCTTTTTGCATTAATGTTCATGAAAAATAAGAAAGTCACTTCTATTTTTCATGTGATGGGACAGTGTTTTCTGGCATGTGCTCCTTTGCTAAGATAGACACGTGTAATTTCTACCAATTCTGTCTTCCTTTATGTATAAGAAATTAATGTGCACTAAAGCACCTTAATGGGACGCAGATTGAATAAGCAAAACATGCACTGGGAATTATCATGTGGCATCAGGGAAAAAAAGGTTCCTTCTTGCTTTACCTTGTATTAAATATAGAATTACCTTAAAAACAAGGCTACAGTTCTCTTAGCTTCCCCACCTTATTTACTGCCTCCTCCTGTTGACTGCATAGTATAATCAAAACCACCTATTAATTATGGTAGCTTTGAGCACAGCTTTTTATTCTTTGAGAGGTTTTGTCTTGATTTGATCTACCCTTAGCCAAAAACAAACTGTAAGGAAAGAACAGATCATGAATAGTTATAGAAAAGGAGTGTCCTTCATTTCACACAGCCCTGGAACTAGCTTGTGATCTTTACAAGGTCTGTGGTTATGCAGCGTTTTCTCCTGAAGGAAGCTCTTTTCCTGGGTAGCTTCTTGCTCAAGTATAACAGCACCAGCAATTGCCTCCTGACAGACTATGTTAAAAGCTACAAAACCATTATGCAAAGCATCTCCCTTCATCAGCTGTAAAGCCCCAGCCCTGCCTGCTCTTTCTGCGCCGTTGCTAATTTTCAGTGCAGACGCTTTGGCTAGTGCAGAACACCAGTTGTGATCTTCCTGGAACACTTCTTTTGATCTTCTATCTTCTCCTCCTTACCACACCAAGGTCTTTGAGAAGTAACATTACCATTTGTTGTCCATCATGTATGTGTTCTTCAAACTCCACTGTCCTCGCAGTCATTCCAAAACTCTCACTGATCGAATGATTACACAGATACACACATGGCCCACACGCTTGTCCCCACCCCAATTTAAGATTAAGAAAGTTCACAAAATCCTTTCATTCTGCTGTAAGAAAGTTCCTCCGCCAGCCTGCACCTCCCATCCTTTGCTTTGGGTTTCCAGGGCAGCTCCCTAAGTAGTTCCCACTCACAAACCCATGGAGTTGGCTGCAGTGTTTGCACCTGGACATCACCCTGAGGACAGCCTGCTGCTTTTTCTAAAGGAGTGGCCTCCTCCTTTGCCTTTTAAAACCTGTTCCCAGCTCCTGGGCTCTCCCTCCAGCTTGGCAGCCTGACCTCTCCCTGCAGGGTGGGGTGGAGGTGCCTCCCTCCTGTTGGGGAAGTTTATTAACTCTTTTTTTTCTCCTTGACTCGTTCTGGGCACACCTATAATACGCCTCATGACCTACATTCACTGCCAATGATTTCACAGGTCCATTTCAGATCTCTCACAAGGTGTAGCAATACAAACCTCAGCACTACAGAAGCACCAAGATTTGTTTTCAGAAGATTCTGGACAATAGGTAATGAAGGTGGAAGAAAAAGGAAATCATTATTTAGTGCAATGTCTTTTTCTTGTGGTAAGATGACTGTGTTATTAAAAGGAAAATGAAAACCGTGTTTCATACAACGACACAAAAGGCAGAGCTAGAACAGCTCTTTTCAGGCTTAATGAGATATCTTTAATTATTTAACAGAAAACCTGTTGGGTATTTTTCCTCTGTTTTGCCCATTTGTATTAGGTCTTCATGTGAAGTGTTTCTGGACTTCAGTGTAAACCAGACTTCTTAGTATGAAACATATATGAACTTTTTCTTCCAGCATCGCAGGTTCTTTCCACAGAGCATCAGTCAGAAACACAATGAAACGCTGATTATTGCTGTGCTTTTCAAGCTAGTCAAAAGGTAGGAAACATCTGCATTTGCCACATGTGGCACCTCCATATGTATTCATCAACTTGACTTTTTAGCTATTCCAAGCCACTGCAGTAACCCGTCTGAGACTAAAGCCATTTTCTTGTGGGCCAAGCTCATTCCCGTTGTCTGGCACTTGCTTCGGGCCGAGACAGTTTGTGCAGACAACTGCTGCACCTCAGCTGAGCCACAGCAACTCCCTACGCCCTGGAAACTTCTTCTGGTGCCCGAGCCCCAGCTTCTCATGCGGAGTTTGCGCCTGGCTGAGTGAGAGGCAATGTGCACTCAGCGTCTATGAGGACAACGCAAGTCATTTTGAGTAGCTCTCAGAGTAAAGAACGGTCTGTGAAGGGCAGGCTCTCTGTGAGGGGGCGACTGTGGCTGTGGTAGAGGAGCTGGGACCTCCGTGGGAGAGCGTGGTGGCAGGGGAGCATTGTCTGGGAGGGGATGGAGGTCCCTGGCACCAGGCAGCCCCTTCCTAAGAAGGCTCTAAACCTCTCTCAAAGTGGCTGCTGGACACCGACAGCCCGGGACAGGCCTTACAAGGGCTCTGCTGCTGAAAGATCCTGAAGTTCAGCCTTGCACCAGCCTCTCCCCACTCTTAGCCTTCTGGTGACACCGGCTGGAGCTCCTCACACAACTTGGCCCTGCAGGCTGCAGCAGCTGGGCGGCACCCGGCCGGGAAAGAGTTCCTGCTGTGCCACGGCCTTCTATGGAATAACCAACTGGCTGTGCGCTCACCCATCTTTTCAATGGAGAGAAGCTCTGGCAACTTGCTGTTGACCCGACCCACACTTGTCCCGACGCAGGTTGAAAGCTAGAGGCAGCCAGATCTCTGCCATGGGAGAAATGAGGGACTTCTCTCCATAACGTGGCTGTGTATTTCCACCTAAGTAAAGTGTCTTTCTGGAGCACAGGCCACAGCTACTCATCTCTACGTCTGCATGCAGGCAGGAGTGAATGCTTTTCTTTTCACCCGTTTTTCTGGCGTGCTGTCCAAAGTATCATTTGTTTGAGGCTGAAGGTGATGTGGGATTTTTTGGGTATAATGATTCCACAATTGCTCGTGTGATCCAACTGGTATAAAGGAGTTTCTACACCCCCTTTTTCCAGATAGCCTCCTGCTTGTGAGGACCAAGCTGGAACTTGGCACAATTTGTTCTTAGAGAATTGGATTTAATGTAAATGACCCACAGGAAAGGTATCAGACTGTTATGTTTCTAGTACAAAATAAAAGAGTGACAAAGATCTTGTCATATCACTGAGCAGGAACTTACAGACTTCTTTTCAGGGCCGTTGAGGTATTGCTTTGTTTGGAAATTTTAATTGTGTATCCTGTCTGAATCTGTGGCTCCTGGAAAACTCATGAGGAGGGAAAAAGTGTATTTCAAACTGTTTGTGTTTCCATAGGTAGTTCAATCTCCATAGTTGTTAATGGCCCTTTATCATATATGAGAACATTTAATTCATAGTGATTTTGTTTTTATAAACCTGTTGTTTGAAACCCTCATACCACAGCTCTAGTTACCAGACATGGTTATATGCAGGTGTAGTTTCTGTCACCAAGTTCCTGTCATTAATTGTATGTTGTTACAGGAGGAAAGAGTTGACATAACTGTATACGTCAAACCAGTTTGGAAAAGGAAAATGTTAATCCACAGATGACTGATTTCAACAGCATGATCTGAAATAAGATACACCATGGGATAAGAAAAATGGTCCTTTCTGAGGAACATATGTTGTGAGCGTGGGTCCCTTTTCCAGACCCGCTGTCTCCTTGCTCCTGCTGTGCAGCATGGACTGACAGATGTGTGCAAGGTTTGCTGTTTCACACTCTCAGAATTTAGCAAACTTCTATTATTTAGCAATCAGCTATGGGACAATCTCAGGGCAGACAGATGCATGATGTGTGATCTAGCTCAGGCAACAAGCTGCACTGAATTTCTTCTTTCTTTTGTGCTCCAAGTCAGCAGCTGCTTCATGATGGGCTCCATTTCCAGATCGATTACTGAGTTTTGCCTTGATCTCTACAATAAGCTCAATAGAAATGCAGAGGACACAAACATCATCTTCTCTCCAATGAGCATCTCTGTTGCCCTGGCCCTGGTCCATCTAGGTGCAAAAAACAACACTGCTGCTCAGATAGAAAAAGTGAGTATTAATGAAACATGTCGAAATGCTTCCACATTGTTTACTGTTCCCTTAATGGAAATGCTGGGCGTCCTAGCACGAGACGTGTGCCAGGGTCTCATAGGAAACAAGCACGAATAGCAAGCACAGGTGCCCCCTTCACAGTCATGCTTGGTGCACTATGATCCTTGCCATCTGCTTGTGTGAGTCGCATCGTGCCCCCACGCAGGCTCAGGAGCATGGAGCAAGAGCTGAATGAGAGGAGGTGATGCCAGACAGCGGGGCACTCTGGCTTTCCCCCAGCCAGCTGCTAGAATACCAGACTTTTTTTCATAATTATGGGCAGGCTCTTCCCCTCAAGGTAGCAATGAGAGTCCTGAAAGTGTGAGTCTGAGTGGGTAGTGGGGAGAGCTGCAGAAACCCAAAGGGATTGCTCCTGGGTGGCTGGAAGCATTGACTCACTTGTCACTTATGACATTCAAGAGTCAAAATGTCTCACCTGCAGAGGCCACAGGGACCGAGGTGGGAGGGGATTGCATGAATAAGTCCATCCCTCCACTCACTGCACCACAGTGCAAGTTCTGCCTTCTACAATCTTTCTTCTCTTTTCTTGTTTGTGCCCACGAGTGATAAAAGACCAGTAATCCTAAGGCAGGTGTTCTTGCCTGTAGCTGGTTCTGTACTGGTAGGGCTTCATCCGTCATATCACTGCCATGTGCACACTCTGACTGCTGAGTCACCTGCAGCCAAGGTAGATATGCCCTCCTCATGAGGTTCCTAGGGTGCAGTGGGTCAACCTTGGCTGGTGGCAGCGAGGTGCCCACCCAGCCGCTCTGTCACTCCCCCTCTTCAAAAAGGACAGGGAGAGAACATAAGATGAAAAAATCTTGTGGGTCAAGATAAGAACAAGGAGATCACTCACCAGTTACTGTCATGGCAAACCAGACTGGACTCATTTTGGAGATGGCTGGAACCAGCTCTGTTCGACATGGGGGCAGACCCCGATCTCTTTGCAGAGGGGCCACTCCTGCAGCCCTCTGGCTACCATAACCTTGCCACATAGACCCAATACACAGGAACTCTTTCTTATTTTAGTAAAGCAATGGGGATCCAGTATTCTCAATAAAAAAGATCAAGTCTATGTATGATGCAACATTATTATATGGAGAAGTTGGTGGAAATTTTTTGGCAACATATTTGCACATTAGAAGCAAGGACTGGTTTCCATTAAGAGCATTGTGATTTTGATATATTTCCTAAACTGATACAAAGATTAATAACGATTGCAAAAAGCCAGTTTTGATTTATTTTTTTAAAGTTATATATCTTTGCCTGAGGCAACTTTTTGTTTCGAAATTTAAGGTAACTGTAGCAATAAAAATACAAATTAAATGCAAACATGTTGAGGTAGTGGAGAGTAACACTTTGAGAGATGAAGTGCAAGTTCTTCTTGCTTTGCTAATACAGAAATGTGAATTTGAACATGAATATATGAACAATTGTCATTTCAGACTGACTGAAGCTGAGAAAATATCTTTCATAAATCTATACCACTTATCCAGGACAGTGTAGGAAATCTTTTAAACAAGGAAAATGCTTCTGTCCCAGTTACAAGTGCTGTAATTTGGCATCTTCGACTGCAGGTGCTCCACGTCAGGAAAGCTGCAGGAAGAATGAGCCTTGGGTCTGACCTTGAGAGCGCAGCCCCAGAAAGGGAGCCAGAACTAAGCCAGGAGAGAGAGCCTTCCCTCTCACAGGTGCGTCCTTGGGTGGGCAGCACTGGAGCCCTTTCTTCACTGCACGGTAGGTTTCTAGGTGTAAAGCCACCTGGAGTAAAGAGTCTGCCACTGGAGGGAGTCAAGGTCACACGCCCAGAGTGTGCCTAACCCACTAGGAAATGTCTGATGCAGGGTGTTATTTTTTTAAGGGACGAGACTTCCGTGAAGTCAATACAAAAGCCTTCAGTGTTCTCATCTGAAGGAGGATCAAGCAACAAAGCTTAGACTAGCTGGATTTAAAAATCACTACAGCAGGAGCTAGCCCTAGAGTGTAATCTATTTAGGATGCAAATTAACTACCAAAGCTACACAGAAGAATCGTTGTAATTGCTGTATTTGTAATATTCCCAGTGTAACAAGGATGGGGACCTTAACCATAAAGCATTCCAGGCACTGCTTTTACAACTACAGAGCCTTGGCGAAAGTTATGTCTTAACCCTGGCCAACAATCTCTTTTTACAACAAGGATTTGAACTCCAGCAGGTAAGTTACCTATACCTGCTAACTCCTGTGGCCCTGACCTCAAACTTCCCTGTAACTGTGAACATTGCTGTTGTCACCCTCGTGTGTGTTTTGGAGCACTTGATGTGCTTCTTGGAGCCATATTTCTTGGGGCTGGTGAGAAAGAGACAAGAGTGTCGGCTTTCAATTCTTTTGTTTAAAAAAATCCCCACCCTGTGGATATCAATGGCTATAGAGCAAAAATAAAGCAGGAGTCTGTCTGCTTTTTGCATATGCCTACACTCAGCCAGAGGTGTTACTACAGCCAAAAATGGCCTATTTGAGCTCTGCTTAAGATACTTCTAGACTTGCAAGTGACACAGCTGGGGGCAGCAGTAAGGTGGGAGAGAGTTTATCTCCAGAGGTGTTATGTAGTTTCATGCTGTAGGGCTTCTGTACTGAACTTCTTACTCCTTTTGTACCCAATGACAGAGGGATCTCTAGATTACCTAGTACAGATAACTTGCTAGTCACATTCTTGCTTTTCTGTCAATTATTTCTGTTGAATAATTTCAATATTTAAGCATAAACCAACATGTTTTGCATATTCTGTAATTTTTCATTTTTATCTGGGCCTCAGGTATGCAGTTCTCCATGGGAAGACTCTTTCTTCTGGCTTTTTACTTCTTTATTTTCTTGCTTAGGTAATAGAATAATTATCTCTACTTAAAAGAATAAACTTCAGATAGTTGATGTTTCCAAAATGAAATTTTGCCTTATGGAGTCAACAGGTCTCTCACCATTTCTAAAATAGTTTTGAACCCTTGATTTCTTTCAGAAGGGAATAAGTGCATAACAGATTTGACCAATGCATAATATTTATTTTGCTTTACAGCAATTTCTAATGTGCAGTAAGGAACTGTATGGAGCAATGGTGCAAATGGTGGACTTCCATGGTGCTGTTGAAGCTGCCAGAATAAAAATTAACACTTGGGTTGAAAGTGAGACACAAGGTAAAACAAAGCAAAACCACAGCCATACTATCACTGCCTTCTTCCAATGCTTCAACAGAAGAAATTCCAGGGTATGAAAAGCAAAGGCTTGTTCACATTTCTGTGTGTTCAAGCCTATGGTGTTTAAAGATGGTTTGTCTTCCCATCCACTCTTTAAATATTGGAGTATGTTTTTAGCAAAATTATTTCTGAATTAAAGGTGTATTTGTTGTCAATTACTTTCGTATTCCCACCCTTATGCCTGGCATGATAGTTGCAATAATACCTATAAAATTTGACCATACAAATTGCTTCTGAAACAGCCACAAATGCAGATACAGGACAGCAGGGGATGAAAGCTGCGAGCTTCATGGTGAGATTTGGAACAGCCTGTGAGTGAAGGAGGATGGCTGAGGTTATACGTAGAACAATGCCCACAAAGACGAGAGATCAATGAGACTCACTATCACAAGCTGTCACAAGTGACAATCAACCAGCTCTCGCCCTTAACAGGCTAGCAGGGGCCATTGGCTCTTGCTGATTAGACTAAACATGACATATGCCATTTTCCTTTAGTTTTGCCAGAGCTGCAGTAGCAGCGGGATGAGAATTTTCTAAATCTTCTGGCTGAACATAAACCAGAACTTACTGGGGGACAGGCAAATAGATCTGAAGGCTTCTGTAATTTCTCAGTTTCCCATCTCCTGACCAAACCTGTACTTGTACTGGCAGAGCGGCCTGTGACTGGTGTGGGAAAGAGCAGTTAACCCCAGCTGGCTCCCAGAAAGAGGGCTGAAGGTTCTGGACCCACAGGGTTAGGAGCCATCATTGCTCTGGGTGCTCATATGAAGTCTGGGGACGTGCTAACTCCTACTTCAGCCTCTGTGCAGAAAGTCAAAAGCTCCACAGGTGGTTATCTGCTGGGCTCCGGGCAAAGGGAAAGATGCCTTCATGTAAACCAAAATATGTGATTAATGGTGCTGCTTCCTGAGCCATGGTTGATGTCACCTGGCAGATATATATGGTCACTGACATTGACAGTTAGCTAATTTGGTGACCCCCCAGCCCCACCTGTCCTCCCTGGCTGGTAATAGTGCAGAAGAATTTAGCATGTATTTGCCTATATTGTCTCCATCCTTTGAATAAACCAAGAACAGGATTTCTAAGTTTTTCCAAACCTAAGTTAACAGAAAGTAATTGAGTCTCAGCCCAGACTCTTAATGACAATGTACAAATACTTGTGTATTCCAAAATTTCTTTAGGTAAAATCAAGGAACTCTTCGCTCCTGGTGTGATCGACGCACGTGCGTTGCTGGTGCTGGTGAATGTAATCTACTTCAAAGCATCCTGGGAACACAAGTTTGAGGAACAAAAGACAGTACAGAGAGATTTTAAACTGAATCAGGTACATCTTAACATTATTTATCCTAGATACTGTGAGAAATGAAGCAAGCATAATACAGAATCACAATTTCCAGGGCTCAGCTGCCCTGTGAGCAAGGCGTGAGTGCGCTGGGAACTTAACCTGCCTCTGCCATTGGCTAAAGGTGGCAGGAGGGTTTTTCCACAGAAAAGCATAATCTTTACTGAAAAAACATGCAAGACTGAGAAGTCACAACAACTCAGATTTTTGCTTTGGTGACTGGCAAAACACAAGTGTTAACCCTGATTAGCTCTGCTGAACATAGTAGTGATTACAGATAGTTGCTGTGGATGGAAGCAAATCTGGACATCCAATTTCATATAGGCTCCAAGGGGTCATCCTGGTGCTGTTACATTCAATATATTTTGACATTAGCTATACATTTGAGAAATTAAAACACAACAAACAAACTAGGCCACATAGCAACAAACTACAAAAATACAATTGCAATTTGAAAAATGAGATCTTCTTATATTTTGATTTATTTATAGTATTTGCAACATTTGAAAGTTTATTTTAAATATATTTTAATTTTTAGCCCTTTTTTCTGATATAGGGGTATCACCAAAGCCTTCGTTGTGTAACTAAGGTATTGTCGGTATGGTTGCAGTGTTATTTCTTTAACAAGTGTATTCCTCCAAGTATTTTCTGTGCCCTTTAAGTCTGACACATGTTATCAAAACAGACGATCAAAGCCATTTACTTTAATTTAATTCAATCTTGTCTTTTTTCCATATATTGTGCCAATATTCTATTAGTTCTCAGTCATAAAAAAAGAAAAAAACACAACAGATTTAGGTCTAATCTTAAATTGTAGAGCTTTGTATGGGAAAAAGATGTCTTGAGTGTTCCTCATATATCAAAGGAAAAGGTCAGAAAACCGTGTATTTCTAGTTATCATGTTGCATTCCATTGTTAAGACACTGGTAAAAACCTGTTATATTGGGTACTTATATTTGTGATTTTAAATATACCTTTGAATACGGGTGTTGACAAAGGTCTGTGGCTGAGAACATTTGGTGCACTGCTGCAGCAGGAGAAACTATGAGATAAAGAGAAGCTGTATAGGTTTTTCTTCATCTGCTAATCAATACTAAAGGCATTTTTGCTGAAAATATGTCGTCTATCAAAAGTCTTCTTTACTGCTTTAGAAGTTATCTAACTGTAAAAGGAAACTTGAGCCTTTATACAACTTTTAAACAACTCCTTCACAAAAAAGGCAAGATAACAAGATGTAGAAGAGGATGCCTGAGGAAGGCCGATTTTGCTCTTAACCTACTTACTACTTCCTGTCTAAACAATCAGTCTGATAAATGACAGAATGACAGCCTGGTTCTTACAGTGCTATTTCTTCTTTATCCCAGTCCAAGTTAGGACTTTCAAATCCAACCAGCATCAGCCTGTTTGGAAGTGTAAAACTATTAAGCAACTTCACTATCTGATCAGTTGCAGGGAAATTGGGTTTTTTGGGTTTTTTTTTGTTTTTCCCCCCAAAGAATTATCCCCTTTATTTATGCATGGCAAAGCTTGTGTTTTGTGTGTCACTGTAGATGCAAAAAAACAAAGAAAAATGTTTAGCCTAACAGCAATTACTGCCGAAACCATGACTACTGATATTACACCTATAATAAGTTTAAACATAAAGAGCTGTATTGCTTAAATGACTGTATAATTTTCTTTTAAACAGAATGAGAAAAAAAAAGTGCAGATGATGTATCAGAAAGGCATGTTTAAATTTGGCTACATTGAGGAGATGGGTGCTCAGGTCCTTGAACTCCCTTATGCTCAGAAATCACTGAGCATGATCATCCTGCTGCCGGATGACAAGACTGATGGATCTACCGGTGGGCTGGAGCAGGTAAGGCAGTATGTATCATGGACTACGGCTGATAGTTGGTTGTCTGAATTAAGGCTGGGTAAAGATCTAAACTTCTCAAAGCCGCCCACCTGTTTTAAGCTCTGTTTTTCCCCCGTCTTCTAGATTGAAACCACAATGACCCCTGAAAATTTAATGCTGTGGGCCTCTTCCGAACACATGTTTGAGACAAGAGTGGAGGTATACCTTCCTCGATTCAAGCTTGAGAGCACCTTTAACCTCAATGAGGTATTAGAAGAGATGGGGATGACTGACATCTTCACTGCATCAAAAGCTGATCTTTCTGCAATGTCCTTTGCAAAATCGCTGGTGCTGTCAAATGTGGTCCATAAGGCGTACGTGGAAGTCAATGAGGAAGGCACTGAAGCAGCAGCTGGTACAGGAGCTGTCATTGTGAGGAGATCTCTTCCTCTCACAGAGGTGTTTATGGCTGACCACCCTTTCTTATTCTTTATTAGACACAACCCTACCAATACCATTCTCTTTTTTGGCAGACTCTGCTCACCTTAAAATCGGGGCCATTTCCTAACATTATGAGAAACACCTGGATGAAAATTAGAAATAGTATTTTTTTCCCCAATGAATTCTTAATCCTTTGACAGCTAGTTTGCATTTCAAAGTAGTCACTGACAGCAGTTTATCTTAGAACCCAACAATTGAATGCTCTGCCTCTACACTCCTTAAATTGCAAATATTGATCTGAATCCAGAAAAGGAGTAAATTTTGCTTTAACCTCATTGAATATGAATAATGTTTTGTTTCCTCGATGCCCACATATGCTCTTATATTCCTTACAGTTCCCCAGCCCAGCCAGGTAGTGGCGTGCAGCACCTGCCTGGGCTCACAAAGGTGGAGTTGGTATGCTGCTGTCTGAGGAGAATTGTCTGCAACAATTTTCAGTAATTGCCAGTATTTATAAATACAGCCCTGCTCTGTATTTTTTTATTCCTGGCCAGCTGGGTCCTGGTCAGCAGAGAGGTGCTTTAGAGACACTTTTTCCTTACCTGTGATCTGTAGCAAATCCTTTGCACAGTGAAGATCTGGCCATGATGATTCCCTTTCTTGTAGCGACTGTTCGCAGACAAGTAGGAGATACTTATTTACTTCCTGTTTACTGATAACTGAACTACTTTCTCCCCAGTGATGTGTACTGATTCTGCCTTTTCTGCTATTCTGCATTATATAAAAAGCTTATGCTAGCAGCAGCTTTGGCTTCCTTTATTTATTTAGGTGTATGACTGCATCTAAGTGTCATCAGTTGGAAGAATGATGTGACATGTACGCCTTTTATGAGCTTGGATCTTTTTGTGTGAGTTTTTATTAGTAGCGCTGGTTTTTATGCTAATAATGGTAGGAATACTCAGGGAAAAGGACAGGGTTCTGCCCTCATGGACAACTCTAGAAAGGGAGTTGATTACAACAGTAATTATGTATACAGGAGGGCAGGATTTGGGCCCTCTTTTTACTAGAATTTTTCTGCATTAATTTTTGAAATAAAAGCTCACAGAAGGGTTGAGGTTAGAAGGGACCTCTGGAGACCATCTGGTCCACTTCCCCTGCTCAAGCAGGGCTACCTACAGCTGGTTGCCCAGGATCATGTCCAGACGGCTTTTAAATATCTCCAAGGATGGAGACTCCACTACCTCTCTGGACAACCTCCTCTAAGCACCCTCTAAGGTCTCAAATGACTCCAAAGGGAATTTTGTATGTATGGTACCTGCAGGAACAGGATATGAAAACACACCTTTCTAAAGATGGTTAATTAATGACATCATAAAAAAGGCTGCCTTTTTTATGGGGATAAATCAAGTGATTTCAGTGTCACAAAATAGGAGGAAAATGGTCAAAAGCACCTCATTGAAGTTATTGATGTGGAAAAGTGTAGCCATCAACTTCCAAAAAATGTGTTTTCTTCCTTGCATACTGCTGTCTGGTGAATTTTAACAATCTGAGATGCATTCATAAAGACAGAGCTCTCTCCGTGCTCTGAGAAATGAAGAAAGGTTTTGTTAAGAGCAGTGTAAATCACTGAAATCACAGTAAAACATAACCTGGGAAGGTTTTCAGTCTATGGGAGGAAATACTCGCTGCTGACTGACAGTGAGATATAACTGTTCAGTTGCTGGTTTAACAACTTCCTCAGAGGGATTCTGTGTGAGGTTTAACAAATTAAAGTTCACAACATGCAAGGAAAGTATATGTTAGCCATTCACCATATAATTGGGTGCAATGCACTGAAATGTTCTGCATTTATGATTACCATGGCTTATGCACCATAAGTTACGTGTGGCCCTTTCGACAAGAAAGTCTAGAAAATAAGAGTGAATGATAACTGAGCAAGAACGGGCAGGCGTAGGACAAGAAAAGAATCAAACAAACTACTCTTGACGGTCCAGTCTGAAGGTGCAGTACAGCTGCAGCAGTAGTTCTGCAGTCTGTGTCTGTGTTTCCCTTCTGGAGGCTGGCAGCCCAGATTGCCTGTTAGATAATGGTTTTATTGCCTAAAGCTGTCATCTTACAGTGTTTACATTCCCCGGGGAAGTTTGGAGAACTGCGACCTCAAAAATCAACCTTCAAGCAGCTTTTCTGAAAAGGCAGGGATGGGGATTCCTGTGCTGAAGTAGCAAACACCACAGAAAAAACCCACCCCTCCCTTTATTCTCGTCTTTTCTCAGAAATGAGTATATATTCCCCAGCCACCAGCATATTCTTTTCTGGAGCACACTCTTTTCTGGAGTTAAAACAGGTTTTTCTGATGTCACTGTGGGTTAGCAGGGAGATGGATCTGTACTTGCTACCAGCGAAGAATGCAGGGGCTTAGTTTTGAAAGTGAAAGAAAGAGAAGGGGAGGTTTGCAATAGAAATTTCTGTTCAGCAGCATCTAAGCTGGGCTGTTCCTGTGCTGCCAAAGCACAGAAGCTGTGAAATGATGCGATGAGCCCTGTGAGGCAAAAGGAATGTGGCTGGGCCATTTCTGGTACACGCAATAGCAATGGTTTTGCTACTGCGACAGTCTCATGAACTATGAAAAGAAGACTAATGTGGTGAAGGAAAAAGCCAAACATCTATGCAACATAATTTTTTGACTTAATTTTTGCCTCTCGGTGCAAACTCTACCACAGAGAATGCCTCTCTCTGCCAGTCCCCATCTGTGCAAACAAGGTCCAATGCCTCTTCCCTCCCTAGGGCAGCAGGCATCCCGTTTGCCAATGGCATTTTCTGCCCTGTCTCGAGCCCCTGGAGTTGAACTGGGTGGTCTTTAAAGGTCCCCCTCAACCCAAACCCCATTCTATGGTTCTGCGTCTTGCACACTGGTTAGTTGAGTTTGGCTAACCCCGCCTGGCTCGGATTTATAGCTGGTCAAACTAGTTTACAGTAACCACCTTGTATCACAAAATATCCGAGTTGGTGAAAAACTGAAGAGTTATTAGGCATTGTGTCTTAGACCTAAAACATACATTCACATATTAAAAATCCCAAATTCTGCTGACTTTAATATTCTGTGTTATACTTCCTGAGCTGTGTAGAGTCTGCCTTGTTTTCCTACTCCAGTCTGGAACTGGAAGTGGGAGAAACTCGACTGTGATTGGAATAATGGTTATTGACAAAATATATAGCTTCTAAGCTATAAGGTGAAGAAATACTACTTTACAATGCTCATGGACCGAGACTGGATTTAGAAACACAGTCAATGTTGACAGTTTCGCTTTCACAGTATCGCTTTTAATATTTGTGCCCAGGCGGCGATAACTTTGCATGTGGTTTCCCCTCGGTGCAAGGCAGGTGGTGGCAGCAGGAGTTCACACCGCAAGTCTCTGCCGCTCCTCTTGAGACTTGTCACACTGCGCTCGGGTTGCACAGCATTTCAGCTTCCTTCTCCAAGTTGCGAGGCCACAGCCCTTCTTAGAGGATTCATGAGCAGCCATGGATGCTCTGTCACATGGCGCTCATCATCTCACTGAATTAGGTACTCGCTTCTTCCCTGGTGGCAGTTGGGGGAAAGGCCACAATTTGGCCCTTAAAGTCCCAAAATCACTCAGTACCTTATGAGCAGTAAAGTGAAATGCCTACCCCGTGCACAACTGTTTGTGCTATTCGATTATCTTCAAAGAGAGTTAAACTTTAGTTTAGAAACCAATTCAACATGTATTTCAAATCTAATGAAGATGGCATAGTTACATTTCTAGAGGAGCCAAGACCCCCAGAGGTACTGCTATAGAAAGCTTCAATACTGATTTGACTCCTGGGGAAAGCTTTATCCCAAAGGCTAAGAAATAAGCCAGAAGAGGTCAACTGGTATGCTTCAAGAGAGGCTACTTTGCAGGATTTATTCGACCTGTTATTTCGGAAGTTGTCCTGTGAACTTCTCAGAACTTGGTGCTCAGTCATTTTTGATTTTGGCCTTGGTGTTATGGACTGCTGGGTACTAATCTATTTTACAGAGAAATTCAGAAAAGTACAGGAATTCCTTCTGATCTTAAGATTGAACACAGCCGTATGACTAATAAAAATACTAACAGTAATGACATGATGTTTAGAAACAATCCTATCACCGATTTCTTACAAATATTCTTATTTCCCCAACCCTACAACAAACAAAAAAATTGTATCCCTTTTCTGCGTGACATATTGTAAAACTTCTAGTTTCCAGTCTCCCAGTATTCATCAACCTTCTATCACCTTTCTCATGGACCATTTGTCCCGCGCTTCCAGTGCACGTATGGAAGTGCCGGCTCGCTTTCTTGGATGGTTTGAGAAAATAATCCAGAAGTAATGCTTTGAATTCACTTCCTTTTTTTTTAACTTCCATGTTATACTATATTTTATTCCATTAGCCTAGTATTGTCAGCTTAGCAGGGTAAATGTATAGTAGCATCTCTCTGTATTCAGATAATATGGGGGCTTGTTCCTTTTGAACAGAGTAGCAAGGGAGGAAATATGCAATCTGACTGAAGGGTAGCTGGACGGCAGTGCTACCGGTTGGCACCTTCTGGCTAAGACCTGCATAAAGTATTATAAACAGCACATCAGAACTAAAATTCAAAGTTCAACCACAGGGTGATATACAATATAAATTGTACTGAATTTATTGCATGGATTTATTATCAATATAAACAGGTTAACTTTTATTCAGTCATAATTTATTAATATTAATTATAATAATGTAATATTTGGTACAATAGAAAATTACCACACATCAAAGGCTGGCCTTGACTGGTGGTAATGTAAGTAATTTCATGCCTTCTGTCCTATACAAGGTGCTGTTCTACTCCAGCTGTAGAGTCAGTCACATAGTACCAGCAGCAGGATAATCTAGACTTTTAATTTCCATAATTTTTTAAAAAAATGTCTCTTAATAAATCCTTGATTTTATTTTCTTGGTAAAGTAGGCTTCACTTCTACAGGGAATTAAAATCATTTCTAGCAGGTACTACATCAAGGTATTCATCAGCTTTTTGAAAACTAGATTCAGAAGTTACACTTCCTGATTATATTTTTATGTGTATGTGTAATGGAGAACCAGTGAATAAGATGTTTAATGTACAGAATTATAGATGGCTTCAGAAAGGAGAAGAAACACTAAAATAATGATGCATCTTTTTAAAATAGAACGTAGGCTGGCGTTAAGCACGTACATACAAAAAGCCATCTGAAAGCCATCTTTTCCTACTCGTGTGGAAGTATCCAAAATTTGTAGGCTTTTTATTTTCACCTTTTGTAAATTCTTTAGCAGCTAGAATTTTTCTTTATTTGCTCTGAACTGCCTTGATGTGAGCAATGAGGTGCTTTGCCCACGTTGAAATCCATGAATGAGGTGGAATGAGGCACAAGACCCTGGAGAACACCTAGTGAATGTGCTCAAAGCAGACCTTGTGCAGGCTACTCAGATAGGGCTCCCTGAAAATACCATTAGAGTGACAACTCTTTTTTTTGTTTTTCTTTTTTAAGTGAAAATGGTACATAACTTCTGTAGGGAAGAAACTCATGTGGCTCAGGAGGTGAAGGGCTTGTCTCCAGTGTGTCCCATACCCTCGCTAGAATTAAAGCCTTCATGTCCCAGGAGAACACACCAAGCACTATCGGGCACTAGGTTTTAGCATATTCTGGGTGGAAAACTATCCACCTTCCTTTTAAAGTTTTGCTCTTACTCAAATGGCTGCAACTCAATAACACAAGAGGAGAACTCAAGGACTGATAACTTCGCAGTTCAGTAACTAGAACAATGCGTAGATGAATTCTGGTTTCCAATCCCTGCTCCCAGGACAATTCTTGTGTTAATCCAGTAACACTTTAACAGAAAACAAGTATCTATACACGGGTTATTATTATTATCCTAACAATAATGTTATTTTACTCTATAACTTTCTGATTGCATGAATCTTGCCTCACATTTTAAATATCTGCGTAGAAAAGAAAATATGAATAAAGTCATTCGGTTGTGAGCTTCCTTCCAGCTTTTTGGAGTGTGTTGCTCTACAGCTTTTTCATCTGAATCCTCAGGCGTGAAAGTATACGTTCTTAATTATGAGGTGGCGTGTCACAGCTTTTCTGTAAGAGCACTGCCACCTACGCAGCTCCAGGACTGTTTCGCATTACTCCCTCACTTCACTGCTACAGTTTGGAAGCAGCGTCCAGCCTGTTTCCATCTGTACACTTACTGACAGTTTTAAACATGCTGGAAAAGTGCTGCTGACTGACCTCTATTGCGTATCCTGGTGGACGTCTTCTTTTCTCACGCAAGCTGGCATTTGGCGGAGCCCTCCCTGCAGCCTGCAGCCTCGCAGCACCAGCCGCAGCTCTGCCTCTGCTCACCCCCCCCCCNGACAGCTCCTTTTCTAAGTGACCCCCGCTGCAGCCCCCTCCGCTGCCAGTCACTTCTCTCCTCTGCTGTCTCTCCTCACAAAGCAGTCCCAAACACAAGCCAGCAGTCACCCATCCTGCCTGTTCCGCAGCCCTCAGCCTGCTGAGTGAGAATTTATCTCACTAAACGGTAGAGGAGCGACCACTGCGGGGAAACGCGTTCTCAATCCAGAGTTTCATAATAGGGGAAAGTCCCCCCCAGTCATTTTTTTCAGATTATATTAATGTAATCATCATGTGATATTGATATGGGGGCTTAGCTGCATTTTGCTCAATGGAGACAACTGCTGGTCTTCTGTGAGGAATAGGATATTCTGCCTGGAGCGGCGCTGAGCACGGTGACTGTTGGCCTCACTTCCTGACAGTACTCAGCCCACATCCAGCCTTGAGACACCTCAGGGGAAAAAGCTGGCTGCTGCGTGTGAAGCAGGACAGCCTCCAGGGTGAAAGGACGAGTAATTCTTTGGCAGCATGGTGCCCATTTCCTTGTTCATGAACGATGATGAATATGAAGGACCCTGGATGACATACCCAGGGGGCTTTTGGTGGATCTCCTGTGCCCCCCGACAGGAGCAGCTCCAACTTGGTGACTTTTTTGCTTTGTGCAAGCCATCCAGAGCTGCAGATTGACAACTCAGTCTGACCAAGGAACTCAGCAAAAGCCTCATGAGCCCCACACGCATTTCAAGCCAAAGTCATCGATGTCTCAAGCTCCCCACACCGTTCTGCTGGAACATGTGGGCAAGACCTAGGGGTTAGGAAACCAGAGCCATAGCTGCAGTACAGCAGCAAATATTCAGAGCTGAGCACCTCAGCTAAACGTGCTCCAGTTGCAGTGTATAACTGTCTTTTGTGTCTTGGGGAAAATCCACATCCAGCTTTGGAGGGGAAAGGAGCACCAGTCTGAAAGAAGGAGCTGCTCTTCCTTGCACATGCCAGCAATGTTGCTCATACTGAGGTCTCCTAAGCAGGGCTGATGGTGCCTTAAATTCACCTACTCTTGCACATTTTCCTGCATGAGGTTAATGGAAGAAGCCCATTCCCTAAAATTCTCATATGGGAGCATCCTGGTGCCAGGGTCTGTTCCTAAAGCTTTGTAACTGGGACTCCTCCTGCCCTCTGGACCAAGGTCCTGTAGCACCTTGTCAGGCCTGCCACCTCCTAACCCACAGTCCAGGAGATGCTCAAACCCCAGGACGGGATGGGCAGCTGAAGATCACCATGTGCCCCCTCTGCTCTCTGTCTCTTGCTGACACAGGAGGGAAAACATGCTGAGATTCCCTGAGGTGGACAAAGTGCCTGCGCTGAGGCAGCCCCAGATGAACATAGCCCTCAGGCAGAGAAGGTGCTGGTGCACAGTGTGGACCGTTGCAACTCTTTGGAAAGGCCTGGGTTAATGAAGAAATAAGATGTTGTGGTTATGGGCCCAGGTCTATCACCTGCTGCAGGACTGTCAGAGCTCCCCACCAGACGGAGGTTATTAGATGCACACAAGTACTTCAGTGCCTCTCTGAATGCTGCATGTCAGAGTCTTTTAGTTTCTGCTTTGTTTCTGTTTCCCTCCTGCTGTTACTGTATGCTTTCTGCAGATGCTTGCCATTTCTTTGAGGCGATCCAGCAGAACAAGCTAATGTGATGCAGCAGCATCAACAGGGTGCTTCCTCTCTGGGAGGGGAAAGAAGGGAATTTCCTTCTTTTCACTATTTGTTTCAGAGAGTGAAAACCAGACAAGATTGGATTGTGTCTCCCACTTTGCAGCAGGACCTGAAAAGCCATTCTCCTGGTACTCTGCTGTTAATCCTCGATTTGTCCGGACATGTTTTTCTTCGTAAGTAGGCTGGACAGGGATACAGACTACACAGTGATTGGTTTTGATTTAAGACAGGGCTGTACACCGCCCTCCATCAGTGAAGAAGCTGCCAGAGTCAACTCTTCCCAGGAGAAGGTAACTTTCTCACCTTTAGCTTTCCTCAGGGTGGTGATAGGACTGGAAACAGAAGCTGGAGGAGAAAAAAGTGACTTGCAGCCATGCAGAGGCAGGCTGCAGTGTTCCTGCCTACAGTGCTGACTTCCACATTTCATGGATGTGACAATCCCAGGATGTAGGAAGTGTGTAGCCAAATTCTTTGCTTGAGTTGAACAAGGTTGCTCAACAGCAGGAGGGAATTTGGTTATATATTTGCCTTAAAAGGCAATAAATGGCAAGGCAGTCATCTCAGAAATTCTGGGACATGCATGAACATGCTACCTCAAATTCAGGAGGCAGAGGAAGGCCTTTCCGCGTTGCTGTTTGGCTATGACTTGGTAATTCAATTCACTGGTCTCTCCATTGGTTGTTTTCATACATTGTGCTTCATGTTTTACACATTATACAAATAAAAAAAGGGTTTTAGGCAATATGCTTCAGTGAAGCACAGTGTCTGATGGCTGACCAATGCTGCTAAACCATGCAGCAGTTCTTGCAAGAAAAACAGGATGTTGACTACGTGACCATATTTACAGAGTGTACAGCCTTTAGAAAGAAAATGAAGGGCATGAAAGTGAATGTGGAGCTGGCTGGAGCAGACAAGGGAAGAGCAAGAGTGATTTCCTGGAGGTGGTTGTTCACGTCAGGGTATGGTGTGTACTTTGCCATGAAGTGCTAAGCGTGGTCTGAAACCTGCTCACAGGAGAGAGTCGGTGCTTGGAGTACTGTTTCCTGAGAAAGGCTCTGCCTTTCCAGCTCTCTCCATGGCAATGTTTGTAAGATGGATTACATGGTTGTCCTGTTGTAGGCCTTGGCCATGCCATGATGGGCTCCTTCAGTGCAGCAAACACCAAGTTCTGCCTGGACTTCTTCAAAGAGCGGAGCAAAGTAAAAAGAAATGAAAATATCATCTTCTCCCTGCTGAGCATCTCGGCTGCCCTGAGCATGGTCCTACTGGGTGCTGGAGGCAACACAGCCAAAGAGACGGAAAAGGTGGGTTTCTTTCCCTTTTCCTGGAACTGCTATTAGAGGCTTACATTTGGAAATGGAAAAGAGGAGCTGCCTCTGGCAATCTGGGCCATGTTCTTCACAAATGGAAAACTGAGAGAGGTGTCAGCTACAGGTGTCAAAGCTCTCCTGTCCAAACACACTCATCTGATTTGCAGTGCCCGTGAGGCTGTAGTGCAACCTGAATGCGTCCTTTGTGTTTCCATGAATCTATTTACCTAGATATTTATATGCATTTTTATTGCAGGTGCTTCATATTCAGCAGGTGCTGAGCACGGCAAATCCAGAAACCAAAAGAAAGAAAAGAACTGGAAAGGTGGGGTAGTGTCTGACCTGTGCGATAACACTGAGCTGCAGCATGAATCGAAGCAAGGCAAGGCAGACTTTCCTGCTAAATGGCAGCACTTAGTCCAAAAGCGCGGTAAGAGCAGAGTTCAGCCCTGTTCTCATCAAACTCTGAAACCTATGTGCATGTGCAAAAGAGACCCTGTTGCTTTGGGGCATGAAGTCCTGCCAGATTTAAACAAGGTGATCCTTTTTCAAGGTGGAGATGATGGGAGGAGAGGGAGACAAGTGTGTGACCCAGTGCTTTTGGATAGTCAGGAAGCCCAGACACGTGTTTGTGGGTCTTTGTATGCCCCTTGGCCTCATAAGTGCATTTGGGGACAATAATTATGATTTCGGCCTGAGGGCACACAGTTGGAGCTCCAGGGAAGAGCATCTTGTTAAAGACAGCTTTTCCCTCCTGCTTGCAGTGTGAGGAAGCCAGAGGAGCCCATTCTCAGTTCCAGGAGCTTCTGTCTGCCCTCAGCAAATCTAGTGCCACATGTTCCCTCAGCATTGCCAATAGGCTTTTTGGAGAAGTGACTTCTCAGTTCCTTCAGCTGAGTCACAATTGTTTACAGGTTTTGTGGTTTTGAAAAACTTCTGTACTACACTTTGAACTTCACCTAAGGATGTCTAGTTGCACATTTCTGTATTGCTGCTGTTGTGAAAGAAAAGCAAGCTCTCACAGATGGATGAAACATAGAGTGAGAAGAATATAGAGACTTATGAGATTAAATAGACTTTTTGCAAAGTCAAGGAAAGCGGCCTGCATTTCCTGAGGGGGAGATAGAAACACTTTTGAAAGACCTAGGTAGAAATTTTCATCAAAATGACATTTCTTTATGCTTTGGTATAGATGGAACTGACATCCTTCACCTACATTTTTTAAAATGCTGCAGCGCATATGCATCTTTAAGTAGCGTAGTGTAGAGCATTTCCACAGAAATCATCATTCCAAACAAGGGGAAAATTCAGTTTGCCCAGGCTGCAAACTTTGCTCCTGAGGAAAGGGTCCACCTCATTTCTCTCTCTCTGCACACACATGTATATACTGAGACCTGACTTTAATGGCCTGATCCCAGAGTGTTCTTTCTGCTCCTTTGTGCTGTGCACAATGAGAGAGGGAAAGCCCTTGCATTTTATTTTTCATTTGCTGGCACTTTGAAGTGAACGGAGTTCCGCACACAGTGGGATGAGAAGTGAGGGCCAGCTTGCAACCTGAGCCAGGGAGCAGCAGTGAGGAGGTGGCAGCAGGGGCCATGGGTGATGACCAGGCAGGCAGGGTCATGCCCTGCCCTCCCCAACAGCTATCTTCCTGAGTGGTGTAAAAGCAAAACACCCTCTCACAAAGAACAGCAAAAGACAGTGGAGCTGGGGCTCTCTTACATGAAAGATGTCCCAGGAATGGGTTGCTTCGCTCCTCACTGTGCTCAGAAGGTCTCTCCTTAAAAGTCATAGTGCATATGAAGGACATTAATATTGAAAAAAGTAGCCCCAAACAGAGCTCTGATCTACAGTTTGGCATCCATTTCTTGGACTCTTAATTTTTCACTGTGGTCCAGTAGCTCCCCAGTTACCATCATGACACCTGTCTTCCGTGTTTTGCAGCAATACTTAGACTCCACAAGGACCTTGTACCATGCACAGCTGGAAGCAGTGGACTTCATTAATGCAGCTGAAGAGTCCAGAGAGAAGATGAATTCCTGGGTGGAAAAGCAAACCAGTGGTAAGGGCAAGGCCCATGCTTGGCTGCCTGGGGAGTGTGCATCAGGACCATGTGAGAAGTCAATACCTGGTGTTTGTGTTTGAGTTTCTCCCTTTCCCTGAGTGCAGCAACATTCAAAAATGCTATGGAGTGATTCATTTTGCTTGTAGCTACTGTAAAAGCAGCTTGGGGCATATGATGGCCCTGAGCTCCTGGGAGCTTGGACTCTGCTAAAGCTGTGGATCAGTTCTTGCTACAAATGGACAATTCTTCCAAGTGAATAAAAACAAAAGCGTAATTCACCTTTGTTTGTTGTTTTAATGGGAAAATTAAAGATCTTTTCCCTCCTAGCTCTATTGATTGCACAGTGGTGCTAACTCTGGTCAATGCTATCCACTTTAAAGGGTTATAAAGGTTGAAGAGAAAAACACCAGGGAAATGCCTTTTAGGCTGAACAAGGTACGGTTGGGACAAGAGCTATAAGCAACAGGGGAAAGTGGGGAAGGTCTGGGTAACCTGTGCTCTGCTCTCTGCAGGGCAAGTCTCTGCCTGTGCCAGGCTCATTTTATTGAAGCCAAAAGCCTCCACCCCGTGAAGAAGGAAAGCAGCATCCTCTTCCCAAGTGCCTCTGAGACAGATGTCATGTGAAGGCAAGCTTTGATACCTTCTTGGAGAGGCTGAGTTATAGAGGAGACTTTTCTGAGGGCCCATCAGCCTTTCCCGTGGGCTGTAGTGGAAGTTGGCATTATCCTTTAGGAAACAGTTAGATGAAGAGCATGAACTACAGTGCAGAGGACTAGAAGCCCTTAGAGGGACTAGAGCCCTTAGAGAAGCCCTTAGGGCTTTCATGGAGCTTGAGCCTCTGCCAATGCCCTTGGCAAAATCATATAGTGGTTTGAAGAGCGTTCATGGAAAATGAACAAGAAATTTCAAACAGGTTGATCCCATGGCATTTATCACTTGCTTTATTTTGCCTGTTTTTTTCTGACTGTTAATTGACTTTCTGTATTTTAGAGAAAGCACAGGACTGTACTGATTATACATCAGACAGGAAAATATAAATTAGCCTGGAGACAAGAAGAGCAAGTGAAAGTACTGGAGCCCCCGTACATTGGAGAAGAGTTCAGCATGTTCATTCTTCTGCCAGAAAACATCTATGATGAGTCTACTGGCCTTGAACAGGTAACACTCCTGTCTTTGCTCATGGGAGGAGAAACTACCTGTCCATCCAGAACTTAAATATCATGCCTCCCAGCCATGAAGGCCAAGCTTGTATCTTTTATTGTTATGGGCTTTGTCTTGCTTTCCACAGGCAGAATGTTGTTGCCTGTGTAAAGGTGAGAGAGGTTAATGGGCATATAGGTTGCTTCAGAAGAGCAGAGGAAGGCTGAAGAAACCTACTCAAAAGTGACGCTGTAGCCTTCCCAAGGGAGTTAATGCCTATTTCAGTGTACAAAATGTAGCACTAGCGAAGGGAACTTAATTCTTCCTTGCAAAAGTATTGAGGGACGATACCCTATTGGTATTTGGTGAAAATCCGAACAAAAGAGAAGGATCCTTCTGTCAAGGCTGGATCTGAATTTGCCTGACTTCACACTCGATAGCTGTAGGGCACAGGTTCTGTCTTTGTCATAAAAACCAGGCCTTTCCTTGTGAAGTTACTGTGAGTATTTTTAGTTTCTCATGATCGTGATTCCCTGCATTTTGTCCTTGCAGCTAGAGAGTGCTGTCACCTATGAGAAATGAGCAGAATGGACTGATATGAAGAATGTGTATCCACAAAAAATCATGGTGTACTTGCCCCGGTTCAGAATTGAAGAGAGCTATGAGCTGATATCAGTACTGCAGGCTCTGGGGATGAGAGATGCCTTCATCCCCGAGCAAGCTGATTTCTCTGGTCTGCCAAAAAAAGCCTGGTCTCTTCGACTCCAAGGCTATTCATTAAGTCCTTTGTGGAAGTTAATGAAGAAGGCACTGAGGCAGCTGCTGCAGGGGCAGTTGAAATACTGTTGTGCCTCCACATTACTTCTGAGTTCAGTGCTGACCATCTGTTCCTCTTCTTGATCAAACACAATCTGAGCAAGAACATTCTCTTCTTTGGCTGATGTTGTTCCCCTTAAGGAAAGGTTTTACTTCTTTCTTCTCAAAGAGAGAACAATATTGTGGTAGAAAGCAGTAAGGCATGAAGAACATGTTGCTGTAAAGTGTCGTCGGCGTTTCCTGATAGCCATAATCTTGATCCCAAGAAAAAGCACCAAGCTGCCTTGGCAAGACTGCTGGAAAACTTATAATGGGCCTTTCCTGTTTAAAGCTCTTCTCAAATGAGAGAACTACACTAATTGAGCTTGTTCCGTTCTTAGCCATGAAAGCTCTCAGTGGAGTCAGGTTGTCTAAGCAGTTGAGTGAAGTGCTGCATAAATGAGAAGTCCAAAATGATGTCTTCCCTCTTCAGCTGTATGGCAAGACTGGTGGCGGGGTCAGCCTCCAGAAAGTGTTGCAGACCTTCCTTCCCAGCCACCAGGTCCCAAGCCAGAGATAGCTTAGTGCTGAAGCTCCTACTTTCCTCCCATGTGTCTCCAGAAACTCTTAATGCCACTATGAGGGGAGGCTTTTGGCTGCCATGATAGCAGTGAAACCTGTCCTGTCCTGTCACACAGGTCATGTTCATGGTCAGAGTAGAGCTCCACACAGATGCTGGGTGTGGAGATATGTAGTTATATTTGTCCCTTACTCTTAGCCTCAGGTAGCCTCTCTAGCTCTCCCCTCTGGGAAGGACCTCTGAAGTGACAAGAGACCTTCCCACAGAGGTAGAGACATCAGTGTTGTGCTGTAAGGGGTTCCTAAGAGAACCATAGCAGTCCCACTTCCCTGCTGTGCAAGTCCAAGCCACAAACACCTTCACAGTGATGCTAGCTGTCTGTCTGACAAAACCGGGACAGGTTTCAGGGGGAACCCAATAACCCTGCAGTGACATGTTGTCTTCAAAAAGTTGGTTGCACCTTCTTTGTCCTCAGCTGTGCCGTGCTTGTGTGTCCTCTTCTGGGGAAAGCTGGATATTGCTTTCTTCCCATTCTTTTCTCCTGTTGCAAGCATCATGTGTAGACACACGGTCTGACACATTGCATGCCATGAGCATGTGTGGTTTTCCAAAGCTTTATACATTTATAACAGTGAACTATAGCACAGAAGTAATTTTAGGTGTAGTAAGTACTGTGGTAGTACTGTTAAACTGTAGTAATTTGCTTAACTACACAGCATTACAGCAATAAAGGTACTCAAAGCATTTAATTGGTCTGGCTTCTTGAATCCTCATTTGAAAGAAGCCTTAGGTGCTCAATGCTTTTGAACCTCTTGCCACATGTCTTGTGTCATGCCTGGTGCATTTTGTCCATGAACTAAAAGCACAGTGAGGTGTAATTTACTACCACCAGGAACTTAAACGTCCTCCACTTGCATTTGTCTGACTTGCTGTTCTAAAAATAATGAATGATGCAGAAGATAGGTTTTTTTTTTTATAACACCACTGGGAAACCTTTCAAAGAAAACTCTTCCCCAGATCTCTGGTGTTTGACATGTGCCTGAAAAGTCACACTCCTTCATGGCCATAAGGTGGTTGGCCTTGGAGGAAGATTGTTCTAAGTCTTTTACCTATTAAACTACCTTTATCTCCACTCACTTTTTTTTCCCCTTTTGCTCCTCCTATCCTCTCCCGAGGCCTTTGGGAATGGAGAGGAGTAAGCAAGAGGGTGCGTGTGCTTTGCTGCTGGCTGGGGCCAACCCACAAGGCAGGATTAGGTGCAGTTTGACAAATGTGGTAATATAAAGGGAAGTATTTTAAAATGAAAAACACCTGACAATGTTTTTTGTTTTGGTTTTCTTACATAGTATTCACAGTTTTAAATATCCACTTTATAATATAGCATGAAATAGTGAGCTGAGTGTTTTTCATGCCGCAACCTACTTCAGGTTAGGCCTTGAGACATTAAATTTGCCTTTACTGATTTTCAGGAATTATAATTGTTATCCATATACATTTGTGCAGTTTACTCAGATTGCTTCTGCATAGCAATGCTCATTTTCTGTCTGTACAAGAGTAAGTAAGTGAAGTACTGCAATACATGTAGGTTTTAGTGAATGTTAGTAACTCCAAAGTTTGGAAACATGCAGTCCTGGTTGTTGGGATGTAGACAACGGACCTGCACTGAAAATTAAATTGGGTCAAATTCTGGTCTTTCTTCTGCCTATACAAATTTCTGCGCTTACACAGTATTCATTTATAAGCTGCTAAAACATCAGTGAACTAGTGTTGGGGGAGTTATGATACATTTACACACAGACCTGAGAAGAGAATTCAGCCCTGAGTCTCCAGCTGAGTTGCTCAGACACCTGTGCATACCAGGAAGAAAAACGAGCCATCATGATGTCTCAATTTAGAAATGAACCCACACTGTTGTGTCTCTCCATGTCGCACAAAGGCAGAAAAGGGAGAATTTGTTATGAGCACATCCTGTAGCTGGATTCCAAATACAGCAGAAAAAATGAACCATGTTTTAAATATATAATAAACTGCAGCTCTGCGAATGAGGACATGTGGTTGCAGGCTTTCCCCACTCCCAAATGAGAAGTCTTGCTGGCAGGATCATAACTCCGAAGCCACTCTGCAAGAATTGGATGGCATTCCAGTTCCTGTTTACCTCCTGTGGCTTAGTGGTAATGTTTACTTTGTGCAAGATGGATGTTTAGGAAAAGAGTCAAATGGTACTTTCCACCAGCAGCAGCAGTGGTTGTGTGTGCTGCTGTACCACAGCGACGCTGTTCTACTGGCCCACAAATAGATAGTTGTGTGGGAAGCGGTGTGTCATGATTTCCCAGACACACTTAATGTCCCTTCATCAGCATTTTGTAGTTAGCTACCTGCCTTCATCTGGAATAGTGTGAGACACCTCTGTGTGTGAATAGATTTCACATGGGTGTCCCAGGTCAAACGCCAAAGCTACTGGACATCGTGTTCTGTCAAGACATTCTTGCTTGCATCCAACAAATACCAGAGGCTACTTTGTGTATTCTGCATGAAATAATGGTTCGTGAAAGCATGTTGCTTTAAAGTCAACTTTTCTCTAATATCTCATTCTGTGTAGTAAACGTATCTTGTTTTATGAAGGTTGTTGGTAAGTGATACTGGTCACAGGTTCCGTGTTAGATTGTACAAAAATGTTTACAACCAGTTGGGATGGAAGTATCTGGTATTCACAAGGTGGTGTATCTGGTTTACTGGCAGGCCAGAAATGAAGAGGCTGTCAAATTTTATCCAGGATAATATGAAACCAACAAATTTATCAATGGTGAAAATCATTGCAACTTAGAGAAAGCAGAAATGGGGAGAGATGTAGAGAACTTTATTTTCAGGACAGTTTAGTAGTCCTTGGTTACCCCAAGCATAGGGAATTTGAATTGCAGAAAGATGAAGTGATATATTATACAAATTCCATGGCAGGATGTGGAAAACACTCCATTTGCATATCCACATTATTCTTTGGCCTGAAGAAGAGCCTTTCTCCACAAGAACAAATTATCTTTTCACAACTCCTCCGGAGCTGAATCAGTTTACATTTGGCTGAAAAATTGACCTTGTGTTTTCAAATTATACATCTGCAAGTTCCTCACAGGGCTTGGCAGCTTGGGAAGAGTATTTCCAAATTTTACTTTGTTTTCAGAAACTCGGTCACTAGCAATATGTGCACAATATTGGCTATCACTTACACTCCACTTCTGGACCACAGTACATCTGATTTCACTAGCTGTAAGGACTCTCAAGAACATCCCCACCTTAACTTTTATGATAATAACATAGTAGATTACCAAGCAATTGCATAATTTGATTAGCTATGGAAATCATACCACAAGGATGGTCATGGGAATGAGAAAGAACAATTACTTTTAACATCCAGTCTGATGGCCAAAAGCAACACCTTTCTCCTCTGAATTGCGAAAATTATACAATACTCTACAGGACTGAGCAGTCCTGAAGGGTGTTTCAGGTTTCCAAATCCATAATTTGTTTAAGTAGCTCAGTAGCTAACAATACTCGCTGTGTTTTGAGTAGTGTGATTAGTGTAGTAATAAGTTCTTGGTCATGAGTACATCTACAATAATTACATTTTATGACCAGGGAGACACTCCCAAACACTATGTCTTGTGCAAAGAATAAATTGACTAATAAGTATTTACATGGCTTGGACAGTAGCATATGTCAAAGTTTAAAGATGTCTGAATGTAACTGTTCTGATTTTCAGCCAGGATGATTTAGGTCAGGATAAGGAAACATAACAGAAGTTTGGAAACTCTTTGACTACAAGCTTCTAAAAACAGGTTCAACAAACACCTACCATTTAACCATAATCTGGACATTTTTGATCCTGCCTTAGGGTAGCAGATGCTGTAGGCAATCTCAAGGCTCCTTCCAGCCGCACATTTCTATAATTTCCAATCAAAGCTAATTAATGGCTATGTGGAGTTGCAAAAGAACAACAGACATTTTCTCACTGTATTTGTTCAGAGGTATTACAAGATCTATTGGTGGGAATAGATTTTTCATTCCTTTTTCATACATGTCACCCTTGGAAATTGGAAATTTGCCATATGGACAGCAGATGTTATTAACAGCTTCTTCTATGCCAAACCATCGCCCATCCATGTGTTTTCTGTGGTTGGGTACCACTGTCCCAGAGGAAAGCATCTGCATACCATGTAGATTGTGTCCAGTGTCTGAATGCAGATTATGCAGTAAGTGTCTCCCATTTCTTCATGTACAAAATGTTTCCGAGCAGTCTTTTTTTTTTCACAGCTCAGCTCCAAGAACAATGTGAAAATGGACACTGATCTTTGTTGAATGTGTTGCATTTGCCAAAACTGGGAATTCCTCACCAGATTTCATTTTAATTAGCACTGGATAAATTCTTGTGGCAATCCCCAGTTCTCTGAAGATATACACTTTCCTATGATATTACCTGTGCCTCTATCAGTGATGAAACAATAAATGTTTGTGATGAGATTTTATTGCTCTCCAACATCCTCAGTAACACTGAAAAAAGCTTGAGAATTCTAAGGAGAAATGCTTAAGTGATAAAAAACATGGAATTTCCTTTTCACAAGTGCATAAACACGCCTAACTCCCATTTCTGTCACTTGAAGCACCCCAAAGTCCACCAGAATTATGATAGGCAAGTTTTTCTTTGAATTTGTGCTCTGGGTTTTCATCATCTTTTGGGCTGCAGAAAGACTGATTTGGAGGATTATCAGGGCCTCGGCAATGAAACAGTAGGAACTGCAATATCATCTATTCACTGTTGCCTAGATTGAAACACCAAAATCCTGATGTTTCATCTTAACAGAATTTTCATTCATGCATACATTTCATTGTTAAAAAAAAATCTAACCAGTCGCTGCCTTTGTAGGAACGAACTTCAACATGCAAATCAACATCTTTCACACTTTCAAAAACCCCTAACAATAGCTCCGTTACATGAAAATATCTATTGTATTTTTCAGTGGTTAATCAATATAGAAAAATAGCCCCTTTTTTAAAATGCAAAGGAGGTTTTATGCTATCTTCATAACTGCAACCCAAAATGCTGACTGACAAGAAAAGCTATGCATTGAGATGGACAGAAGTTTAATTACTTGAGGTAGAGCTATGAGAGGAATATTTGTGGATATTCATCTCTCTCACAGCTGTACCTAACAGCTTTTAAAAATGCTGCATTTGTTATTTAGGTAAAAAGACCTGGTTAAACATGGTTTAAGCAGCCACAAAGGAGTGGTATCCAGAGATATCGTAAATGAGATCAGTCACAAAGCCTGGATCAGCTGGCATCATAAAATAGGCTCATCGTGCAGAAATATCTGTTGAGCCACAACCCCTTACTCTGTGGAAGCAAGTTAAGAAGACACATGTAGACATCCTTGCTTACAAATGTAATTTCCTGTTAGTCATGGCTCATGAGCAGGTGAGAAAGGGTGTGAGCAGAGAAGGTACAACAGGCAGAACTGGCTGCATTGCTAGAGCTTTTTTTGGATGCCGATAAGTGAATCAAAGATGAAGAATTTTTGGATCCTGTTTTGTATCAAGTCAAAATCTCCCTGGAGAGTAAAGGGTTTCATTGCAGTCATGGAAAGACTTCTGGTGCAGAATGAAGTTCAGGTAGAAAAATACCAGTGCTGGGCCCAGGTTGAATGACCAGCATGAGGTAGCCCAAATTTCTGTAAGGCTGACATCCTGCATTATGTTGCCAATAAATTAATTATTGGAGAGTCAGCAGGCAGAAGTGCAATTTAGAGGTTGATACTTGCTTTTCACTAGGTTCTTGACTCATACAGCCTGAAAATCACAGGAATTAAAATTGGACCTTGCTGACGTGGTGCTTGCCAAATGAGCTGAGACCATCAGTAACATCTGAAGTCTCTCCCACTTCATCCACTTCAAGAGGCATTTTTCTGTCAGGCTAAAGTTGCTGTGGATCACCACAGATGCTTTATCACTCTAATTGCTGTGATATGATGTATAAGGTGTATTATTTTTTGTGATGCTTATGTAGTAGGTATCTGGCAAATAGGGTGGGCCCTCTTGATCCCTGGCCCAGTGAAAATCACAGGTGTCCTTTGTTGTTGCTGTTCAGCAATGCTACTTATCCAATGGTACCTTTAGCCACAGGAAACCTCAGGCAATGGGGTACCCTGTAATTACCACCTGAGCACTCTCATAATGGTAGCAGAATGTGCGTTTTGTCAGATGAAAGAGACAAGAAGAGCCTTCGTTGTCAGCCTCTGTTTTCTCAACAAGAATCTGCTTCCCTGCTGCATCCCGCAGACACTGACAACAAGGGAAGCATGTGGCTGAAAACTGAGAAAAAAGCCACAGGGAGCTGTAGCCATCAAGGTTTCTGCAGTGTGCCCACTTGCAGCAAAGAAGAATCACAAGGGACATGCAGATGGTGAGTGAGTCATTGCTTCTTGCTATGAAATTTTGTTCTGCTGAGTGGCATAACCGAGTGGATCTCTTTTTCCTTGTTTTGGCCTTCCTATGCTTATCCCATCCATGTAATCAGAACTCTTTGCACTTTGTGACTTATACACAGAAGTCTTCATTCCCTTGGCCCCAGCCCCAAGGCCACAAGAAACACTAATAGAATGTCCATGATAAGCGAAGGAAAAGTCTGAGACTTTCAGACAAAATGACTGCAAACAGGTAAACATTGCTAAACAAACCTCATCCCTAAGGTTGTGGTACTATTTGCAGTCTTATCTAAATTAAGGGAACTTCAGGGGTAGAAAGCAGCTCAGTCTGTTATCCATTCTGTTCCTGAAAGCAACTTTACCATGACAAGCATCTGACCACCACCAGCTACAAGGGCTGTCTTTGAAATCTGCATTATCTCCAGAGCAGTCTAACTATCTTAAACAAAACCTATCATTTCCTTTGTACTTGCAGTGCTTTTACATCTTCCTTTCCACACCACACATGGCAGCAACTACTTCTCTGTAACCTTTCCAAAAAATCCTCCTGCTACTTATCCGTTCCTGTTAGGACGCTTATCCTTGGAAAAATCTCCTAATTCTGTGGCTACCATGCCCATCTTCAGACCTCTTCCTTTTCCCCTACCCAGCAATAAACATTTGCATTATTCCAAGAGCAAGAAGGGAGTCACAGGGCTGACAGGGGTGCTGTAAGTCCTAGTCCAGCTCTCTGTCCAAAGGCAGGATGAGCTATAGCTTTGTCTTTCTCAGCAGGCGTTTGCCTACTGAGTCTCCTCAGAACCTACAATGCAGGAGATCCTTCAACCTACTTGAACAAAAACTCTTGTGTTTCCCAGACATTCCTGTTAGAGAGCTAACTCACTAACCTGCATTATACTAACCTAGAAGAGCAGAAAATATCAAAGCAAGACACTAGAAGAACAGCAGGAAATTAAAGTTCCTTTCTGGGACTTAATGTCAGTCCAGTTACTTCATTAGTTATAATTTCATAACTGACAGGAAATGATCCATGTGTAACAAACCTCCACAAAATGGAGCAATGGACCAATGGAGACACAGTAAATCTTCAGGATAATTCAAAATGTAATAGGAACAGAAGTACCTAAAGAAGCAGAGAAATAACAACAAAAAGGAAACCTGTTTGTTTAAGACAGCTAAGAGCTCAAAAGTATCAGAAAACTAAGCAGGGCCAAGAGTGTAGTGTCTCACTCTGCTAGCATATTAGATAATTTGAACTCTGCCTTGACAGAGTCATACACAGAAGAATGAAATTTAAGGGGAACTGTCACTCTAGCACACACTACTGTGCATAAAGGACATGATTCATTGTGCTCCAGGATTGTAATTTTCCATTCACAATATTAATTCAGATTCAAAATTGCCAGTGTTCGTGAAAGAGAAATACATTGTTGTGTCTTGCCGCTTGAAAACCGTCCCCCTTCTTCTCTTCTAGGAGATGTCTGGACGCTACTCTGACTGGTGCGTCCTCCTGCTTCTACTTGCATATTTTCTGCTCTTCTATTCCACAGTATTTTTCCTTCAACTGTGCTATGCCTAGTGCCAAAAAGAAGAATGCAGAGAAGAGTCCACTGCTGCAAGAAAGGGAACAGCATCTGTCCAGTTCGGCTGTGCAGTTTCTTTAGGCAACAACATGAGGAACAGGCTCAGGAGCTGGCTTTTGTAGTGGTTGTGTGGAAAGTAGCCACTTCCTCAGCAGATATCAGGAAAGCAAAGCAGACTGCTCTTTGTGAAGTTTTTTTGCCCCAACATCAAGCAAGTAAAACCAGACTGTACAGCTTTATTCCCTTCAGGCAGAATCTGTGCAGGTCTAAGCCTCTTCTCCTCGGGGCCTGAATGAACAATATGTTTTTAATTTCTGTTTCCTCCAAGAAAAAATAGGAGAAAATTCAAACCGGAAAGGAAATAAACTCATGAGTATCTTATGACTGATAGGACGCTGCCTTCAGAGCTTCCTAATACCAGAGAAGCCTAGTATCTGATTGGGTTGATATGTAAGTATATACTAGTAGTGATAACTAAGTACTTCTTACAAGACAATAAATGTTCATGCTTGCATACGCTCATGCAAATACTTGCCCATCCACATACCACGTCAACCTAAATGTGAATGAAGATTTATTTTTTCAGGAAAATAGCCCCAGAAACGTATTACCTCTTATAATGATGTTACTCTGTCCCTGCTGCCTACGCCTTGCTGAAGCAACACAAGGCGAGGGCCAGACTGCCTCAGAGTCACTGATAAAAATGAGGAGTGATGAAAAGTCCTGAGCTAAACTTAGCTGACACATCAGCGCCTTGTGGAAAGCCTGCCTGGACAAAACTCGTCCAGCTTTCCTGTAAACACATCTGCAGAATGTAAGGGTTTGAAAGAAGACTATGTGGACAGGGATAGCTTCTCTGTGTTTTGCCCCTTGTGCCATAAATGCCTTCCCCACTTACAGAAGAAATATCAGGAATCCCTAAGAGAGGAACAGGACCTTCATATTTCCACCTGGAAAACCTAAGGAAAAGTAGATGATGCAAGGGGAACCCCTAAGTGCAGTGTCTCTGCAGGAAGCATAGGATCCCAAGTGTGTTAGTCTGCATGTGCTGTGTGGTTGAAAGGAATGCACACAATCTACGCTTCATCTCTGCAACAACTGCAAAGAGCTCAGCTGCAGCATACCCAATGTACACACTTGGCCCAGTCGTGCTGCGCGTGCACTGTGACCAGTCTTCTAGGATGGCAGGCAAACAAAAGCACGCTACTGTTTGTCCAAGCTGTTGGATATTCAACAAACTCTGGAACAAATGGCAAAATTCCTCTTCTCCATCAAGGGCAAAATCTCCAGATGAAGAAGAGAACAAGTAAGGAAAATTCCCTGGAAAGGGTCTTCAGGAAAGAAACCTTCAGAAGCACACAACTGGAGCAATCAAAGGGAATCGCCCCACCTCTAATCTGGAACCACTGCCTCCTGTCACAATTGGCCAAATAGGTACTATTATATTTTATATTTTTCTTTTCTTTGTTACTGTGCCACCTGTAGAGGCTTTAATAATTAATTTCTACCGCAAAAATACATGTGTTTACATTCAGTAGTGTCATTTCAGACAGCAACACACCTCATATCTTGTAGAACTACTTTTTACAGGTAAACCTCCTGAAAACTCTTTTCTTTAATTAGGTACATTTTTTTTTGCACCTCAGGATGCATTTATAATTGTGACTTCTTTCTGAATTCATGGGGATTAGGAAAAAGTGAAGATTCCACCAAAGGCCCCCTAATTATACTACCAGCTTGCAACAGACAGCGATGTGATTCATCATGAATGTGAATTATGCTGCCACTGGGAGTGGCAATGGCTTTATATCCCATCGCTCCAGAAGCCCTGTCTCAACAGTCAAGTTGACTGAGGAGAAGTCCTGAGGAAAAGGTAAATATCTCCCTGACCTTTAATTCTAACCTTTACATTACAAATGACATAACTATGAAATGTCTAAGAACTGATAAGTGCATTGATATGTACATACCTGACTAGCACATATATACTGTACATAGCATATTTTGAGGAAGTGAGAATATTTCCAAGATGCTGTGCAATGTATGGGCTGTGTGATGAAGCTGTGCTTAACTCATACAATGGCTTTACCAAGTGTGTTTCTAAAGGAAGATTAAAACCAAACCTTTTCACACTTTCTCTGCATGATCCAGATTGATAGTTAAGTAGAACATAATCTTTCTACACCATTCCCTATTTTAAATATTTACACGAATAATTTAATTCTTCTTGTGTAGTGGGGGAAAGGTATCTTCCGTATCTGTGGAGAAAGTTATTCAATCTCAGTAAGAATCAAAGCAAAAATGACTTAGAATGGAAGCTCTAAAATAATGAACTGACTTTCTAAGCCATCAGATGCCTCTGCATCACTTTACTGGATGAAGACACTGGGAAAAGACTTTTGTAAGAAAGGAACTCTGTCCTAGGTTTAAGATGTGAAGAGTTTTGCAGAACATTTAAGACCATCTGCTAGTAATAATTGTGACTATAACTAAAGTATATCTTAAAAAAAGTTAAAGCTGCAGTTGAAATAAAAAAAATATGACTGGAATTTTGCACTAATACAAAACGTTTGTTGAGAAATCTTGCTAAGTCTATCTGTAGTTCAATTTTCTCTTGAAGATTCATTAAGCAGCCAGACTTAGAAGGACAGTATGTGAGGCACAGCTGACTAATATACACAAATTTTTAGAGAGACACAGAGAGTGAGGTATGATCAAGGAGTGTAATTAGCAAGTGCTATGCCTAAAACACTCAAGGCAAGAAAGATCAGGACATAAAGTGAGCTGGATCTGTGGTTAGGACAAGGTTAGTGCTAAGTATAGCTGTTGCTTGAGCTGGAGAAACAGCTGAACTCAGAACACTGTTTCTGAAAACGTGTTTCTCCTGCCATTCAGGGTGCTGGTTTTCAGATGAGGTGCTTCCATCTGAAGTTCACTGTGAAATCCCAGACGTGGCAAGTCAGAAATCTTCTGTGAAGTGCCGAGCAATGCAGCACCCTACTGCAGAAAACCAAATGCTCTACCAAGGCATTTAAGTTTAGCAGGTGTAAGGATGAGAAGAATAAATCTGTTTCCCTTGTTGCAGGTGATCGCAGTGCCACAATGTGCTCTCTCAGTGCAGCCAATGCCAAGTTCTGTCTTGACTTTTTCAGAGAGCTGAGCAAAATAAAAAGAAATGAAAACATTTTCTTCTCTCCGCTAAGTCTCTCAGCTGCCTTTGGGATGGTTGTCCTCGGCGCCAGGGGCAACACACTCAAACAGATTGAGGAGGTGGGTTTCCTTCACTCTGAAAAGGGGATGGTGAAAAGAGATGAGCCAAGAGGCTGAGAGTAACATCTAACAGAATTCATAAGCATCTGAATGAGTGATGTACGCAGAAAGCCCTTTAAAAAAACCCTCTTTTGCTATTCCTAATACTAGACTTTTCCAGGCTAAACACTATTACAGTAGTTGATCATTCAATGAATACATCAATGCTAAAGAAAGTGCTTTGGAGGTATCGCTCCACTGTCCAGGGCTAAGAAGCAGTGGTTCCTTGTTATGTCGTCTTCTGCCTTCTCCTGCATAAGAAGAAAGATTTCAAAGATTTCATGAGTTCACCCTCTACAAAAACTTGTTCACTTGCAAGGATCTCATGATAAAGGACAAACTGGACTTTCCCCATTGGCTGTGTCTGGCTGTGTTTTGGGATAGGCTTGTTAACACCCTATTTTAGCTTTGAGGTACCGTCACTCAGCTGCATTCACCTAACGTTTATGTTGCAGGTATTTCATTTCAGTGAAGTTTTGAGCAGTGCAAGCCAGGGAAACCAATACACTTCTGAGAAGGTAAGACACAGTCGCAGTTCTGAGATGAAGCAACAGGTACCGGTTTGTCAGCCTTTTTCCTCACAAACCGTCGCTTACTCAGAAAGCACAGCGGGGCCGAGCAGCCTCTCTGTGTAGATTTGCAGACCTGCTTATTACTGCTCTTTTGTTAGTTATTTAAGGGGCCTTGTGAGATCACACATTTCAACAGCTAAGCCTTCTCATCACAGGTTTCTAACCAAAACAGCAGTGATAAACTAAACGTGAATAACTAAACTGAAAAACCATAACTATATAAACTGTTTATAAGCTATAAACAAAACTAAAATGTGGTAAGTCCTTGAGCTGCCACCCGCAGAGGTTTGTCTACAGGTCATGCCAAAGGTACCTTGGAGCTTGGTCCTACAGGGCTCTAAGCCAGCAGACTTTTGCTCATTGTGCACAGAGCCACGACTGTAGGATACAACGTGATTTGGAGGTGGACTAGCAAGGGCTTGAAGGGGAATCGTTTTGCCATTCTGTACATCTGGTACAGGGCCAGTTGGAGGTGGTGTCCAACCCCTATATCAACTGGGTGGAGCTAGGCTTCTCATACAGACAGAGGTTGCCAATCACCCTCAGGTCCAGCTTTGCATAGGGAAGCTCAAGCCTTCCATGAAACTTCTGTTTTCCTGTTTGAAGTGCGAAGAAGCTGGAGGAGTCCATTCCCAGTTCCAGGCTCTGTTGACTGCAATCAGTGAACCCAGACCAGGCTGCTCTCTTACCATTGCCAACAGGCTCTTTGGAGAAATTACTTATCCGTTCTTCCAGGTGAGTGACCATGGTGTCCATTTTAGCAGCTCCTGGGAGTTATGAGCTCAGCAGAATTTCTTCCACCATAAAATACAAAGGGAAATGAAACACACCAGTGCTGTCAGGGTGTGCTGCCAAATGACTGCACTCCACAGCCCTTGCAGTCAGGGAGCCTTTCCATCTCAATTGCCCCGCGGTAGACTTTGGGACCAGCAGAGAACTGGGAAACGGTGACTTAAAAGCTTTTACATAAAGAAACAGATCTACAGTAAAAGTAGCAGCTAAAAGTAACAGCTTTCCCTGGGCATAGTAGAAAATATGACAGCATTAGTCACTGTCAATATATCCTTGCCATGTGCACCTGATGTCTAATACAGCTAGTTCTTGCTGTGTCATTTCTATCCAAGGAATGAACCTCTGTTGCCAGAAGAAGACTTTTTTTCTCCTCCAGTGTCTTCACTGTTTCTAACAAAATGATTGTACTCACTCTTCCACCTTTCTTTCAGAGCATGGGTGAATATGGGACTCTCTGATCCCCACTACCTTTTCAAACAAGGCTTAGAAGAAACTAGCATGTTGGAGATTTTTGTCAATTAGTGTAATTTAACTGGAATTGACCATCTCAAAACATTCCTGTGGAACACTGACACCCCAGGAAATGCAAGTGCATACAAATTATTTCTGGACCTAAGGTGTTTATAAGAGTATTGCTAGGAACAGCACTCTTTTATCTCTGTAACCACCTTTCTCTCGTCAAGTCAAGATTTTACCTTGCTTCCAAAACCGCACTCTAAGTAAGAGATTTTCAGAGCCAGAAAAAGGTGACCAGTAGCCTGGAAAATTTTTATACTTAATACAAGTTGTAAGTTTTACAGTGTCATATCTACACAGAGTAACATATACACACACGCACACATTATCACATTGTGATAATATCAGTCACAGTTATTTGCTCAAAATAAGGTAACCTTCTTCATTTGGTGCTTGGGGGAAAATGGGCAGCATAACATCGATATATAAACTTAAAGAAAGGTACTAAGTTTTCGTCTTTTTTTTTCTTACTATGATGAGACATTTCTGCTGTTCAGTACAGNATATTTATATATTTTATATATTAAACATTGCATTGTTTTGCTCAATAGGAACTAAATGTAGGAAGAAGTAGAAAANAAGAGATTTTCAGAGCCAGAAAAAGGTGACCAGTAGCCTGGAAAATTTTTATACTTAATACAAGTTGTAAGTTTTACAGTGTCATATCTACACAGAGTAACATATACACACACGCACACATTATCACATTGTGATAATATCAGTCACAGTTATTTGCTCAAAATAAGGTAACCTTCTTCATTTGGTGCTTGGGGGAAAATGGGCAGCATAACAGCGATATATAAACTTAAAGAAAGGTACTAAGTTTTCGTCTTTTTTTTTCTTACTATGATGAGACATTTCTGCTGTTCAGTACAGTTTGAAAATACAGAAAAATATAATTGCAAATATGTTTTGTTATAACCAAGCTCTCTAAAAATTGCGTGCTTGAGTTAATTAAATCATTTTTTTATATATATATACCTGTTTTACTCATTCCTTTCCTGCTGATCTCCTTCATGGAATTACCTTGAAGCAATGAAGTTATCATTCTTATACAAATCATCATGATGTGATAAAATTCTGTCATTTGTACTTTCCAGCAATACTTGGACTCCACAAAAAAATTCTATCGAGCAGAACTGGAAGCAGTCAATTTTAAATACACTGAAGAAGAAGCCAGAGAGAAGATTAACTTCTGGGTGGAAAATGAGACAAAAGGTGAAGAAGAATATGTCCATGTTGCTTGGTTTGCAATCCACCCAGTTAGGAATATCATGTCTGGATGTTAGGAATATTATGTCTAGGAATTTCTGTTTCCANGATCTAAACTTGAGTTCCTGTCTTCCAAAGCTGTACTTTTTGTAATTTATCTGACAACATTATACTACTTTTCATATTTACAGGAGCAATTATTAATAATCAAATGCAGCTGATTGCCTGAACAAAGCATTAATACTTCTTAATTCATTATTTTTTAAGGTAAAATCAAAGACATATTTGCTACTGGGTTTATTGATCCCTCCACTGTACTTGTCCTGGTGAATGCTATATATTTTAAAGGAAAGTGGGCAGTAGGATTTAAGAAAGAAGACACCAAGGAAGCATTTTTCCGACTGAACAAGGTACAGTATGAGCAGGAACTGAAACAGCGGGGGGATAGAAATCACATGTCTCCTGTGACAAGAGACGGCAGCTTTCCTCCTCGCTGTTATCCCAAAACACAACACTGGTCTTCAGCTAGAACAATGGAAAGCTGCATCTTCTCTCCAGTTTGATAACCAAATATGTAACTGTTTCCCATCACAAGTGGCTCTCGTGCAGCTGAGATCCCGGTTGGGTCAAAGCCACTGAGCACATGCACTAACTTTGTTGGGCATTTTGCAGCTAAGAATGCTGTTTCAAAACCAGTTTGCTTTTGGGACTGAATTCGAGGATTCTGTTCCTCTGCTACTATTTACCAGTAGAATAGTGTTTGTTCTCAGGAAAAAATGAGCTAAAGACAAATTATCTCAGGAGAATGTAGACAATATTCATGAAGAATTTAGATTCATGGTTGTATCAGATGCATCAGTCTCCTCGCCTGACATGCCAAAAAAAGGAATGTCATAACAAGGGAGTTGTGAGTAATCTGGGACCAGTAGAAATGGAAAAGTAGGTTTTCTGCTTCTAAAATGGATAAACTAATTGGAACTACAGTTAAGCGGGAGGAACACATCAGTGCTACAAGTACATTAAACAGTGTAAATGATGTTTTCTGGATTGAACTCTAATCTCAATACTGAAACCAATTACAACCAGAGCGATCATTTCTGTATTTCTCTATTTTCTGCTTAATATGTTTCATGTGTTCCAGAATGAGAAAAGGACAGTGCAGATGATGTTTCAAGAAGGTTATTTTAACATGGCCTTCATAGAGGAAATGAAAATGAATGTGATAGAACTCCCATACTTTAATAACGAACTAAGCATGTTCATTCTTCTTCCTGAAGTTGTCTATGAGGACTTTACTGGCCTAGAACAGGTAATATTTCTTTTTCTCTCTAGTAGCATACATAGGAGGCTGCAAAGAGACCAATATTTTAACATTGCTCCAGTGTGGTCAGAAGACAAGCAGGAAAAACTGAACCTTATTATCTTTTCCTTCTGTTCATTATGATGTCAATCATTATTATCAATACCACCTTACAGCTTGAAAGCACCCTCACATATGAGAAACTGGCAGGATGGACTAGCTGGGATAGGATGCAACAGCTGAAAGTGAAGGTGTACCTGCCTCAGTTCAAGATGGAGGAAAGTTACGTTCTCAACACAACTCTCCAGGAGATGGGAGTGATGAATGTTTTTGACTGGGGAAAAGCTGATTTGTCAGGAATCTCTATGAAAGATGGTTTAGTTGTGTCCAAAGCCATCCAGAAGTCATTCGTGGAAGTCAACGAAGAGGGCACTGAAGCATTTAGTGCCACGGGTCTTGTTGCAGTGCCTCTGTGTCACCCAGTTTCTTATGAGTTCAAAGCTGACCATCCATTCCTCTTCTTCATCAGACACAACCCAACCAACACGATTGTCTTCTTTGGAAGATATTCCTCCCCTTAAGTGGAGGTTATTTTGGAAATTAGCTCTTTCTCCCCACTAACATCTGCATTCGTAAGCACTGAGGACAAAAGATGAGCACATTTTCACTGGGTTTCACACTAATGTGTTAATTTGCTGAAAAAAGACTATCTGATAAAAGCCAAATTAGAGATAAAAACCTAAAAACCATTAACCATTTCCTTTGTAACATCAACTTCCGGCATATTTTACTTTTAGGAGGCCTCACTAAAATGACATCTATCTTAAAATACACTATGTTATATTTGCCAAAGAGGCCTCTAGAGACATCTCCATAGAGGATCTTATTTTGATCCTTTCCTAATGTAGTATGTCTCCAATAAACCCATGGTTTTAGTGCCCTAAAGAGGAGTGACAGATTCTCCCACATGAAGGATACAGGAGGATAGGGATCTATCTGCATTAAAAGGATAAACTCAGGTACTCGGTTACTTTTAGCTTTACCTACCCAAATTCTGCGTAAGTCTCAAGGAAAATGCCACTTTGTAGTGTGGTATTGTGAGTAGTAAAGCTGTGGGATCCTTCCTTTAAATGTTGGTCAGGGTAATGGTTCAAGCTGGAATGAGGGTCTCGGGGTTTGTTCTCAGAGAGCAGAGAAAGCAGAAGATTTTTTCTGGTGTAATCTTGCTTGTTCTCAAGCAAGGCAGACCCATTCATCATTTTCACCTGCGAGAAACCCTGTATGTGCTAGAAAGTTCTCCAAATTCTTCACAAACTTCCACATAACAAAAACAGGGTTTAAGAGTAATGGAAGGCCTTTTCTGAAAAGGCCTGCTCTGTGTTGTCTTTGAGTTATATACTTAATTCCCACATAAACCTTTAAGCTGTGATCAGCCATTCTTGTTTTTCAAAAAAACTTCTCTCTTTCTTTGTGCCTCTCATACTATGAGTTTCTTGTTCCTTCTGTTTTATTCCTCACAAGCATAAAAAAGTTATAAAAACATCTATTGTATTCAGATGGTATTCAGAAGAGCAGCCTGTATTTGTTCCGTTTATCATAATAAAATCACTGCAAACTAAATACTAAATGTAGTAGTCTTCAGAATTAAGTGGACAGAGGAATAGTCTAATATAGCAGGTAAAAATAATGGTAATCCTTTCAAAAGTGTCTAACTGACACTGAAGTCTACCTTTCATTGTAAAATATTCATTATGCTAAGTTTAGGCACTGGACAACTTGACATTAGGGTAGGTAAACCCCGAGCTTCACCTCCTGCTTCTTTCTTGCATTTGATTTTATCAGGAAACTAAGAGCACAGTTTTAGGATGTGGCTGAACCAGTCTCATGCCATTGAGGAGGAGGATGCTGCTCCCCTTGTCTCCTTCATTGCATGTGTTTCTGCACTCTCCCTTACGCAACCACTATTACTTGCCTGACCTGGTGATGAGCAGTTGTCTGGGACCTAAATCAGAGGGAAACATTTTGTAAAGTTAACTTTCTCACTGATGACGTAGTTCCCAAAACCACCTCCTGGATGTTGGGGAGTAAGTGGTGGGAAGACATAGCAGAAGGATTGTGGAGAGGAGAGCAATCTGTGCAGTTTGACAGCAGGCAATGTCCAAAATCCACAGACACGTGGAAAGTACTTGCTTTTAAAGAAAAAATATTCCACCTCTTTGATGACTCACTCTGCTTTTCCTGTTGCTCACTAATGAGAAGAAGGTAAGTGCTGGGAACATACCAGTGCCATTTCAGAACTGTGGATTCAAAGGGCTCTTCCAAAATGCTGAGGTATGCGGGAAAAATTACAGTAAATTACAGTACTCAACACAAATACCACTGCTAAATAAAACATAGTCTATGAAGCTGACTCACATGGCTGCATTTTCTGTTTGAAATACAGCCTGAAATAGTAAAATTACCAGTAGAGTCACAGTTTTCATGTCAATTAGTGGGTAAGACAAGAGAACACTAAACACAGGCTGTGAGCTCTTCTGATGAATAAGGTATGCAAAAAATAGCCATGCATGTTTTTCAGTGACTGACGTCAATATTTTGTGCATATCTGGTTTGTCTTAAATATAAATTACTTACGTTAAAAAAAAACACAGTGAAGTGAACAATGTTAGAATGTATTAGCTTGCATAATCAGACCCATATATTTTCAGATAAAATCTGAAAGAAAACCAATTAATGGCATATATGATAAGGCAAGTGCTGTAAAATATTATCCTGAAGAACACGAGTCTCACAATGGGAAAAGGAATTCTCTGTGTGAGCAAAGGAGGAGGTGTGGCTGAAACAAGGATTGTTACTTAGCTTACTACAGCACAAGTAGTCACTTATCATCTTTGGTTGTTTAGTTTTGTTTTGTTTTTTTAAACTTGCTGCAGAGATATCTAGATAATTTTGAAACCAGGAACAAAATACAGTATAAATAAAAAAGTCCCTATTTTCTCTTCACACAATATTTTTTTGAATTGCCATCTTAATTTATAAGACATCTAAAAAATGTGATGGAAACAACCAGGAGCTGGAAAGTAACCTCCTGCTGCTAGTATATTGGTAGCAGCTCCTAGCGCAGAGGGCTGTGCTCCTGCAAAATCAGAGATATTTACTTAGAAATAGAAAGTAAACCCTCTACTCTGGCAGTGAGTGCTTCTCCTGTGGGGAACTGTAGCTTGTACATGTGCAAGGACAAACAACAGAGCTTGCAGAGCAGAGAAAGCTGGGGACTCCAAGTGGTGCCTGGAGCAGACGTGATCCTGAAGGGCATCTCACTGCATCTTCCCAGGGACAGGCTTGATGCTGAGTGTTGCTGCACAACCATTGAACCATGTCTGCGTACCTCACAGCCTACAAACACGTACACTGCCAAAAAGCAAAGAAAAAGAAGTCAAATACTATTTGCATTAGCATCAGTGGAAAGATAACGCCTATTTGTCCCACACTAGACAGATCTGTGTCTTCCCATGGTCTGATTACTGAGTAACTCTCAAATTACATATTCACCTCTCCACTGGACTCTAATCTCTCTGATACTGCAGTTCTCAGTTTTTTCTGACATTTTGCTTTCCTCTAAACTGTTCCTTAGTACCTGTGTATAACATGATTGTTATTGTATCTTCAAAAGATTAGCAATGGATGGACAAGAAGGGCAGAGGAAGATTTTAGGGTTGCCACTGAAAAAGCCGCAGAGAGCAGTTTTGAGTAATACTTTTTTTCCCATATGAAGACTAGTCTGGTAGAAGGTTTTATACCAGGAGGTCCTGCTTTCTTATAATCCCAGTAAGAAAGGCACTCAGACTCTCTAATGTATCATTACAAGTGCCATTTACTGGAGCTAATTCTGCAAAGAAAAAGAGAAAAGTGTTGTTAAATGTGAGTCCCTTCAGAGGTGGCACAGATGAGCTGCTCGGCAGCTGTGTGCCCTGGGTGAAGAGCAACACCGCTTGCCAGAGAGCACCCCGAGCGTGACACGGTTGCAGTGGGTGAGATCCAGCTACCCAAGGAGTGGCAACTGGGCAAGCCTCTTCCTTTCTTTTTGGCAAGCGTGTGCAGCAGAAAAAAAAGTCACCGGTGTACTGCTGTTTTATTATAACAATTTGACTTATTGCTAGATCCAACCAGCAATCAAGGGGCATGGAGGACTGGTGGATGTGCTTGGCCTCCATTCACGTTGGGTTGCTGTGCAAACACAATATACATTGACATACCAGCCACTGTGGGCTCTGAAGGGGAAAGGTCACGTTAGGCATTAACTTTACCCTGGGCCTGACACACTGACTCTCTGAGAGGTTTAATACAAGGTGCTGGTTGTCTTAAAAGTGCTAGCACTAACACTAATGATGGTTTGCCTTGTACTATGTGCGCATCACACAGAGCTGATTGTCTCCAGCACAGAAAATATCATGACTGAATAAATAGCATCTGAAATCCTGTAAGTGGGACTTCTTTGGCCACATCTCAGTTCATTTAAGGTCATTGAGAGATGCCAATATAGCCTCTGCCAAGCGTGATGCAGATGGATAGGCCATCCAAAGCATGAGCCAACGTTACTTCCAAACATTGCACAATAGTTGCTGAGCAACCATAAGATATAAATGTGAAAATCTGAACAGAGAAACAGTTGGAAAGAGATGGTTTTTTTCTGATGCTTAATATCTCCTTGATTATGTCAACATTGGGGAAGAGGGGCAAACACCATGAACTGGTTTAGACACCAAGGGCAGCAGAGTCCGTGGTGATCTCTTTCTATATGGAGCAGATTTTAACCTCTTTGTCTTACTTTACAGTATTACTCTCTTAGGTTTTGAATTAGGAGAAACACCTGATTTCTTCAGGTCCAATGCCCTAGTTTACGAAAGAGCACTTGTCTGCTGCATGTGGATAGCTCACTCTGGTCAAATTTTTCACCTACTCACAGGCTGTTTCTGCAACCACTTTTGCACTAAGATTCAGTGTAGAAAAGAATACAAGATAAACCCAAGGGTGTCTAGTGGCAGACTACTCCATGGAGAAGTTGTACTACCCCATCCATGACTACTGGCAGAACCAAATTTTCTCTTTTCCATGAACTCATTTACTTTGGATGTTTTAAACTGTCTTGCCTGCCTTGACAAAGTAGTTTTTCACATTAGGGAAGCTAGTATAATTCAGAAACTGAGCAGTTACCAGATGTTCAAAGAGCTTAGCTGTGTGGATAACTGTCCTGGTTTGAGGTAAAATAGAACCATTTTTCTTTTCAGTAATTTTACTTGTCAGTTAATCCTCTTCTAACTCTCTGAAATTAATGGCGTATTTTTCAGACAGTGTCTGCTGTGACTGTTGTAGTGATCATGCTGCTACAGAGGTATGAAATATAGAGTGTACGAAGAAGGAAAATATTTTGGCTGGGAGAACACACTAGAAACGCTTACATGCCCTCTTCTAGAGGAGTTGGTGCAACAAAATGTTTGTTGTGAAAATCTTGGACATTAGGCAAAGAGCTGGCCATCTGTGCAGGGCCGGTTGTGTCCTTCAGGTGCATGCTCCACAAATGTCCACACAGGAAAACACATTGAACCAGAGCCTACAAAGGAGTGTGTATGCCCAGGAAAGCTCTTCATGGAAGCCCCAAAGGCATGTTTGAGCAACTGCTGACCAGTAGCCTGAACTCTAATGTGAATATGTGAAAATGGGAGAATAATTGAAGACACACTGCAGCTTTTTCCACACAAAACCTGTGCCCTTGGGAAGGAAAGGTTTGATAGGATAAAGTAAAAGCTACAGCAACCCAGCTCACAGAATAAGGAACATTGAACAAGGTGAGGGGAAAGACGCTTAATGTCTAAAACATCATCAGATGAAAAGCTCATTCTGAGATGGGAAAATGAAAGCCACCTCAATTATCAGGCTGTGCACATACATGCCTGCATTTCAGCAAAATGAAACATGTTGTTAAGGGTGAAGTAGCTCCCTTTCCCCTTCACAGAGGGTGCACCTACTGCTGTATGCTCTGTAACTTAATATGTGATTTCTATTATCCAACCCTATGGGCTTTACAGATGCCACATTTGTTTCTTTACTGCTCATCAAGTCCATTATTCAATAAAGAGTAATAGCTTTTTACAATTGAATTATATTTGATATTGTGCATTATGATTGTCTAACAGACCATGAATGTTCCTGCAGACAGATTTTGCAGTTTATTCACCTGCCATAGTAAAAAGGTAGGTATGGAAGATCTATGAGAATGGCCTGTGCGTGTGCTATGGGCCTTGTTGCCATGACCTGTGGAGAATAAAAATTAAAAGCTGACCCTCAATCCTTTAAATCCTGCTGGTTGAATAAAATCCATTTCTGAATACTTGAATACTCTGGGGTCTGACTTACAATACATAATTCCTGACTTTTCCTCAGATCTCTTCCTCTGTTATGCCCACCCTCCGACCTCTAATTCATCTCAACACTGCTGCTCCGAATGTTTTAATCAAAATGAAGTTTTAGCAAAACATGTTTTCTTCTCAGAGTCCTTGTCCCCTCATCCACATGTATGCTGTAGACTCTACACTTTGACCTCAGATAAGAAACTTTGGTCTCACCTAGGTACGGAAATAGGTGTGGCTGTGCTTTTATCAACTACAGGCTATAAACCATACAGTTCATTGCACTCCAGGAACACATTTTTGCATTTTGGCAGACCTAAACACCTTTCAGTACTATTTTGGTCTTGAAAAATAAACAGAAAGTTTTGGGTCTGTTCTTACATGGAAAAAATCCATTTCACACCCCTCCGAATAGAATGACCATCCCCGCAGCTGGCTCTGCTTGGAATCGCATTATTTTGGACACACCAGATGGTCACTGTCCATGAGGAACTTCCCTCTGTTCCTCCGCGTAGACAATGTAGTGAGTTGTTGCGTATATGTCAGACCTTTGGCAATTAGTCCAGTATCCACTTTTGCCTTCATGCTTGGTAGGAGTACTGTTTTACAGTACTTTCGGTGGTTACAGTGCCTCATAGGTAAGAAGAAGAGAAACAGCAAGATTTTCAGGAACTGATGCACTTTTTTGCACCCCCTGGTAATACAAGACTCTTTCAGCTATATCCGTGGATGCTTACTAGTGACAGACTGTGGTGGGAACCGTTTGCTCACTCCCAGATCACTGCACTATGGACTAGGTCTTATTTTCCTGTAACATTTTGGGTTCTTTAGCCTCATTTAACTGTGAGAATCACCCGATCTGATTAGCTAGGTTACAGCCAGGTTTATTAAAAACATTATTTTTTACTGGATATATTTGTAACACTATTTTTCCTCAGGTTTTTTGCATTTGTTTTTCATTTGGCTGCAGTTACCTCTATGGCCATATCTCATTAATGTGTAAATTGAAAAGAACTGAAACATAGTTTTAGACTTGAACTCCAATTGCTTTGGTACAGCCTTATAAGTTACAGCAAAAACTTAAATAATTGAATTTTTAAATTTGGTTTTACTGCAATAAATAAATAAATACTAGTCTAGCATTGTCCTACTCAATGTTTCAAACTGCAATGAATCAAAAAGGTCGTGACAAAAGTTAGTGACTCAAAAGATGACTCCTTGAAGGTTAACAGTGGGAGTGTCTCAAATGGTATAATATATATCACCAAGAGCTCAGAGAATCTGTTTAGGTTCAGCTGGCAAGCTGGATTATTACATGCCTCTGAAGTTTGCAGGGTAAGTATTTCTCCAAGTAAAATATCATTTCTAATTTTTATTCTTTAATATGGAAAATAGTGATGTTATCTTTCAGAAGATATAAGACAGATACATAAAAAGTTAGCATGTGCAGTAATTTTACACTGCCTTATCAATATATCTTATACTGTTTGACTATCAAATACTTAGAGGCATGCAAAATCTGTTTGTACACCATAACCTTGAATAGAAATACTGTTTTTTCATTGAAAATCTGATGTCTCATTAAAACTCTTCTTTTATGATTTTAATAATTATTTTGGGAACAAAGGCATTTACTTTTTCTTGATCTTACTCTCTGGAGAGCACAGGTGAGGTACAGTACAACGATTCACAGAGCCAGTGATTCCACAGTCATTAGTGCCAGATGCTTCTCAGGTCACATAGTCAACCACATCTGCTCCAGACTGTGGGTATGCTACTATTCCTCCAACTTTAAATGCTTTAGAGATACAAGAACAGTATGCAACTTTCTTGGTCTCAAATTCCAAAGAGGGAATATCTACAGATTTCAAAGACTATCCTTAACACGTCACATTCATTTGCATGTACAGGACTGGCACCTGACTGAATGAATGCGGCTCTACACTGTTTCAAGCTGTGCTAACAAAACCCTTATTTATGGTGCCTTTGCAAGTGCTTCTTCTCAGCAAAAAAGCATGAGCAGAGATTAAATGTCTGAAGTGAGACTACAGTAAAGAACCCTCCTAAATCTATAGTTCAGCATCTAGGCAAGTGGCTGGGTTTACAGAGCAGCTTGCTTCCATTGTTCCTATAAACTACAGGAAAGTGACCTCCAAATTTGTGGCTGGTTTTACTAAGCAACAGTAAGAAGTACACAAAGAGTATAGTAAGTTGACTACATTTGATTTAAAGATCCAAGTCATGGTTCAGAGCAGTCACAGAAGAAATTAAAGTTTGCGTTGTCTCAAACATCATTCAGAGCCGTATGGATGGCCATAGGGAAACTCATGCATTCAGTGTTATTTTTATGATATTGAAGCAGGGATGAAACTATCTATTTCCCAAAAGGCAAGTACAAGATACTGTCTTGATGATGAGCTAGTATATTGCTGAAAGAAAACAAAAATTCATTCAGAGATAAATGGGTCAGGAGTTACCATATTTCTAACAATCACAGAATTTGTAAGCTTTACATCATTCCTTGGTTCAGCATCATAAAACCAGCAACGAACTAGCAGGTTTTGGGCTATTGACAGTACTTTTTAAAACAAGTGCTACGTATCACCTCTATACAGTCCTATTTTTGTTTGCTTTAGACAGCATTGATTTCACAATGGGGTCCATCAGTGCAGCAAATGCAGAATTTTCTTTTGATGTATTCAAAGAGCTAAAAGTCCACTATGCCAACGAGAACATCTTGTATTCCCCCCTGAACATCATTGCAGCCTTGGCCATGGTTTATCTGGGAGCAAGAGGTAACACTGAGTATCAGATGGAGAAGGTAAGTGACACAAATGGATACAAACTCCTTTTGGCTGTGCTGAACACAGCAACAGATTATCCATTTAAATCTTTGGGACTTTCTCCAGTTGAGGGGAGAAAGTCACGTAGTCGCATTTGGCAGTGGCTTTGAACTTGCCCAGAAAAAGAATGGCATTCCAAACCACGAGGTTTGGATCTGGAGCTGAGTTTTCACTTACCATCGCTTTTCCCCATGAAGGGCAAGAACGGTCTTTGGTTTCCATTAAGAAAGAGCAGTTTTGAAGAATGGTTAAGGCAGGTCTCTGGCTTCAGTTTACATCTCCCAGAATTGATTCCTTCCAGGTGGAAAGAACAACTTGTAATATACAAAAGATAAAACATTCAGAAAGCAAGAGTCACAGTTATAGATACAGTACAGTAAGGTTGTAGCTGGTTTATAGACTTAATACCAATAATAAAAGAAAGGATCTAAGCTGAGTATCATCATAGTCACAAATTTTCAGTGTGGCACATGCAGTAAAAAAACTCACATGAAACGTCTCAGTTCTTCTATGTGTTAATTAGACCTGGTTAGGCCAAACCTATATTTTCAACATCAGTGACTCTCAGTGGACTTCACACACTTAATTTCTTCTATTGCTACTTTCAATTGCAGGTTCTTCACTTTGACAAAATTGCAGGACTTGGAGGAACTATTCAGACCAAGGTACAGAAATCTAAGGTACATTTATTTCTCTCACGTTTTTCTGCTGAGAATAGATTTTTCTGACTCTGCTTCAAGTAGGTTCAACACCTTCCCATACCTCTGCTAATGCTTTTAATTTAAGAGATGCAAATTGAAAAAAAAACCAAAACCAAAACACCAAAAAAACAGAAAAAGAAGACAGGCTATGCGTGTTGCACCACAAGAAGTGACAGGACAGGACATTTTGGGCACCAGGCTACCTTCATGAGCATCTGCACACCTGATGGTGCTGCTGGGGGACAGCACTTGAAAGGCGCTCAGCACCTGGAGTCAGGGCACAGTTGTCAGACTTGCAGCTGAGACTCCAAAGTGGGGCAGGCAGGAAGGTGCTTCAGGAGAAAAGAGCCCAGAAGCCTCAAAAGCTGGAAAGTAACCACAACTCTTCCAAAAACTTTAGGGACTTTTCTGGCCTCCATTTCCCACTGCAACCCCAAGAGCACCATGAGGTGTCCCAGTGCCTTGATACCACCCACGTGCTTTCCTCTGTGTTAATCTGCTGCCTCTGTAAAGATAACACAAGCAGTCATGCTCCCTGGCCTGTCCCCATCCACTTGGGATCCACAAACACAAGGTGGGACTTGCAAAGAACAAGGGGACTTTTTTTTTTTTAATAAAGCAAAATAAAGGTAATATCAGCTAGAGCATTTAGTGGCTGCTTAAGCATTTAGAAAGGAACAGGTAAACACAATTGTCCTTCTGATAAAATGAAGTCCCAGTCACTGCTTATCATTGTGTATTTTTCTTATACGGTTTCAGCCTGTGTCACCTGGAACACTATTCTCGGGGAATTAGACAGTTGGTCCATTTTTCATTATATTATGAGATACTTCCTGAGTCTCTTGTCATCTAGCACTCTTCTCCCATCTGCAGCTTCAGCAGAAAGCTGCCCTGAAAATGCAAACAGAAGCTGGGAACTGGAGGCTCTATATCTATGACAACTCACCAATTGCAATACTTGACACCTGAATTTTCATTTTTGTCCCCTCACTTAAGCCATACGGTTCACAATTCACCACTAAAGTTTTCTGCTTTTTAACACCTAGAATGAGTGTCATCACATGCTATAAATTAATTGTACATCAGTAGTTGTTTATATTGAACTTCCCTTTCATGGAGTGTTTAGACTATAGTACATGTTCATTTGCAAATGCCTGAACACTGTTTTTCCATGTTATTTGTACCTTATAAATAACTCTCTTTATAGTAAAATAAGCTAACAGCTATACTTTTTTATATTCTTATCAACAACTCAGTGTGGCAAGTCTATGAATATCCACATACTGTTTAAAGAACTTCTCTCTGATATTACTGCACCAAAAGCCAATTATTCACTCCACATTGCCAACAGACTCTATGCTGAAAAGACACGTCCAATCCTACCGGTGAGTTGTATATTAGAGTGACTTCTTGCTAAACCCTGTATAAAACTGTAATCCAGGAGGACTGTCCACAGCAGATGATCTGATAATCCAGGGATCCCCACTGGTGTGGACTTCCTTGTCTTTTCCCTTTGCCACAGCCCTGACAACAGCTTGAATGGAAAGCAATTCCAGGTAAAAAGATGGCCCTATTCAAAAATGAACGGAGTAATAAACCAAACTATCTGGTAGTGTCATTCTGCCCCCTCCCCCACTCTGGGCTTTGCTCTCAGAAAGCCTTTTCATTTCAATAGGCTTTTTTGTTGGGTTTTTTTTTTTTTTTTTTTTCCAGGAAATATTTTGACTTCATCATATTTCTTCACTTGAAAACCCCACCTCCAAAACATCTTTTGAAAGCGTCAAAATCTTTCATTTGACATTTTCAAAACAAAACATACAAATACGCTAAATCAAAGAAAATGTGGATTTTTGAAAACAAGGAAAAATGCTTTTAAAAAAAAGGAGAGCAGGCATAATGATAATAAAATACTCTAAAATTAACCTGAAACAATGTTTTTGGATCAGACTTTCTTCAAGAAAATATTTAAAGATTTCTAATACATGCTTTTAAATAGTCAAGTAATAAAAATGCCAGATCTGAAAATGTCATGGATCACAATATTTTTTCTGTCCTAGTTTTAGCAGGTTCTTCCAGGATGTAAGCAATGAGAACAGCCTAACCATGGCATTATGATAAAAATCCTTTTAGACAAATTTGCATCTTCATACTGTTTTTAAAGAATGACTAGTTTGGTGACTACAATTGCTGTCTTTATAGATCTACTTAAAATGTGTGAAGAAACTGTACAGAGCAGGTCTGGAAACGGTCAACTTCAAAACAGCACCAAATCAAGCCAGACAACTCATTAATTCCTGGGTGGAAAGTCAGACAAACGGTAAGGTCAGACAAGATTTTGAAATATGCTTCCCTCTCACAATTGTATTTGAACAACTTCTGGAAAAACTAAATGTTAGAGGAGAAATTTCTTCCTCCTGTCCCCATTAGTGGGTATTTCCTGTGGAAAGAGATGACTCCATTGCACCTGTGTGGCAGTGACAGTGTGTTTTAAACATATTTGGCAAAGGCAGAGGTGCCAGGATATGGACATTTTATAGGCTCATTTTTTGCGTCTGAGGAGCTTAACTCAGGTAAGGTTAGTCCCACCGCCTCTAGAGTATTGCATAATTTTATAAGCATGTGCTGGATGGGTAAGAAGTGGTCTTCTACGCTGCACTACGCTGATGGTGGGAAAGGAGCAATTTAGGACTTTGTGTACTTTTATTGTGCTGAGGTGGGAGGAAAACCAAGAGTGAAGTGTGAGAAATAAGCACAATGAGAAGAAGCAAATCTATATCTTTGCTTCCCTCTCCTGTTTCATCTTTTCTATATAGATCTTTTTCCAAGCATTCATTAGAAATATTCCTGGTGATGTATACCACTCTTGGACCTATCTGTCTTCTTGCAGAAGTAGCTGGCCAGGTGCCAGGCATTCTGTATTAGATCATCCTCATGAACCTGAATTCCAGGTGCAGACCTTTGAAGAAGAGGAAGTCAAGTCAAGAAGCAGCATGTCAATTGACCTAAAATGCAAGACTACTGCTGTAAAACTTACCACTCTCTGCCCTCCTTCTTCCTTAAAGGACAGATCCAAAATTTGCTTGAGCGAGGCTCTGTTGATCTCCATACTGTGCTGGTCCTTGTGAATGCCATTTACTTCAAGGGGATATGGAGGACAGCATTTAAAGAAGAAGACACTCGGGAACTTCCCTTCAGTGTGACAAAGGTAGGGGGCCACAGACACAGCTTCTGTCCAGGAATTCAGGCTGTTGGCTTGCACAGCTTGCAGGCTGGGTGATACACATGTGACACGCTGTGGTCATTGGCCAGGTGATTTAGCTGGGCCCCTTGTTGTCAGGTATGCAAGCGCTGTGTCTGATCAGAGCACACCAGCAGTCAGGAGAGGAAAATGGGGACACAGCTCATCTTCAAAGACAACATACCAGGCCAGATTGAGTCCTGGCCTATACAGATTTGTGCATTTGCCTGCTTAAAGAAAAAATTGTTCCCCAGTCACGTTGTCTCATGTTTCCGGTTTTGCAGCAAGAAAGCAGACCTGTGCAAATGATGTGTCAGAACAGCACCTTCAAAGTGGCAGAAGTGGCTGCAGAGAAAATGAAGATCCTGGAGCTTCCATACGCCAGCGGGCAGCTGAGCATGTTGGTGCTGTTGCCTGATGACATCTCCGGCCTGGAGCAGGTATGGGCCTGGCAAGGGAAGCAGAAGAGTTATCACTTCAGTGGGACTTGGGTATTGTCAGACCTTTTGCTGTCCATTTGCATCGCAGTTGCCCACACCAGGGCTGTGCTGGGCAGGCAGGGGAGCACAAGAGCCCCCCAGGCACTCCCAGGTGCTCAGGCAGAGTGGCCTCTTAGGAGAGCCCTGGGCTCAGTCTAATAAGATTTATTTGCAGCAATCACTAAAATTTTTTTTATTTTCACAAAATCATTACTAAACATCATAAATGGGCTGCTTTCAAAATTGCTCTTATTATGTATTCATTGAATGAAAACCAGAGTTAGAGAAAGCATGTTCTTAATGAGATATTCTTCGTTCTGAAATGGTGAAACCAATCAAGCTGAACTAACTGATCAATAACACTTCAGAGAGTCTTAAATCTATAGATGGAAAGGAAATGCATGAAGACATTTGGAAATTACACATCAAACAAAGAAAGCAGAAGAGACTTGGGTCTAATGGAATGAACAGCAACAGCAGAAAGAATCCATGAACATACAAGGACAGAAAATGACACGAGCATAGAAAGAAGAAGAAAATATCCAAACTGCTTCAAGTCAGGCTGAGGCAGTTTTTGCCAGATGCATGAAAACTAGTAAAAAAAATGACTTTGTCTTTTAAAGTAAAAAAAAAATAAAAATGAGACTAGTATGAAGTGAGGCAAGAATACAGATATAATCTACTGGCTGTGCAAAAATTAAATGAAATTTTTGTCTTGGTCTTGGAAGAAAACAAAGCTAAACAACTGAGTTAATACAAGATGTTAACAGCAAAGAGGAAATAAAAATGGAAAGATGCAAGGGAGAAACAAAACCCAAAGCATTAATTTGCTGAAGTGAATTATCTTCATGCAGGATTTCTGAAAGAAGTAGCAAAAAATCATGTCAATCATTTAAAATAAGTTATCAAGGTGATATCAATCTATCTATCTGCACTGAACAAAGGGAAAAAGCGATGCAGCCTGCATTATATAATCCATTATTCTTATTTCAGCATTTTGGAATTATGTTGTAAAGTAGAGTTATTAAAGATGTAGAAGAGTTTGCATTTGTTAGGGACTATCAGCTGTAGGAAAACTTTTGTGGCCTCTTTTTTTTTGCAATCTCTCTCACAAGCTGACTAATTTGCAAGGCTATGAAATTTTGGTTGGGCTTCACGAGACATGAGATGAGTTGGACAGAAGGGGATGTGTCAGGTGGATAAAGAACTGAATAAAAGGATAGTGACATAAGCAGTACTGGCGAGGCAAATAAACTACAATAAGGGTGTTGATAGGATGCACTTCTGGAACCATTCTTGTTTTGTTTTTTTTATAATAGCCTTGATTAAAATGAGTGGTAGGAGGAAGCTCTATTTACACGCCAGGCAGTTCATTCTCTGCCTCTCTTTGCAGCTTGAGAACAAAATCAGCTTTGAAAAACTCACGGAGTGGACCAGTCCGAATGTGATGGAAAAGAAAAGAGTGAAAGTGTACCTCCCACGCATGAAGATTCAGGAAAAATATAACCTCACATCTGTCTTAATGGCCTTGGGTATGACCGACCTGTTCAGCCCTTCGGCCAATCTGTCTGGCATCTCCTCAGCAGAGACCCTGAAGGTATCTGAGGCCATCCATGAGGCGTACATGGAAGTTAATGAAGAGGGCACCGAGATGGCGGGCTCAGCAGGCGTGATGGGAGACATCAAACAGTCCTCTGAGTCTGAAGAGTTTAGGGCTGACCACCCTTTCCTTTTCTTGGTCAAACACAACCCAACCAACAGCATCCTCTTCTTTGGTAAATATTGTTCCCCCTAAGGAGAAAAAGAGTTTGAAATAATGCTTGTCTTGCCCTCAGGAACAGATCCCCTTTACTATAACATTGTAACGTAATCTCATCTCAGCAATATTTTCTCCAAATTGTAAGCCTAATCTAAGAAATGCCCATCTGGGAAGCTTCCATAGCAAAGACATACCAGCAGGTGAGGAAACAGCAGCAAGCATGTTTACTTCTTTCCCGTCTCATACTGGTTTCAGGATTGCTTGAGCTTAGCAAAGACTGAGCCAACAGAGAATAGAGACCCTCACCAGTCAGGAAGGGGCCAAGAGATTTTCACTCAAGGAACAAGTTACAGATACAAGTCCAAGTCTTTGGCGGTTCATTAAATAGAAAGCCATGGGCTGTGCTCAGCTCATTCCCCAGTAGCATTCTGCTGACAAAACCATGTTGTTGTTTCTGAAACACAGGCTTTGAGATCTCCGGTCTGGAGGAGATGCTTGGGGATAAGATTCTGCTATGCAGGTTATTGATTGGTGCCTCTGTAAATTTTCCTTTTTTTTACTTAGCTGTTGGGAAATGGTGTACATGTCCACTATCACCAGGGTTGTCCTCTCACCACGAGTTCCTCACCTAATTCTGTATTTCTTGCAGAGGTTTTCCAAAGTCATAGAGAGACCCCCACTTCGGAGAGTGCAAAGAGACCAAACTTTGTGTAGGTGCAGTTATGCCTTCTCATAGAGTGTAGGTTCAAAGCTTGAAACACGGGTATCCAGATGACTCAGATGATCCAGAACTCAGTGAGAAGTGCCAAGCAATAGAGCTCTCTGGATTCTTTTTTAAGACATTGGAATACACTTCCAGTTTGAGAGTTTTTTGTTTTTTGAGAAAAATCTTGCAAGTGGTACTAATGAACCTGATTGCTCCGTGGAATTTTTGTGAAAAAACACAGCTTTCAAAATAATCCTTCTCTCTATTGAGCTTGCTTAGCAAGTAAAATTCAATTAGTCCTTGGAAAGCCCTTAGGTGAAGTTCAGAGCTCAAGTACATTATTCTTCCATGAATGCATCTGGGCTTCTTTGTACCCATGATATTTCAAGGCTATATCTCTTGGTTTTAAGGAATATATGGGAATCCTAATATTCTCTGTCTTTTTCTTCCTATGTGTCCATTGCCATCTGCAAATAAAGATATATATGCTCACCACTATGTCCTGTTTTCATTCTAATCATATATTATTGATTTTGATGCATACAATTGATTTTTTTTGTTAACGTAATAAAAGAAAATCACAAATGCTTGTAATGAGAATGACATTAGTTGTCTGGACTGCAAACCCTTAAAAATACCACTACATCGGTAACTGTTGTGGGTAAAATGGGAATTAGTACAAAAAGCTATTTTTAGAATGAATAATGCATATAGATATGAAGGCTTTCCTAGGCTTTTATGAAATTCATAAATGCACATATCTGGAGATTGATTCCTCTTTGTATTACAGATTGCTATGAAATAGCTCCGTGGAGTACTAATTTATTCTTACATATTTTTCAATACAATTCCAATGCATATGCACTGACATTTATTCTGGTAAATAACTCAAGGAAGAACTATTCCAGCAGTTCTGCCATTTTAGATGATGAAATAATCTGAAAATCATATAACTCAAAAACCATAAGAAAGAATAAGTAGACCGACAACTATTAGGCAAAGCATTTCTCCACTGAGAGTCTTGAGAGGAGGAACTCTGTCATTAATATTGGCTATTTCCACATCAGTACATAGTGTGGTACAAGAAAAGCAGATCTGTAGAGGAAAGCAGCTTGTGCTACAGGTCTGACATCCACATTATTTGAATATCATTAGGATACTGGTGATACAGACTCAGCTGTTTTTCAGTCGTAAACCCAGCTATTTTAGCAATTCTACTTCAATTTTTGTTCTTTAGAAATGAACACAGCGATATGAACAGTTCCAAGAGACTGCTTTCTTCAACATCTTGAGGAATCTTGATTCAACATCATCTCTGTTGATTCACCTTTTGCATCTCACGTAGCCAGAAGCAGCTGATCCAGTCTGTTAAATTTAAAAGCCAGTACACTTAAACAATGAGAAGACCGAATAGGCTTACATTTGCAAACTAGCCTTCCTATGATTACTAAACTGGAAAGTGCTTAAAGTACAAAGATATGCCTCAGTGACCAATGTTGTTTCCTGAATAAGAGCGAGGGTCAAAAAGAAGGAATAGGAAAATAGAAAAGGAGCCATGAGGCTTACAAGCAAGTACAGAGCTTCCCCTTTCTCAAAAGGGAAAACAGTGGGCAAGAAAAAGTGCAAATTCAGTAATACTGAACCAAACCTGCAACAAAGTACCAATGTCTAGGACCTGGCCCTGACCACCACAAACCAGGTAGGAGGCACAATATTTAAAGGGCAGTGGAAAAGTATTCCCCATGAAGGGGGTGGCAGACATGGAGGGTGGGATGATGAATACCTACTGTGTCCTCTTAGAAATCCAAATCACTGGGGAGATTTGGGAGAAGCAGTCTTCCTGTGTCCCAGAGAGATGGGGTCTGTGGTTAAGCCTCTCTGTCCCCTCGCCCACTGAGCAAACACGCAGTGGAAAGGTGCGGGTGCTCTGGGAGCACGGCTGGGCTCTGTGCTTTGCCTGAGCACCTCCGCGCTTTCACCTGGCAGGTTTCATTTCCCAGGCACGCTTCTGGTTCTCATGCCAATAGGTAGCTGAGTGTATTTGCTTTTAGAAAAAAGGCCAAAATTTTAACAATATTAAAATGCCCCAAAAGTTTTTACTTGAAAAAAGACAAAAATAAACAAACCTTGAAAACCTCCTTGTTGCTGCTGCTGTTTGTGTTATAACCTTCCAAAAGCTTCTGTCATTTTCGTTCTCTGAAGAATTGAGACTCTACTTCTCTGACAGACTGCTGTGCAGCACCAGACGGAAGGCTTGGCAGGTAACACATGGTGGGCAAGACAAAGTCTGAAACCTTCTGCACCTCTTGGTGCAACTAGTACACCTCCAGAAAGCACAAAGAGAGGTTCAAGGGACTCCCAGTATGAGGCGGTGTTGCTCCCTGTACAACATGGAAACTACTCTGTGTGATTTGCCATACACTCCCATTCCAAGTGCCTCATCTACACCACAGCACTTTCTTTGCACATTAATGTGCAATAGCCCTGCTGTCTCCATCTCCCTCGACGTCTTCCTCTGCATATAACAAAAAATCTCAGAAGAGTTCAGATTGGAAGTGATCTCTGCCAATTGCCTATTCCAACCTCCCCCCTTCAAGCAAGGTCAGCTACAGCAGGTTGCTTGGGACTGTGTCCTGCTGGGTTTTGAGTATTTCCAAAGCTGGAGACTCTACAGCCTCTTTGGGCAATCTGGCTTTACCCTCTCCTCCGCCCCTAAAAGTATTTTCTTATGATTAAATGGAATTTATGCTGTTTCAAGTTGTGCCTGTTGCCTCTTGCCTGTTTACTGGAGAAAGTCTGGCTTCATCTTCTTTTCACCCTCCCATCAAGTAAGTTACTTACTCACATGGATAAGATCCCACCCTGTGCTTTCTCCTCTTCAGGGTAACAAATTTAATCTCTTTGAGTTTCTCCTCTCATGACAGATGCTTTAATCACATCATCACCTTTATGGCTTTTCTCTGGTCCCGCTCCAGTTCATCCAAGTATATTTTTTACCAGAAAGCCCAGAGCTGGACAGAGTGCTCCAGCTGTGTGCCCACCAGTGCTGAGCAGAAACCTCCCTTTACCTGCTGGCAGCATTTTTTCTAATGCAGCCCATGATGCTGTTGACTTTCTTTGACACAAAGACTCATTGCTGACTCACAGTCAACTTGGTGTCCACCAGGACCCCCAGTTCTTTTCTGCAGAGCCAACATAACAGCATGGAGCTTTTTGCAGTGACATTTCTCCTTCTCTCCTTTTCTGCAGCAGTTTTTCCCTGCAGGGGAGGCAGGAAACATGCCAGGAATATTATTAAGAATCTCAGTAAGCTACTAGTCAGAGGGGAGGAAGGCTTCATGAAAGGATGCCTGTGGTGAAACAAACCAAGAGATTAGTTTATCCTACTTTGTGCAAAAGAAAAGTGCTATTTTTCCTGGGAGGATGTGTCAAGATAACTGTCATGCTGGGCAGCTTTCCAGCGAGCAATGGGAGATAAAGTGACAGGCATGGTGGCATGGGCAGTGCTAGTCACAGGCTGCCACGAACAGTCTTTTCTGTGGGAAGGGACACTGTCAACCAAGCTCCCTTATGGCACAGACAGTAAAGTAGTTGTGCCACTGCCAGTGGCCACCTGTCCTGCACCATGTGCGCGCCGGGTGTAAGGGCCTGGATAGCATGCTGCCTCCTTAGGACTCAGTGAGGTAAGACTCTTGGCAGCCTCACCCTATCTGTTGGCTGGTCCCAGAGACTAGAAGGATGAATAAGGGACTTCACACATGCTGTGGTGACTGATAAAGGCACTGCTGTGTGCACTGGTCCAGAACCTGTGTAGCAGCAGCCCCCGGATGCTGTGTGCACTGCTGAGCAAAATGCAGTGAGTAAGTGTGAGAAACTTGTGACCAAGGCCATCATAGGATCCTTCTGAAGATGCCTTCACCGGAGAAGTCCACTCTGCCAACACTGAGGTATGCACATCCCTGTCACAGTCTGTGAATGATCAAGGCAGCATGACAGGCAACAGCGAGCATCTCTTCAGAATGGCACAGTGCTGCTGCAGAAAGGTGCCAGGTGGGCTGTGAGCTCCTGTCTGAGGGAGTTTGACCAGACACCTCATTTTCTTCAGACTGGGGAAAGAACACAGTCCTACTGGACAGCTGAGAGAGAAATCATTGAGAGCTACAGCACCAAAGTTTGCAATGGCAACTAACTAAACAATCGCTGGCAGTCACTCTGAGCAAGACAAACAAAAAACAATCAGCGTGCTCCTTCCTACTGGCAAAAGAGAAGCAGCATGAATGAGAACAAAATCTTGAGTTCTGCGTGGTTTTTTGTGATTGGATGAGAGGCTTTGGTCTTTGAGCTGACCTGGACTTCGTATCCTTTTGGAAAGGCTCAAATGTCCAAGAGTCTGTTGGTTTAGGGTCAGCTCCACAATGAAATGCCTGGCAGAGGAAAGGGCAGCAGAGCCTTAGCTGACCTCTTTCTTGGGACAAGCATTGTCAAACAAGGACAGGTGGCAAAACACATCCTTTTGTGTTTGTACTGCATTACACAGCTAGTTTACAATGGGCAATCCATTATCTTTTACCCCAGGAAGCATTTCAACTACAGGAAGGTTTGCTTAATCTCACTAGACTGCAGGACAGATCTAAAGTTGCTGAGTAGACTATGCAATACCTCTTATGTTCTTATGATTCTGCACTGGTGGCTGATCACAATCAAGATTTTTACTTGTGGAATAATTTTGTTGCTTCTGCAACTTGCTTTACATTAATAATTCCTTTCACCAATAAAAAAATAGAAATGATAACAAAACCACTAACCTGGGTTGTGTATTAACATGCTTCTGGAGGATTGTACTGCCCCTTCTTTACTGCAAAACAAAAAAATTCCTTTCATTAATATATACATTCAACTCAGAAGTATTTTGAGTTGCTAATTGCCATTGCTAACAACATTAATGCTACGAATTGGCTGTTATGAAACAACTGGACTGACTCACTGGGCACCTTTGTAGCTAATAAGTTTTAGGCTGTCTAAGATGATCCAAATGTGATTCAGTTAGGTGGTGCACGAGTGCCAAAGTGGCTTACATACGGTGAGCTAGAGCATACCGCTACACAATTTCATTTTCAAGGAAAAAGATTCAAGGCATACTCAAAAATTGGAAGCGACAGGGTGAAACATACTGGTTAATCCTTTGACTTCTGAGCTGTAAAGTACACAACAATGGACTATGGCCGTGAGTGTTAAAGCTTGTTTGAACAGCAACAAAGCAGTCTTAAGCAGAAAAGGCAGAAGGGGCAGCAGCCACAGGAGCAGCTCACAGTTTTGGGAGCACTCCCAGTATGTGATTAAAGGTATTCACCGTGTACAGACACACTCACCCATTTGACCTGTCTTTCTACCAGCATGGTGATACCATTTTCAGCTAAGAGGGGCTCACAGCAGTGGTGACCAATTTACATACCGCTCCTGGGAGAGAACAGCTCATTCTTTTTACAATAGATTTGCAGCGATGGGCCACAAATGTGAGGCAAAGCCTAATGACCTTTCCTCAAAAGCACTGTCACTGCACAGCAACATCTGTAGCAGACCGGCCTGGGCTACAAACTGCCATGTGAAGTACTAGTGCTAGTCTAGACTGAGCTCTTTGCTGTTATTACTGCACTAGCATCTTCAGCTGAATGGGACTAATAAGGACTGTATTAAAGACAAAGGTATGGGTGATTCAGAGGCTTTTCACTTGCATAGACAGCTAAAAGGGTTAAGGAGTCCACCTCTTCTCTCCAGAGCATTATTTGTTCTAGACAATTTCAGAGGCATTTTGTGTATTGACTTTGGATTTCTGTTTTAAAATCACACGGCATTCAAAGAGGTCAAAGTAGTTTCTCTTATTGTCTGTTCGTTCTTCTATTTCAAAGAAATTACGCGACTGCTTTATGCTTGCTATTGTATATTATGACTGGCCTGCAGACCATGAATGTTTCTTTAGCTGGTTCGTTCACCTGATGTGCCATGAAGTTACTTGTGGAAGATCTGTAAGAATGGCCTCTGTGTGTACAAAAGGCACATTTTGAACCTAGCATCTGATGCTGTGACCTGTGGAGAAGAAAAAGAACAACTCACCTTAAACCACTCTCCAAAATTTTAGCAGCAAGTTCAAATCCTTTTCTGGTATCATCTGACTGAGGTCTAAATATCCTGATGTCTGAATTTAAAAAGCATCAGAAGCCTTGTCTTTCTTCTCTGCTCAACCTCTCTTTCCCCAGCGCACATTTCTTCATCTCTGTAATTCTTCTCTATACAGATGCTTTGAATATTGCTTTTGAAATTAATTTGTATTCCCACAATATGCTCACTGATGTTTTTGTTCTGATGATGTGCTGTGCAGACCATGACTATGACTGAGTTCCCTGAGCTACATTGCTCTAGGATGAAAAACTGTGCTCTGTGAAACACTGTGTTTGTGGTCGTCTACAATGCAGGCTGTAAGTGGCACAAGAGAATTGCATAAATTTTTTTCCAGAAAAATCTATTTCAATATTATTAAATCTGGCAAATAACATTTGAAGCATGTGCTCTTTCTCATGTTCCTTGGTAGCAGAAGTTTCTCCATTCCACAGCAAAAGCAATGGATTCTGATGGGAAGAAAGATAATGGTAGTTCAGCCAACAACAGGAGACAGAAAAGTTGCAATAAGTAGTGTGTGGGTATATCCCAACAAGCAGTCCTGCATATGCCGATCTTACCAAATTTTTTGAGTTCACAGAATGGTGACTCTGAGACGGATCAGCCCTGTTGGTACTTATTACAGAGGAATCATACGGAAATTAACTCAAAATTCTCTAGAGACATTCTGCAAGACTGAATTTCTCACTTTTTTGTTTTATTTTCACCAGCCATACCTCACTATTTGCTGTGATAACCAAATCATACCTACTATTTAAGGTCCAATGAACAGCTCTTATCATTATTTTTGCTGCAGCCATTTCAATATGCTCCTTCCTTTACTGCAAGGTTTCACAAGCTATGAAGAATGAACCTTCCATTCTGGAGATTTTAGGGTAAAATCCTTTCATTCATGCTTTTTTGTTTGTTTTTGAAAGAATGGACTTATTCCAAGTAAAAATGCATGTCTGACATTGAGGTCCATCCATCACTTTATTTGTTAAACACAGAACAGGCAGTGTGGGGCGTGTCACACAATTACACAAGATATATTTCAAGGAGTTCGGCAAGTCTGCCCCAAGTACAGCTGAGAAGCTGTACTATTACCTTCACAAGTGAACCTGATAAGGTAAGCTTTTCTTTTGATTATGATTTTAAAAAATCTTTTTAAAATTATCTCCTACAAAACTTACAAAAAAATTGATGAAACCTCATGTTTATGATCTTTGATATCAATTGAAGAAACAAGCAATTAAAGGATGCCTTCTGAAGAAACCTCATCTCACCTTCACACGTGTTTTGCATTATTTTACTGTTCCACATTCTGCCATTCATAAAGTCAAAGTATTTGTTTGTATGAACTAAAGCTTTGTTTACTAATTATTTCTCACTCAAAAGACGGTGATATGTTATGACAGTCTTTCTTCTTCCTCTGTCCCTTCAATTATTCATTTAGCATCAAAAGACAAAATTAAATTTGTTTAAATTTGAGAGTATGCAACTAAAGCTGAGTTGTGGGGTTTATGGAAGATATTCTCTGAATGAAATTAAGAAATGCAGCATGGTCAGGTAACCCCAGCACACTGCAGCTCTGTGTTATTTTTAATAGTTATGTTTTCTAATTATTTCTACTAAAATTATTTCTATTTCTATCTAAATTATTTCTAATAATCAATACATCTACCTTATGCCACCTATATAAATGGTTCAATCTAGATGGAGATTGGGCGTCTATTCTAGCAGGGACACAGCTAGAGGCACTATTGTTCAAATTATTCCACATTAAGAGGAATGTCTTGATTCCATAGGGACTGTGATACATGTGGCAGCATATCCGGGATTTTGTTCCCTAGCAGCCTCAGTGGAAACAAATTTGCTTTTTCACTGCTTGAAGATTCCCAAGAGCTCTGTGGATGCAAAAGGGGAATTGCACCCTAGCAAGGTTCTCTCTGCTTGTGTCACCATGTGGGAAGTTGTGTATAAACACTATATTGCTGCATTTGACTTTACTGCATTGACTTTGACAGTACTGTATTTTCTACTCTGTGTTGTCTTCTTTACTAAAAAATTCTTCCTTTCAGTGTTAGATGAAACGCAAGGTGCTGAAACTACAGGGAAAATTTTGCAAGAATATTAGAAACAGAACAGAAAAAGTATTTAAATATTGAAGATGTGAAGATCTCTGAAAATTAAACACAAGGCTAAACGAGTGCCATCTTAATAAAAGGTGGATTTTATCAAAAAGGTGATAATACAAATTAAAAAACACTTTTTAAAAACAGAATGAGATATAATAAAGTCAACAATGAATTGAAGATGTACTAGTTATAGAAGTTTGTCATAAACTGGATGAATTTGGTAAATCATTTGCAGTCCCCATTGCTGTGCTTTCATTATCCTATCTTTAAAAAATTAAGGTACCATTGTTAATGTTTGAGACCTCCGATGAAATGGGTGGTGTATGAACATAGCTTCCTTTTACATTAGGCTGAAATTAGAGTGAATCCAGCAAAACTTATGCTATTGCTCCAGGCTTGCACATTGTGTACTGGAATGAACTGTAGTTTGGATCATAGAGGGCTGATCTGTCAACTGAACTTAAAAGCAATGTTAAAAACTATAGTGAATAACCCATTTTGGAGTCTCAAAATAAAGAAGATTCTGAGAACAAATGTGTGCATTTTTCCTTAAAAGATGAGAAAAGACTATTAGTGAGCTTCTTTCAAGGTAATTAATAATCTTTGCCACATTTTCAACAGATGGTTTACATGTACAGAGAAGAAGAACTCAAGTTTCAAATAAAAGAATCAGCAGCGTATGCATAACTGGTAGCTTTCCAGCCTTCTGATTGCTCATGAATCCCAAAGCAGGTCTGCCTTTCAAAACCACACTACTGGATTCTGTTTGCTGAAAATAACCCTGTGCACCAAGTTCACAGGGTTCAAGGGCACTGACTTTCTTGCATTACAATTAATATATTTCATGATAATAAGTCAGACTCTTTCTGTTTGCTTTAGACAGCATTGATTTCACAATGGGGTCCATCAGTGCAGCAAATGCAGAATTTTCTTTTGATGTATTCAAAGAGCTAAAAGTCCACTATGCCAACGAGAACATCTTCTGCTCCCCCCTGAGCATCATTTCAGCCCTGGCCATGGTCTATCTGGGAGCAAGAGGGAACACTCAGTCTCAGATGGAGAAGGTATGTTACTTACGTGGGTGTAAAATGACCTCTACTTGTGCTTGTTCTTCCTTCTAAGTAACCTCACTGAAAGTTATTATCCACTGACAAGTTTCTCATCTGTTTTAATGCACCAGAAATGACATAAAGTCACAAAATGAAGAACCGGACTGAGAGTTATTTAAAGAAAAAAACAAAGATGCATATTTTCACTATTGGGGGCAGTTAGTTTTGACTTAGAGAAGAAAAATATCTGAAGTACAATAACAAAATGGATTACCAATCAGCAAATTTTATAATATGCTTTTTCCCTAAATTCTGACATCTTCCAGATAGTGTGATCAGATTATTTTTTTTTATTTATAAAAAAGATCAATTCCAGGAAGAGAGAAAGAGAGAATATTACAAGCAGTACATAATATGTAACTCAGTTAATTTCTAGATATTCACTAGAAAAAATATCATCTAAGGAAAGAGTGGCATTTACAGTTTCTCAGAAGGCTACAGGAGGCGTAAACCAGTTGCAAGCTCATCTGTAAATTTTTAGTTCACCTATGTTCTCAGTTAGCACTTTTTTTTAAATGAGCCAACAGCTTCACCTCGGGCATCGTGTGTAAATCTCAAATTTACACCATTTTTGGTCATGCTTGTCATTCTGGCATTTTCTCTTGCAGGTTCTTCACTTTGATAATGTTACAGGAGTTGGACCCACTACTGATTCCCAGGTAGAGAAATAACTTGATAGCCCTTTCTGTCTTATTTTCTCCCCAGAACAAAACTAGAACTGTTCTGCCTCTCCTCCTGGCAGTTTAACACCCTGTCAAAAACTATGGTAATACCCTCAAACCAAGGATATCTGTGAAGGGAGGGAAGGAAGGTGTAACTCACCTATTTCTTAAAAAACAGGGAAAGAAGGCAGGTTGTACATCTTGCAGCAGAACAAGTGACAGTGTGGGATAGGATGCTTTGGGCACTAGGGTGCCTTTCTGGGCAAGTGCTGCTGGGGACGGCATGTGAAAAGAGGCTCAGCACCCGGAGCCAGGGTACATCAGTCAGATTTGCAGTTGAGAGACTCCAAAGCAGGGCAAGAAGATGCTGGGCAGAGAAGAACCAGAAGTCTCAGTGACAGGAACACAACTGCACTGTTTTCAGGGGACTTCTTGAGAAGGATGAATTTGTTGGCTCAATGCACCATGACCACAGCACCTACTATCCCAAAGGTGACAGCCCTATGTTTATGGGGGAGGACTCCACTGCAGCATGACTCTTACTGATAAGGGCTATCCCTTAGGGTCTTATTTCCTAGATAAGAAGAAGCTAATGCAATGTATCTTCTTATTTCCATGTCACCGTGTCAGTGTGGCACTTCTGAATACCTCCACAGTTCATTCAAGGATCTGCTCTCAGACATCACGATGCCAAATGCTACGTACTCCCTCAAGATGGCTGACAGGCTTTATATTGAAAAAACATACCCTGTTCTTCCGGTGAGTTGTACTGTGACCTGACTTCAGCGAGATTCCCCATAAAGGCGACTCTACCCTAGAGAACCACCACCACCGATAGCCCACTGTCTGTGAGCGAAGAGGTGGTTGTGAGGCATAAGGAGCAGGGGTTCAGAACGAGTTGGAGCCTTCCTGTGGCTGTTAGGTGGAGGCCAGGCAAAAATATCATGGCATAAAATATGCCCACGCCGCAAGTCACAAGGAGTAATCAAGACTACTATTCATTTGCTAGAAAATGGCTTTCAATGAAAAGTGTAACTATTAAGGGAAATGAAATATGTTTTATGATGTGAGGGCATGAAGACTGAAATTGTCGAACTTGGATTTTTTCAAAGCCAAATATCATAACTTCCCAGTGAAAGGAAGCTTTGGTTTTGAAATCTAAGAATGTGAGACCACAGCATTCAAAATAAAAAGTGGGCACAAAGAGAAGGAAGTAAACATTGTTTGTGCTTAAAAATGTTTGTTAAACTGAAAGGGTTTTGGTAGAACATAGAAAATACTTCAAAATTTTAACTTAGAATCCTATTTGAAAAAAAATTGCCAGACCTAAATACGTGAAAGAGTCTTTCTTGCCCAGCTTTAAGATTCAGTTACAGGAAGACAGCTGTGACTGACATGTTCAAACACAAGGGTAGAAGGTCACTGTTCTTTTAACCATTCTGCTTCACTCCACAGTCTTGCATTTCACCTTCATACATTTTCAAGTCCTCATCAGACTGACAGCAATTCTTCTGCTTTCAGGAATACTTAGAGTGTGCAAAGAAATTCTACAAATCAGGGCTGGAAGAAGTTAACTTCAAAACTGCTACAGAGGAAGCAAGACAGCTCATTAACTCCTGGGTGGAGAAAGAAACAAATGGTAAAGACTGAAAAATGGGTAGCAGATATTTTCCTCTACCTACCAGAATCTATACCCTTGTCTTCTACTTCTCAGAGAGGAGAAAGTGGGTCAAGCAAAAGAGGGTTGCTTATTGCTATGAAAAGAAAACTCTACAAAGCAGCACCCGTCACCCCCAATGCCCTTCACAGCAGGCATTTGTGCACTCCAGAGGTCTATCTTACCACTCTCTGCCCTGCTTCTTTCTTAAAGGTCAGATCCAAGATTTCCTTGTGTCAGGCTCTGTTGATCTTGATACTGAGTTGGTCCTTGTGAACGCCATTTACTTCAAAGGGATATGGAAGACAGCATTTAAAGAAGAGCACACTCAGGAAGTGCCCTTCAATGTGACAGAGGTAGGAGAACATGGAGGTAGGAGAACACGGACACAGGTTCTGGCCAGGGCAGCTGTTGGTTCATGCAGCCAGCAGTCTGGGTGTTACACACCAAGGAGCGTTCGCAAGAGCTGTGTCTGACCAGGCTTCCAGGACACACCAGCAAGCAAAACGGGGACACAGCTCATCTTCAAAGACAACATAGTTGAGAATCAAGCCCTGTCCCTTTCAAAAGGCTTGCAAGTTTGCCTGCTTAAAGAAAAAATTGTTCCCCAGTCACGTTGTCTCATGTTTCCGGTTTTGCAGCAAGAAAGCAGACCTGTGCAAATGATGTGTCAGAACAGCACCTTCAAAGTGGCAGAAGTGGCTGCAGAGAAAATGAAGATCCTGGAGCTTCCGTACGTCGGCGGGCAGCTGAGCATGTTGGTGCTGTTGCCTGATGACATCTCCGGCCTGGAGCAGGTATGGGCCTGGCAAGGGAAGCAGAAGAGTTATCACTTCAGTGGGACTTGGGTATTGTCAGACCTTTTGCTGTCCATTTGCATCGCAGTTGCCCACACCAGGGCTGTGCTGGGCAGGCAGGGGAGCACAAGAGCCCCCCAGGCACTCCCAGGTGCTCAGGCAGCGTGGCCTCTTAGGAGAGCCCTGGGCTCAGTCTAAGGCACAGGAGCATAGTGCTGTTTGTTGTAGCCCTGCAGGAGAGGAGGTTGCTACATGCACCTATCTCCACCAGGTGCCAGAAACAGCAGGATATTTTTTCATTTCAAGTGATTTCAATATTCCTGGACAGTACTCAAGTTTTCTAAACAAGATAAGTTTATCCAAGGGGAAATAAAAAAAGAAATGATGAGGAAAGCATTCCAAGAGCGGACTAAAGGAAAATGGGAAAAGTAGCATTAGAAAGGAGTTAAGATGAGGGAAGGAATGAATAAAATATGTTCCAGAAGGAACAATTTTGGGACCAATTTGATTTGATGTTTCCAAGAACTGTATTTTCACAAAATAAGCCTTGATCTGATGAAGAAATTTTCAGATGACAAAGTTTTGGAGATCTTCATCAAGGCAGATGAGATACAGGCTGTAGTCAGGAGGAAGCATATAGGATAAACAAATACATTTAAGGTTAAGTATCAATTCTATTTTGTACACAAAGTAAATGGAAAGAAGTATTAGTAAGTGGTATAAACACAGCTAGCAAGGCCTCTGCACTCTTGTCTCAGGCATTTCATTCCCTGCTTCTCTTTGCAGCTTGAGAACAAAATCAGTTTTGAAAAACTCATGGAGTGGACCAGTCCAAATATGATGGAAGAGAAAAGAGTGAAAGTGTACCTCCCACGCATGAAGATTCAGGAAAAATATAACCTCACATCTGTCTTAATGGCCTTGGGTATGACCGACCTGTTCAGCCCTTCGGCCAATCTGTCCGGCATCTCCTCAGCAGAGACCCTGAAGGTATCTGAGGCCATCCATGAGGCATACATGGAAATTAATGAAGAGGGCACTGAGATGGCGGGCTCAGAAGGGGTGATGGGAGACATCAACCAATCCTCTGAGTCTGAAGAGTTTAGGGCTGACCACCCTTTCCTTTTCTTGGTCAAACACAACCCAACCAACAGCATCCTCTTCTTTGGTAAATATTGTTCCCCCTAAGGAGAAAAAGAGTTTGAAATAATGCTTGTCTTGCCCTCAGGAACATAACCTCCCTTACTGTAGTATTGTAGTATAATCTCATCTCAGAAATATCTTCTCCAAGTGGAAAGCCTTCAATATCTAGGGAGGTATTCTTGAAAAAAACATGTAACTTTTCAGATCTTCAGGTACAGGTATTTCTGCTCACACAACTAGTCAAGATTTATATTCATGATTGAACGAGAATTTCAAGAGGTAGTTTAGGAATATTTCCCATTGTCATTGAATACCTTGAGAGACGGGGCCAGTGTTTTGATTTTTGTGAGAAATCCCGCCACTGCTATTAAGAATCTGGTTTCTCTATAGGAGTTCTGTGAAATAAACAAAGCTTTCAAAATAGCTTGAATAATAATTTCTGTTGAACTCACTGGGCCACAATCCTTGAATTGACTCCTAGACAACCTACACATAAAATTCTAAACTTCAGCAAAGCATTCTTCTTCTAGGAAGGCATTTGGGCTTCTCTATGCTGCACGTACTATAAGTCTGTCTCTTGTTCTGAGGGAGCATAAAGAAAGTCTACCGTTTCTTCATAAATTGTCATCTGCAAGTACAATATCTTCCTGTCAGATATAATTTCCCATCTTCATTTCAGTGACATATCATTGATTTTGTGAATGTTAATTGGTGGTTCTTCTATTTATTCTAATAAAAGCATTGCAAACTAAACATGTCATTACCTATTCTGGGTTACCGCACCACACAACCTGAGACACGATACGCTGGGTAGTGATTGTGGGTGGAAGTGGTCTAGACTAGGATTTAGATTCTCTTTTCAAAACCAGAATGTACCCATACATGAAGTCACTAAACATCTTAGGAATGGGTGTTTTTTTAATTTTGAGCTTAAGCAAGGTAAACGCTATAGTTCCTGTTATTGCCTTGAGATTATATCCATATAGCATATAAAATAACTAAATTCTTTGAATTTGTCATTGTATTTCCAGATAGTTTTAAAAGATCTCCTCTCAGTATTGTCAGTAAATATATCAAGGTGATACCTAAGAGATACAGCTTCAAAAATGTGAGAAGAGTGTTTGTCTTAAAAGGTGGACTCTCTCATACTGAGAAGAATCATGCAAAGAAATCTTTCTTATTTCTTCTTGATGTGATAATCCTCTAGGGATGTTATTTCCTATTTCACAGTCCTTAGAAAGAGGGTGTTTCAGGTTACTGTTTATCCAATTAAAAAGATTGTTACTGAGTTAAGCAGTCTCCTTTCTGCCGGGATACACGTGCAGAACTATAAATTGCAGTATCAGTACTTAAAAAGCATTTAAAATAGGAGACACATGGCGGTATTTGGAGCTGCCTCAAACATTTGCAAAGTCAGCATTAAGTATAACTTGAAATGATGATGCTGGCAGCAGAGAAACACATTTGCATAGCTGTTATGAAGTCTGTGGGAGGACTTAAAATACTGGTATTCCCAAGAAAATTATAAAGGATTAGCTATAGTTAACACAAGTATTCAAGCAAAAAAGTATTTCAAGAGATATGACATGTAAAATATCGTCCTAAGAAGCAGACTGCGCAAGGTTATTAAACAATTATAAAACTGTTATTAAACTGAAATAAGCATGTCTGTCACTCTGCACCTTCTAGGTACGATGAAAATAAAGTTATCAACATTTATTATGGAAGTATTTATTACATAACATGAAGAAAAAAAAATCTGTTCTCTTGTATAATTGTTCTTTTGCTCGATGATTATTTTAAAGCAAAGAAATAGATGAAATCAAGGCTGAAATGGTAAGTGGCTTCCTAAAACTACACATGACAGAGCTTTTCAAGGCACAGAGTCAACCTAATGTCCTCACTGTGAAAGAGAAGCATTTGGCTCTTGTTTTAAACTGCTCCATTAGGTGTCACTAGGGATACGAAGTGACATTTATCAGTCTTCTGAAAGACAGACATCTGTTGAAAACTAGGTTTGGGAGCTTAATGTAGGTTCCAATTTTGTTTTTATTTTAATTTTTATGCAAGCAGATGATTCTGATCGATATACTGAAAATGTAAGACCAGTGGCACTGTGCTTGGAACCCAGTAATTTTTGAAGAAAAAGACAGAAATGTTATTTGGTCAAAGTCCAGAAACATTTTAAGATGCCTGTGCCTGGAACAAAAAAGTGATATCACAGTCAAATACTGTAGAAATGATAGAGCTATTTGCTGTAGGAAGGAGAAAACATCCTCTGTAGAGGCTAAAATGAAAGGTAAAAGTGCAGATTCAACAAAGTTTAATAAAATCTGTAGCTCCTGCATCAATAGGTGGGCCCAGAACTGCGTCTATGCGTTGCTGATCTGGGCCAGCAGAACCTGCTATAAGGGAGCAGTGAATGGGGCTGCTGCAGCCCCCCTGGAGAGCAATTCTGCAAAGAGCAGCAGGGAGGGTGTTACAAAGGGATGAGGGGAGAGCAGCCATGAGGGGAGTAGACGCTGCCTGCTGCTTCTGAGCTCTGAAGCCCAGCAAGGGTTTAAAACCTTGAATCCGAGTTCCAACAAAGTCCAGGTATTGTCAAATAGCCCCTTCTGTTCCGTGGTAGCACGACTGAAGTTGCTATGTCAAGAAGTTGCCATCTGTCCATCCGCTGCACTCCATTCTCACTCTATGTGCTGCGTTGCTTTGGAAACACAGTACTGCTAGTGGTCTGTGGAACAGAAAGAGCCGCATGCAATCACATTGTTTTAATGCTGCACAGGACAGCATTAGAAGTGCTCTGTGGACTACGCGTTCCTTGCCTTCTCATGTCATTTGGGGAGTGGTTGTAGCTGACATATCTTCTCCGCCCTTTGGGGAATATAATTATCTGAGAGCATTCCACACTTCTCTGCACATTTGACTTGCAAGAAAGGCCTACCTTCTCCTAAGAAAATTAAATCCATGGCTGAAGGCACAAGATTTTGCAGGCAGTGTGCCCTAATCTTAGTCACCAGAGGAAGAGCACTCAGAGCATATCCTGGACTGCAAAGAGAAAGCCATCCTGGGCTCCCAAATGTTATGTGAGAAAGCACGTCATGATGAATCAAACTGAATCCTACATACTGGCTGGGAAGGATCTGACATGGAGCAGTGGTTCAGTTTTCTGTTTCTTCTGGCTAGTGAGCTAAGATTGTCCAATCTGGAAAGGAGGCAACAGAGAGGGGATTGTCAAGGAGCAGCAGGGGTGAGGCTGCTTGGCAAGGGAATGGGACCCAGGGCAGCAGGTGACAGCAAGGCCAGCAAGGCAGGGGCCTCCCCTATAAGGTGTTCTGTGCTACAGTTCCCAGTGCTACCACCACAGTCCAGTGATTCCCAAACAAGTCTGTAGCGATGAGGCATGCCAAATATCAAGCCTGGACATTAAGTCCACATGTCAGGATGTGCAGTGATCCTAACATGAGAAGCGTTGTACATTGAGGAGTTAGTGACCCACATAAAAGTTGACCTGATCAGGCACAGGCATGTTCAGTGCTATGTTATGCTGCAGATATCACCTGGCCTCCAGGCCTATGCTGTGCTGAGTGCGTCATGGCTGCAGGATAAACTTAGTGGGCTAGTCATAATGGAGGAGCTTGTAGATGGTCCCGAACAAGCACCTGGTGATGGTGCTGCCGGCACATCCCTTCTCTTTATCTTGAAGCAGCATGTTTCTATATATATAGATACTTCTATTTGACAGTAGAAATGATATGCAGAGTTGTTTACTTCTGAGAACACACCTATAAAAGCTGTAAAGATGGCCCCACCAGAGAACATCCGCATGCATGGGATATGCACAGTGTGCTGTGTCCTGAATAAAGATTCATCCAATGCTGCACAGCTTGGGGTTCCCACTATCTGAAGGGATATGATATTATCTCTGCTATTTCCTTTTCCCCTCTCATGTTGTCTACGATAAATTGCATTTTAATCAGTGTCCAAAATTAATCCTTGTATTACAGGGTCCAGCTTGGTGAGGTTCATGGCCAGGCACAGCCACGCAAGGCAGGAAGGACCACAAGCAAGACACTCGGTTTAAGTGCTTCTCTCAAGTGAGGGGGTTGTAGAGCCCTGTGGGGGCATTTCACACCTCTGTCACAAACAGTGCTCTGGTACAAGGCTGGAAAATTGCTTCAGATGTGCCTGAGCCACAGTAGCCAGACTCCTAGGAGAGGAATAATGTTCTCAAAAGCAGAGGTTTCTGAAGCTCTGGATGGTATGGAGACAATGACAGGCTATTCAGTATCTCTTCTAACACAGACACTTAAGTGTATTAAAAAAAAGTTAGTAGAAAGCAGTTAAAAAAACCCCACATAGAGGTAGCTGACAGCAAACAAGTAGCTGAATGGTGGAACTCATGGTGAAAGGATGCTGGAGATGATAAAATTTTACATGATTTTAAAAGGACACTGGACAAAACCATGGAAGAGAAGTCCATTGAGGGATAATAAATACATAGAAAATACTACCGGCTATTGAACTCCCGTGATTGAAAACAGCCAATGTTAGGACCCTGACAGCGTGACCAGTCCCAGCAGGAGCTTTCCCTCACACCCTCTGCGCATGGGCCCAGGAGCCTGCATTGGGCACTGTCACCACTTGGTACTAGGGGTGGTCTTTGTGAGAGAAGGACGTGAACTGTCCTCAGCCCCTCACAGCCAGTTGCAGCTGGCCCTGTAATGGATGAAAAGAACTCATCGTATGCCAAATCTTCAGACAGTCAGAGGAGCATATAGCACTTCTGCTCAAGCATAATTAAGAAAGGGTGGCAGGAGAAATGTGAGATGTGTGTGGGAAACACATGGAAGGAGATGTTATTGAAACCACAGCTGAAAGCACACGCTTGAGATCAGGTGCTCCATGGAGCAAGGACATCCCCGTGGAACTGCAGCCCATGGAACAGACCAGAGCACAGGAAAAAAAGTGAGCAGCAACATCTGGCAGAGAGAAACTGTTGTACACCAACCCCAAACTCTTGTATTGCCTGCTGCTTCCCCAAAGGGACTGGGAACATCGTGTAACAAGAAAGCTGAAACTAGGAAGTGGAGAAGGAGAGCTTTTTGATTGAGAGTTAGCGTGGGGAAGGGTGATGAAAGGTCTAAGTGTCTCTTTCATAGTTTGTTACATTGGTTTTTGTCAACACTTGAATCAACAACAAAAAAATTTTGTTAATCAGCATGAAATTACGTGAAACTCCCAAGTAAAGACTGTTGCCCACAACAGAAGCCCATTTCAGCCGCGCCTTGGCTCTTCAGTCCCTGCCTGAAGGACACTGTAGGTGCCTGCCTCCAGGTCTGCCTCCTGATGGACCTCAGACCCAAGCCTTGTAGCCTTGTCTCCAGGCCCATCTCTTTTGCTCTTAAGTGGGTGACAGGGTTCTGAGTGCACTAACAAGCCTTTAATGGTCCTGACCAGACACATATGGACCCTCTACCCACACCTATGGGCTCAGGAGCTCTAAGTTATGTCCTGGACCTTCAATCGCTCTCTGTGATACATCAGAGGTGTGCCAGTCTCCAGCTCAAACACAGCTGTGCCCATGCCTGGCCAAGGGCTCTTAGTGTGACCTTGGCCCTGCCTTGTGATCACTGGACCTGAGCCTAGCTTTGACGTGTGAATTGACTTTGTGGTTTGTCTTTGGACCTGCCTCATAGCTATGACATCGCCTTATGATCTGCACTCTTGGTTGGAGCCGTCTGTGACATCTGGGGCTGTTCTCGGGTCCTGTGGGACTGAACCTTCGCTGGTGAGGCTCCTGCCCTGCGAGCTGTGGGAGCTCCCTCGCCACCTGCTTTGTCTTTCCTTGGGGAAAAGCTGGCCCTTGCTGCTCCCTGACAGTGAGCTCAGGCCTCTTTGAGCCCTCTGCTGAGCACTGAGGAGCCCAGTCTCTGGTCACGCAGTGCATTGTCCTTACAAAACTTCCTGATCTCCCTACAGCATCCACAGACCCAGGCTCCCGAGTGAACCCCCTTCCACCCAGCCAGGCCCTCCTTCTCCCCTGGCTTGTGGCCAACCAGCCCCTGGGACCCGTTGGGGTGGCCTGACCCCCTCACACAGCCCCAGGACTCTCATGCCATGTCACTTTCTAGTCTGCTGTCCCTGCCCTCTATGTCCCCTGAAACAGCCACTGAGCCACACCGGAGCCCGGGTCTCTAAGGAGTGAGGATGCACCTTGCTCAGAGGGGAGGCTGAGGCGTCCGAGCCCTGAGGGTGCTGGCAGCCCTCGCCGTTCCTGACCTCTCATGGGGCTTCCCCTCTGTGGCCCACAGCCCGGGACCCCATGTCAGCCCCCTGGGGCCATCCGCCGAGTGACGCCAGGGCAGGGCCAGCCTCCAGCTCCCCACAGCTCTGCCCTGCCTGGCCTTGGGGCCTCTTGATCATAGAATCATAGAATCATAGGGTTGGAAGGGACCTCTGGAGATCATCTAGTCCAACCCCCCTGCCAGAGCAGGGCCACCTTAGAGCAGGTTGCACAGGAACACGTCCAGGCGGGTTTGGAATGTCTCCAGAGACGGAGACTCCACCACCTAAATGATCCTCGCTTGCAGACCAATTTGACCTTGGACCTGCCCTGTCACTATGATATTGCCTTATGATCCCAACACTTGGTTGTATCTGGCCATCATTTCAGGGTCTGTCTGTCCTGCTTCCCTTGCTCAGGTACCATGAGACTGGGCCCTGGTCAGTGAGGCCCCTGTCCCTCCGGCTCTCGTCCCTGTGGCTCACATCCCACCCCACAGGGAACAGCCAGCTCTCACTGCTCCCTGACCCTGTGCTTCCCAGTTGGACCCTGGTTCTCCTCTTGCTGCGTCCAGGGCTGTTGATGGGCCCTGTTACTGGTATTCGGCTCTGCCTTCCTGGGGTCAGACCTTGTGGTGCGGCATAAATTGTGGAGGGCTTTGCCCACCCTGGGGTGACACAGCTCCCGCTGCTCCTGGTAGTCCAGCTAATTTTCCTCTCACGTTATTGCCTGCTTACTCAGTCTATATCTATCTAATCTGGCTGCAAGGATACTCTCAGAGATTATGCTGAAGGCCTTACTAGAGTCAAGGTGTACAACATCCTCTACTATCCCCTTGTTTATAGAACAAGCCACCCCACCCTAGAAGAAAATTAAGTTCATCAGGAGACATTTGTCCTTGGGAAATCCATGCTGGCTTTTCCCATCACCTTTTATTCCTTCATGTGTCTTGAAATGCTCCCAGGAGGCTTTCCTTCATAGTTTTCTGTAGCAGTTCAAACTCGAATACAATTGTAGATCAAGGATTTAGTGATCCACATAACAGCTGACACAAGAAGGCACAGGCCTGTGCTGTGCCGAGTGTACAGGTTGGCTGTGCTGTGCTGCACGTACCCCTGGGCTGCAGGGTAAACCTACAGGAAAGAACCTGTAGGTAGCTCCCACTTGGCAGGGGTGATTGCCCCACCTGTGTCCTCGTATTTATCGTAAAGGGAAGCAGCCTGTTTTCATGCGAACATCCTTTTGTTTCACAGTAGAAATGAATAGAATTGTTTCCTTCTTTAGAAAACCCTGCAAGATGTCTAAAGACCAAAGCGTCAGTGAATGTCTGTCTCCACGGATGGAGCCTGCACTTCATGACGTGCCTTGACTGGTGGTCTGTCCAATGCCGCACAACTCGGGGCTCCCTGTGTTCGAGGGAATGTAAGGCTGACTATATCATCCTCTTTTTGCTTTTAATGCTAGCTGCAATAAATGTTATCTTAAGTAGTATCTTATGGAGTCTGAGTGCCTTTCTTAACGCAGATCATAATGAAGACTAGCCTCAGTGCCTTGTAGCAGTGCACTACACCTTTTCAGTGGCTGCAGAGACCTGCAGTCTCCTGAATTCTCCTCCATTCACTTTCTGAAAATTAGTCACTTTTTCAAATCATCAGGAACCTTCTCCAATCATCCTTACTTTTCCTCAGTCTTCTTTTTGTGGTTCTACCTCAAGAACCTTTTCTTACTGCCCTTCACATCCCTTGTCAGTTTTCCCTCCAGCAGAATTTTCGTTTCTCAAATCCCATCACTACATGCATGGGAAGAGCTTCTACTCCTGCCATGTGGATTTTCCTTGCTTCTACCTCTTGTGCACTTTCTTTTTGTATTTGAGCTCAGCCAGAATGAACGCACCTTCATCATCAGAGACAGACTGTATATTGCTTCATTAGCAGGATATGTGGCATGTATGGGAGCAAGTGAAAACCTTTGAACGTAGGTGAGGCTAAATCTCATTCAATCACGATGGGGAACACCTTAAGATTCTGGGTCAGATACTCCCATCCAACCTGTTTCTGGCCTGTGGGATTTGATCATTGAAAGTTATGCCATGAAAGCCACATCAGCCTATGTCAGATCAAATATTTGTGGGGGACCATTAAGAAAACATCACTTGTACCATGAAGGCTGAGCCCACGTCAGGTTAAAATGAAGGTAAGACCTGATATGGGATATCCCAATGACAACTGAGCAATGGCAAATGCCTCTGACACAATTTGTGAGAGCAAGGCATCATTGCAGGCACCAATGTCAGTCTCTTCAGAACGCCACAGCACTGCTGTCGAAAAATGCCACGCGGTCTGTGATCTCTTGTCTGAAGGAGCTTGAGTAGACACCTCATCTTCTTTGGCCTGGGGAAAAAACACAGTCCCACAGAACAACTGAAGGAGAAGCCATCATTGAGAGCTACAAGGACTGCAGTGACAATCAGTTAAGACAGTCCGCTGCAGGCACTCTGGGTAAAATGACTTCTCTCTCTGTGAATGGTTGCTTCTGCCCCTCATGGAAAGGCAGCTTCCAGATTCACCATGTGGACTGAAGGGAAGCACAAAGCAATTAACACGCTCCTTCCTACTGGCAGAAGAGCAGGACCAAGGACAACAAAACCTCGAGTTCTGCGTAGGTTTTTGTGATTGCACGACAGGCTTTGGTCTGTGCGCTGACCTGTACTTCATATCCTTTTGGATAAAAAGTGCCTTTTATATTCTTGGGTGTCCAAGTCTCATGTACTCAAGAGTCTGTTGGTTTAGGGACAGCTCCACAATGAAATATTTGGCAGAGGAAAGGGCAGCAGAGCCTTAGCTGACCTCTTTCTTGGGACAAGCATTGTCAAACAAGGATATGCGACATAATTGTTTGTACTGCTCTGCACAGTTGTGCCAATTGTACCAGGTAGCTTTCCAACTGCAGGAAGGTTTGCTTACTCTCTCTAGACCCCATGTCAAGCAGACTATACAAGGCCTTTTGTGTGTTGACGCTATCCTGAGGGCCTGTTCTCATCGAGATCTTCGTTTGCTCATGGGTAGATTATGCTGCTTGCAACTGGCCTTGCAATAACCATCAGTTTGAGCACAGAAAACGAAAGCGGGGTTCTAGGAAAGACAGCAGCATGTCTTTCTCATACACTGTCAAAACAGAGCTTCTTATCCTCCATGTCTTTGCTCATTTTGGGCGTGTTCTGAACCTGAAACTACAATTCTTGGAGAGAAAACATGTCTGTTATACAACTCATGAAAGAAAGCTCTGCATCAAACACATATAAAACTGTAGTGCAGGTCTGGAAACAGGACATTACACCAGAGTCAAATTCACTAGGTATAAAAAACACCACTGGTATCATTTTTATTCTATACTGTCAGTGTGATGGTGAGAAAAAATGATCACTGACAAAGTTGCAGCTACTTTCTAGGTATGTTTAAAAGTGCTAAAATACAGACCATTTGTGTTGAGGTGGGCCTGTGACACAGATTTGGACACTTAGGTAATTCATGTACGATAAACCAGATTAGGGGAAAGGTTGTTTAGGAGAGAGGCTTGAGGGACACTTGGAAGGCAGATTGACTGAGTTAAATGTACTGGCCAAGTCTTATATACAACAATGGAAGACCATTGTGGTAGAAATAGAAATAAACCAGTGTGAACACAAAGCGGCCCTGAACAAAAAAGAGATAAAGAGTGAAAACAGTTGCACAGATCTGAGGTTTACTATGAACAGTATGAGAGACCATCTTACTAGATGTAGACGCATAGATTCATAGAATCATAGAATATCTCAAGATGGAAGGGACCTATAAGGATCATCAAGTGCAACTTCCTCCTCCTCACAGGACTACCTAAAACTAAACTATATAACTAAGAGCATCATCCAGATGCTTCTTTAAATTTGACAGGATTGGTGCCATCACCACTTCCTTGGAGAGCCTGTTCCAGTGAGCAACCACCCTCTCAGTGGAGAACCTTTTCCTAATGTCCAATCTGAACTTCCCCTGATGCAGCTTCATTCCGTTTCCTCATGTCCTATCGTTGGTCACCAGAGAGAGGACATCACCACCTCCCCCTATGTTGTCCCCCCTTGAGGAAGTTGTAGACTGCAATGAGGTCACCCCTCAGCCTTCTTTTCTGCAGGCTAAACAAGCCAAGTGACCTCAGCTGTGCCTTCTGAGTCTTGCCCTTGAGAGCTTTCACCATCTTGGTTGCCCTCCTCTGGATGCACTCTCATAGTTTAATGTTCTTCTTATATCAAGGCCCCCAAAACTGCACACAGTACTCAAGGTGGGGCCACACCAGTGCAGTGCAGAGTGGAAACATCACCTCCCTCAACCAGCTAGCTATGCTGTGCTTGGTGCACCCCAGGACACAGCTGGCCCTTCTGGCTGCCAGGGCACACTGCTGACTCACATCCAACTTGCCATCAACCCAAACCTCCACATTCCTTTCTGCAGGGCTGCTCTCCAGCCTCTTGTCCCCCAATTTGTACATATAACCAGGATTACTCTGTCATGGGTAGAGAATCCAGCACTTTCTCTTGTTAAATTTTATACAGTTGGTGATTGCTCAGCTCTCAGGTCTATCCAGATCTATCTGTAAGGCCCTTCTACCCTTGAGAGTGTCCACAGCTCCTCCTACTATGGTATAGTATCATCAGCATATGCTTACTTTGGCATGTTCTCTTCAGCTCTTCCACCTTCAGCTTTGAAGGACTCCTGATAACCATTATTTTGTGGACGTGAAGCTTAAAAGCAAAGCAAGGTGTGATACACTCTCTGTAGCGCTCAAGGTCCAAGCACACCTCCCAGGATTTTATTATATGCCAGATATTCTTCTGGCCACTTAGCACTAGGAAGCATTTCTGCCTTTCCTGATGTCTGTGGTACCACCTCACCTCCTGAGCCACACAAATGGAATGGGGACCCACTCTGCCCGTGGATACAAAAGAGGGAATGTAGGTACTTGTTTAAGTGTTCAGTGCCTTGGCTCACTGGTACACCAAACTGTTGGGGGAGAAACACCCTGCTGTTATTCATCACTCTTAAGACAGGCTATGGTGAACTGTTAATAAAATCATTTATTCATAACGTCCAAGGGAGACAACACACTGAACTACATTCATAAAAAAATGTAAGTAATTAAATTTTTAAAAAGCGCTTAATTATATATGGCAAGGTTACTTTGGAAACCCTTACTGACCTGGTGTCTGCTCAGACAAAATCCCTGACAGTTTTGGCCACAGAGGATAACGTGCCCCTTCCTGTAGTGGAGAGTCTCATATGACAAAAAATATTCAGGATCCTCCCTCTGACATCTCAGCCAAGGATAGGGCTTCTCCCAGAGAGTTTCCATTAAAATACCACCATATTCTCCTAGTTTCGCAAGGCTTGCTTTACCCTTTGAACTCAGGGGAGGGTGAGGATGAGCGAGGAGTTGAGGTAGTAGCTGAGCTGCCTGGTTCCCTGGCTGTACCCATGTGACATGCTCTCAGACCAGGCCTCTAGAAAGACTGATATTTTCCTGCTAAAACTGCCTCCTCACTGCCTCCCTCTCCAGGAGAGCTTCGTCCACTCTTCTCAGCTAGGATAGCACTGGCTTAATGCTTTAAAGCATCTGGAAGCATCCCTTTGAGGCTGGGTGTCTTCTCCAGCACCTGGCTGGCTGGTAAACTGTTCCTTGCCTCAGTGAGAGGGAAAACTCTCCTTTTCCTTGTTATTTCACCAGGATGTTTCAGTGTGGCAGGACCACCTGGTCCACATTGATGTGTGTATTAACAAATGGATATGAAGAGCTAAGTAGAATACACATACAAAACTCATTACTGATGTTTGATTGACCAGATGGTGGAGATTTTGGATTAACAGCGCACTTGGAAGACACATTCTCCATTCTCTTTCTCCATCAACATACTAATACATATTTTATAGGTAGGGATAACGTTTTCTGAGAAGCACTTCTATCATCAGAAAAAGCAGACAAGCTTTTTAGGCTTTCTTAAAGGCTGAAACAGAAGCAGTAGGCCTGATTAAAAAAAAAAAAGTGAAAAAAATTATTCTGTGCTTAAGCACAGATACATATCTGTCAGATTATCTGTGGGAAAACAAAAAACCCAAACAAAACTGAACAGAAACACTTGGCTGATACCTGTGGAGTAGAGATCTAACAAAACACTTCCACTACAATATTGTCTTGCTTAAATCCTCAAATTGCCTTGGTGACAACTCAGCATGGAGAATGTAGATTTCTGCAGCATGATTATTTCCACAAAAGGAAGCAGACGGAGGCAAAGAAAACTTCACTACCTAAGCTTTTGACAGCAGTACAGACAGCCTACCTCTTCTCCTTAACAGAGATCACAGTCATCTCCATATATTCTAAGGAATAGATGTTCCTCATGTGCCTCATATATTCTAAGGAATTATGTCATACTGACTTTTGGATTACTCCCCCTACTTTTTAAAAACCACATAGTGCTTTATAGAGGTCAGAATGGTTTCTTTACTGTTTGTCTATTCCATTATTTCAATACAGAACAATAGCTTTTATAGCTGAAATGCTTTTATAACAGAAATATATTTGCTATTGTATATTATGATTGTCCTACAGACCATGAACACTCCTTTACCTGGATTTCACAGTCCCTCTGTCATCTGCCAGGCCATTAAGTTACCCATGGAAGATCTGAGAGATACATTGCAAGTGCATACAACAAACACATTTGGAATTTACTACTTTTTGCTTTGTCTGGGGCTCTGTTTTACTATTACTCCTTGAGAATAAAATAGTTTGTTATAAAACCCTCACAGTCATCAAAATATCTTTTTGAAATATCCCGACTTTTCAGACAAAATGTGCCTGCTTTTGACTTTCATCTCGATTGGTTCTCTCACATGGACCCTTCTATTTCCCCAGTTTTGTTAGTAGAATAATGGGCCAAGCCCTGTTCTCACTTATCCACTGTGTAGCATGGCTCAGCTGTGTTTCATACATTCCAAAAGGATCAACTGAAAGACAGTTTTGGTCTGTTATAACAACCATAATAAAAATTGACTAATTATTGTCAGATTGACTAATAACTTCTTATTATGTTTTCCATTGCTAAGGTTTTCACATTTTTTGTTTTCATTAACATCCCAGTATCTAGTTGCAAATGAGGCATAAAGGAACGTGAGCATTATTTCCCAGTCTTTTCTCTAGTCTAACAGTCCTGATGTACTGGTAGAAAACACTCTGTTACGCAGAATAAAAAAACTAATATTTGCTTGCCCTTCGATCAAAAATGGATCCATTGAAATTAAAATCTGACCTAATCCCATTAAATTATTTTTATGGTGTCAAAGGTCAAACTTCTGAAGGGCAGCAGCGGGTGGCTCACAATCCAGACTGTATAAATTCCCAAGGGCTCAGCCAGTCTGTCTACATACAGCTGGAAAGCTGTATTGCCTTTGGTGCTGAAGCTCTAAAGGTAAGCACTTCTCTAAGAAAATTAACCTTCGCACTGTATTATTTCTTGCTTATGCCTAAACTTAAAAAGAGAGCAATTGTGTTGTGTTTGGTATCTTTAAGGACAGAATATTTACAAATCTTTTCGCTTGCGTGTATGTGTTCGACACTATTTTATATATGTAAAACCTGAGTATTTGTTTTCAGGAGAATATTTTGAAGTTTATTCTTTGAGCTTAAAATATTATTTTGCACTGAAAATATGATTTTATTTCAGAGCAGCCTATCCTCTCGCTCAGTATCTTTTAAGTTTGATTTTGGCAGCCAAATAATAAGTTTGCTTGATTGACCTCCGGTTCAACAGAGTGCACTGAGAGCAGAACTGTGGCATTCAGTGAATTTGCTGGGTTTATTTTAGTTTCCTTAGCTTCTTATGAAATTTCTCTAACAGTTGCATCCCTGGAAAATACAGCTGGTCAACACTATACAAGATAAAAATGTGTGAGGGTGTACAGACTTATATTTTTGCAATAATCTATAAATGTGAACTTGTATACAGAAAAGAAATTGGGAGAAATGTGTGTGTGAGTGTATGCGTATACTCATGAGCATGGTCCCTACAAACCTTGGTGGAGTTTAATACTCCACAGACAAACTTGTTATCCTAGCATTAAGCACTTACATAAGGGGCTGTATTTTGGAAGACAACAAAATTTCACAATTTCTATAAATCACAGGAAGGAAACTAGATTCATGCTGACTTCAGAAGTCGTGCTTTATATAAGCACAATGGCTACACAGGACTTACACTGTCCAGCACTTTATAGCAGCCTCAGAAAGAAAAAAATGTAAAGCTTTTACTGGTCTATGTCACAAACAAACATTCAGTGCTGTATTATAGCAGAGGTTTAACAGTGCTGTATTATAGTAGACATTGCTATTTTATCATGTCTGCATTTCTATTCTATCTGAATGTCACTAACAAAATTTAATTTCTCAGACAGGTTATAACGTAGCATATGTATATATTTAAGCAAAGGGTGGAAGATGAATTTTGTGCATTAGTCACTCTCTTAGGCTAGGTGACCTTAGACAAATTATATTGCCTATCCATGCTTCCATCACTAAGACAAAGGTAAAGATACAAGCCTTCAAAGATCTACCGACAGTAAGTATTGTGCAACAAATAAATATTTAACTGCACCTGTTTATTTTTAGAAAATATAGTCAGCCAGCTTTTACTTGTATCTGTCCAATCCTAGAGCAAGTCTACTGAATTTTGCACTTTAAATTGCCAGCTTTGCAAGTATATCAAAGTTAGATCATATTTTCCTGTTTTCATCAAAGTGTATCATCCTTCTTATAAAGTACAAAGGGATTCTAGCCTTCACTGAATGAAAATAAGTACAGGCAATTATTGTTCCACTGCTTTGAAAAGGTAAACAGAGATCACACAGAGCTTTAAGACCTCTGAGGAACTTTACTGCCAAAAAGTCAACTGAATACAAATTCAGAAAGTAATAGATTTATGAATATAGAGTTTCTAACATGCATGAGAGGTGAGCATAGCAATAGACAGATTACCACAGAATGACTTCAAAACTACTTCTTTATATTTAATCGCAGCCAAACTACTATTAAAGTGCATTGTGCTGTGTTTGTGCGGTATTCCATCATTGCTTTGTCTTTGTACTTCTGCTGTTTGCTCTAGACGATACAGGTTCCACAATGGGCTCCATTGGTGCAGCAAGTACGGAATTCTGTTTTGACGTATTCAAGGAGCTGAAAATCCAGTATGTCAACGAGAACATCTTCTACTCCCCCCTGACCATCATTTCAGCTCTGTCCATGGTCTACCTAGGCGCAAGAGAAAACACCAGGGCTCAGATCGATAAGGTCAGCCTACAGTTAAGGATTTAAACGTTCCTGTTGCTCAACAGAGCCACAGCACTTAATTATATGATAATGTCCCTTGCATAGCTCAGAGGCTAAAAAATCTGTATCCAGAGTTATCAAAAGCTGCAGACACCTCAAACTCCCATGATGTTAAACAAAGGCATCAGTCTTGAAACTGGAATACATTTTAATTTTATTATTGTTAGCGGTAGGATTCTCAAAGAGAACACCACATTCCAGTGGTGCTTTGTTAAGGAAAGTCGATAAAATCCTAAGAAAGGAAAGCAGATAAAATCTCCAGGGAAAGAGCCAAAACATGCCTCCAGACTGCAAAATGTTTCACATGAGTTTCCTATATCTCTCACTCCCTTCAAAGAGAGTGGCTGTCTTGTTATCTGGAAGAAAGTTTGTATTATTAATAGCACACACTGCAGCTGATTTCTGGATGTGCATTAGAAAAAGAGATCATCTAAGCAGGCAACAGTAGGCACAACTATTCACAGATGGTACAGATGGCTTGCACCTTTTGAGCCATCCAGCTTCTCACTTACCCAATAGGTTTACTTAAAACATCATGTGTTAATCTCAGTTGCATAATCTTTTTTTTGGTCATACCTGTTATTTCAACTTCTGTTATTTTCAATTACAGGTTCTTCACTTTGATAAAATCTCAGGATATGGAGAGAGTACTGAAACTCAGGTACAGAAATAATTTCATCTCCTTCTCTATGTCAGTTTCTCCGAGGAGCAAAATCTAGCAGATAAAGCAGTCTCTTAGCAGTTTCAGTCCCTCTCCAATGAGCAGATAGTGCTCTGCATCCAGCACTTGGGGGAACACTTTGTAAGAATACGGAAGGGAGGTAACAGAGGATTTAGAACATGTGTAAGATGAAACCCACCACCATAATATTGGGCAAATAAGGAAAACTATACATATTTCTGTGCTTAGGAAAGGTAGCTGGATGTTCCTGGTTAAATAGGACTGGTTGGGAACGCAGGAAAGCCTACCTGATCTGCGGAGGCTAGATTACTGTAGTGGGTAATTAAGAGTCCCCCTGAGAGAGGTATGAGGAAATTACAGTAGAAAACCAGCACAGAATTCTATATATTAGAAAATTACTACATCAGTGTAGTTATAGCAACAAGATATACAGAACAAACAATAGTTTTGTACACAGAAGTGTCTGAACTACTCTACTCTTCTCATATAGTATGAAAAAACTACTAAGTACTAAAACTAGAATAACATAATCTATCTTTTTATTTGTATTCATGCCAACCATTCAGTGCAGCACATCTGTAAGCGTCCACACTTCACTTAAGGACATGTTCACCCAAATCACCAAACTGAGTGACAATTATTCAGTCAGCTTTGCCAGTAGACTTTATGCTGAAGAGACATACCCAATCCTACCGGTGAGTTGCTCTAAGATCTGTTCTGAATGTATTTCCATGTCAAAGTTGTACTCTTCTGTAATGCAAAAGCACTGTCAGAAGTCAGAAGTTCTGCTAAAGAAATATTCTTCCATATTGAAGACAGGATCCATGACTTATCTCTATCAAAGCCCTAAACCTCTACAGTCCTGAGAAAAAATGTACCTTGCTAAAGAGATGTTTGTGCAAAGTACAATCATGATCCAATCATGTCAAGGTATAATTAAAAAAGGTAACTTTTGTTGGGAAGAGTTAACTCCAAGTTTTTTTTCAACTTGTAAAACAAACATGAAAAATAACTTCAGGTTCTCAAAAATATTCCAAGTTTCCCCATTGAAAGTAATTTGAAAAATTTGAAACTAAAGGAAAATACCATTGCAAAATAAAAAGTTTAAAAGTGGGGAAAACAAAAAAAACACGATACTTCAACTGAAATGAAATGGAAAAGGCTCCCCAGGGAAGTGATGGAATTGCCATCCCTGGAGGTATTTAAAAGGCAGGTAGACATAGTGCTTAGCAACATGGTTTAGTGACGGTTTTTGTCAGAGTTAGGTTGATGGTTGGACTTGATGATCTGAAAGGTCCCTTCCAACCTAGACAATTCTATGATTCTATGAATGCCATTTTGTATCAAACTTAGCTCTGGAAAATATTATAAAAATAATTTTAAAAAATAAAAAATTATGCTCTTCTTTTAAGCAATGAATGTAAAATCTTAAGATGCTTATGAACTAGAATCATGGCTTACTGATTAGCCTTAATAAGAAGATTATTCATATCTGTTAATTTCAGTCTTGCATTTCATATTTGCCAAATGCTTTGACATTCTGTTCTGAAAAATGCATACTCTTCCTTTGCAGGAATACTTACAATGTGTGAAAGAACTCTACCAAGGAGGCATGGAAACTATCAGCTTCCAAACAGCTGCAGATCAAGCCAGAGAGCTCATCAATTCCTGGGTTGAAAGTCATACAAACGGTAAGAGCAAGCCAAGTATCAGCGACCTTCTTTATATAGACATTGCCTTTCAACTTGGGTTTGAAGCAAGAACTGTTTATGGTTACTGTTTGGGTTGGAGACCATCCTGGGATAAAAGGTTCCAATGGTTCTTCCCATTGTCACAAAATATACAGGTTTACTCATTTTGTAACAAGTAAATCTCTGGGTCTTACATCTCCAATTATAATTCTTTACAAAGAGGAAACAACAGCTACTGCCAACACCAATGAGCAACTCCACCTTGGAAGTACAAGATTACAGCTGCAAAAACAAACCGATGTCCCTGTCCTCTATCTTCCCCCCACAAATTCTATACCATTGATTTAACATTGTGATTTCCAAGTAAGATGTGTTATATACACGTTTTCTTTTCCTATGCATTCTTAAAGGAATGATCAAAAATATCCTTCAGCCGGGCTCTGTGGATCCCCAGACTGAAATGGTCCTTGTCAATGCCATTTACTTCAAAGGAATGTGGGAGAAAGCATTTAAGGATGAAGACACCCAGACAGTTCCTTTCAGAGTGACTGAGGTACATGGGCATACATGTAATCTTCTAGAATTTATGGAGAGTAGACAAGTCGTTATACAAGAGCAATCAGTAGTTTTAACCATAAGTAATATTTCTACACTCTAAGAATAATCTTTGTGAAAACTGTATTATCTTATTTCATTTTGCAGCAAGAAAAAAAACCTGTGCAGATGATGTATCAGATTGGTTCATTTAAAATGGCAGTGGTGGCTTCTGAGAAAATTAAGATCCTGGAGCTTCCATATGCCAGTGGGGAGCTGAGCATGTTGGTCATATTGCCTGATGATGTCTCTGGCCTGGAGCAGGTATGTCCCTGGCAGTTGGGTTTCAGCAAACCATAAACACGGTGATATTTAGGTTGCTGCAAAGCCCTTCACAATAAAGTTGTCCTAAAACACTTCAGCAGCACAGATCTGAACACTGGCAACATGGGATTGTTGCACAGAGGCGTGCAGCTGTCTCAGTGGTCCTGCAATAGTTTTTGCTGAGCAAGGATTGCTTAAGGAACTGCTTTAGTGGGTTAGACTGCAGAACAGGTTCTTCTCAGCTAAGCAGCTGTTACTCCATCAGCTTGAACATCAAAGGTTTTTTATCTCCATTCCTGCTCTCTGAGGAGCTTTCTGGGAAGTTCATGATAGCTTTACTAGTTGTAATTATTGTTTGGTTTGGCAGTGCTCAGCATGCTTCCTTCATACCTTCAAAAATTAAATTTTCTAAACACTGAACATGAGGGGTACTGGAATGGTTAAAGCAATTTTAGAAAATAAAATGTACATGACATACTACTGTTGATATGAACAGAATACAGACATGGGATATTGTTATTATCAGGACAGTAGTCTGAACAGGAGAAGCTATGTGATAAATGAGAGCTCATTGAATGATTGCACACTAACTCAAAGAATCTAAATTATAAAAACAAAGAGGCATTTGAACATAGATAAATTTCCTCAGTAATAACTGATTGTTCAGATATTAGCAATTGGTTAGCATGAACACCTGGTTATGTGAAGGTCTGAAATGTAGATAGAGCTTACAACTCAAAAGCACAGAATGATTTTTGGAATATATTTCTTAAGTAAAGATGATAAATAGGGAAAAGTTTTAGGTGAAATTTGCTGATTAGCCATCTCATTAAGAAAATGAATTGGCAGTGAGCCTATTAAAGAAATAGAAAGCAGGACAGAGCAGAGAAGCAAGAGTCATAGTTTGCTTTCCTCTGCTAGACAGATTAATCTGTACATACTTGGAAAAAAATGCCATGCCAAGAGCAGTCAGTTTAAAAGAGAAAAATACCACCACTGGTACTGCATTGCCACAAAGAAAGTTGTGCTCTTATCCCAGAGATCTCAATTTGCTTGTGTCCTTGCAGCTTGAGAATTCACTCACCTTGGAAAAACTCATGGAGTGGACCAGTTCTAGCACAATGGAAGAGAGGAAAATGCAAGTGTATCTTCCCCGCATGAAGATCGAAGAAAAATATAACCTCACATCTGTCTTAATGGCCTTGGGTATGACCGACCTGTTCAGCTCATCAGCCAATCTCTCTGGCATCTCTTCAGCAGAGACCCTGAAGATTTCTGAAGCAGTGCATGGAGCATTTATAGAAATCTATGAAGCAGGCAGTGAGGTGGTAGGCTCAACAGGAGCTGGGACTGAGGTCCCAAGTGTCTTTGAAGAGTTTAGGGTTGACCACCCTTTCCTCTTCTTGATCAAGCACAACCCAACCAACAGCATCCTCTTCTTTGGCAGATGTGTTTCCCCTTAAAGGGGAGAAAGCTGAAAGAATTTCTGTCCCTCACTGCAAGACCCAAAGCACTGCAGTATCAAGGGTAAAAAGAAATGCATACTTTCTCTTTTATCCATATTTTCTAAAACTGGAAATCTTTATTTAAAAAAAAAAAAAGTTAAGTCAGAGAAATTATGCCATGAAAACAGAGGCCTTTTGCCTTTCCTTTCTGCAGAGTAATATTATTTACTCATGGATGAAGAGTTAAGGGAATGAAAATTGGCCCCAAAGAAAGCAGGAGCATGAACACAGATGTTCCATGTGCAAGTTAACAATAATAGTGCCGAATCATCACAATGAAACAACACAACCCCATTTATCAGCAGATGTTTTATGGAAAAAAATGCAGCCTTCTAATTAGGCCAGGTTTCTCTATGGACAAGCTTCACGGTGACTCCTCTGTAATTAGTCACTCGAAAGCTCCTGGATTAAACTGTCACCAACCATTCCCACTCTGACAAGGCAACTGCTTTTCTTTGTGCTCCTGATACTGCAAGGCTCTTCCTCACTTCCTAAAGATGCATTACAGAAATCTTATAATTCAGATTTCCCCTTAATCTTTTTGGCTCGATTTTCATGACCAAATATGGCATGTTACTATTGAAATTGTCCTCTGTGTATCCATATGTAATGGGTCTTGCAAATGTACTCTTTTCCTCTTTTCATCATAATAAAAACATGTTTAAGCAAATGTATTTCATTTGGAGTATTTCAAGTGCACCTGGGACGGGGTAATCCTGGTTATACACACAAATTGGGGGACAAGAAGCTGGAGAGCAGCCCCGCAGAAAGGGATCTGGGGTTTTGGGTTGATGGCAAGTTGGATATGAGTCAGCAGTGTGCCCTGGTAGCCAAAAGGGCCAGCTGTATCCCNGTAGTCCTGCGAGAAGCAAGGAGTTGGACTTGATGATCCTTATGTGTCCCCTCCAACCTGACCTGAGATATTCTATGATTCTATGATTCTTTTATCAGAGTTGATTCATTGATTACAGAGAGATGAGGAATGAGAGTCTGTCCTAACCCTGGGCTAAGATACAATATTGAGACCAATTTTCTGCCAGGAAAGGACCAGCATGACTCATAATCCCTCATGCACGCAACTCAAACTAGTCAGATATAACAGTTTCAGCACAAACCATGATTCATCCAGTCTCTCTGAAACAGCAGTTGATAAGCAGTTTGGAAGGCAACTGGATGCATGCAGAATCTACATCCCACCGAAGCACAACACTGCTGCCGAGAACACAGAGGAATGGGAAATGCGAAGGAGTTTTCTAGTTATCTTTGTGGTGTGTTTAAAAAGCTTTATAGGCCCTTATTTTGTAACTAAAGAGAATCACCATGCTAAGAGAAGCAAAGGCTATGGCAAGTTATAGTTTCTCTCTGTAATGAATTATTCTTCCCTTTGTCACTGAAGCAAGAAAGGAAACAGACCTGTGAGGAACTGCCACAGAGAACTACCAGAAGAGTGAAAAAGAAAGGTTTTGGGGGGTGAAGTCACTGCAAGAAAGCTAAGCTCTTTCCTGACTCCTGTATACGCAGCATAGCACTAGTGCTGGGTGGTCTGCAGTGGAGTGTTTTTTCACTTCCACCACACAGTATTTTGCTGCTTCTAATTTTTTTTGTCTCCCCCGCCTCCAACCCACAAGATAACACATACTCTGGCAAGAACTGGGAGGCATAACTTGCTGGTGGCAAACATGATCTTGCAAAAGAAGGAAGATAACATGTCACCACCTTCACTGGCTTATAAATAGTTCAAATATTTTCCTTCACTTTCTCGTATCTTAGTTGATTGCTGGTCAGGAGATAACAAATGGGGAAATTTATTGCAAGAGAGCTAACAATGCGTTTACTGTAGTTGAACTGTAGTTTCTGTTGATCTCTTTATGGAAATAGGGCACCTAAAATCTTCAGGACATATAGTTTTCAGCAGACTTGTTCTAAAACTGCCCTATTTCTAGAGTGTTTTATTTCTTATCAATTAAAACATACTTCTTCACAAATGGAATACTCAAAGAAGTACATCTGCTCCTGTATGTAGACAGATTGATTCATTGCTACCTCCTGATTTCTGCTGACTTCTCCTGCCAACACAGCAAGGAGCAGCCATATTCTTGTCCTCCATAGTCACTTCTTTAACCAGCTGTGCAATCTGTCCATCTCAAATACACAAATGGAAAAAAAAAAACCCCACACGCATTCTCAGTCTTATGTTTTCAGAGACTGAAACCATTTTGGGACTTAGCAAATCATACACCCAAGTAAGGCATGGATGCTGGAGTCACCAAGTCTCAGACAGAGAAATATTTGTCTAATAGCTAAAAACTTCAACAGCCTTCCACACCTGAGGCACTGTAGCTTCTGTAATAACAGGTACGTAAATAATAGACCTCTAAAGGACAGGCCTGGATGTAGCCCCAAGTTGAGTGACAGATATCAGACCTCCATCACCCATTGTGGAACAAGTCCTCTCCTTTGTGTCAACAGAGGAGGCTATGGCTTCTTCTCTCCATCCCCAAAGAAGCAAAATCATCAGCATCATGTCCCAGAGACTTCGGCTCTCTGCTGTGTATAGGTGGATTACCCTCTTTTACCCCCAATATTCCTCTCAGCACAAGTATGGAAGAAGGCTCAGACTTACAGCTTTAGAACCTGTAATAAGAGGCTTTTACTGCTCTACCACCACACCCCATATGTATTTGTAATTTCAGACGTACAAAGCAACACAATTAAGTCAAAGGATTAGTGAGTTGTGCAGATACAAGACCACACTTGTTTGCTTGCCTGCAGTCTTAAATGTGAAAGTAATTAATGTAATGAATTTCCACAAAGATGACAGAATTTGACCCTGTGGCCCTACTGTTTATTCTGGTGGTAATTCTTCAAATACACAACAACGTAAGTAATATTGCTCAGTTGAACAAAGGCCGTTATTTGCAAAAATTGGTCTCCTGAAGTTCACAGAGTTAGAGAGTAACTTGGGTTGGAATGGGCAGCTGACAGTCATCTAGTCCTAACTTCAAAGATATACCAGGTTGATCAGGACCCTTCACACTCAAGTGTTGCACATCTTTAAGGTTGGAGAATCCACAACTTTCTGATTAATTTCATTTTAAACAAATCCAAATCTCACTAATGTAGAAGTAGTGTAAGCCACACAGACAGTTCAGCTTTCTCTCACTGAATGAGAGTTGGCCACATGTGAGAATGAGCCTCACCAGTTCCTTCATTTTAATTCTCCCATGGTCAACCCACAAAGTTCTCACTGTCTTTCCTCACTTTTAACCCTCTTGGAATGTAAGTCTACAGAATATCTCTGTAAATCCCAAGCAATGCTCAATCCCCCTGTGAAGAGCAAATTCCTAGAATGGTTAACAATGCTTAGGAGCAACGGTGAGGTAATACATAGCTTCATGCTACACATTTTTAATCCTAGTAGCATAATTGATACCTTTTCTCCATTTTATTATATGTGGATATCAGTGGGCTATCATTTGTACCTGGCCTCCCTTTCCTTGCTGTTATACTTTTAAACATCACAAAATAAAGAGTTTAGTACCATACGGTCTGTGTTGTGATGTGAGCAGACACTCACAATTGCATGCTAATCCCAGGAAAAAAAGATTCTAAACTAATTTTGAGCTTTTATTTCTTCAACTCATATAGCACTTTCCTACTTTTTCTAAACGTTAGCAATATCAACCCACAGTCTAAAATCAAAGCAAGGCAAACAATGAACTTCTATTGGTGGTACCTTACAGACAACAGGAACAGGATCCTGGAGGTGAGAAAATCCTTCCAGTGGAAGGCTGACTTCTTAGCCACACAGGTAGAATTCCAGTGTTGTGGCTCTGATAAGAGGTCAATATGGAGAGGGGGAATAGTGAGGTGTCAGATGAGCTCCTGTAAGGAAGGCAGAGATATGGGAATTAACAAAGTGGGTGGAGGAGAAATCATTAAATTTCACAGGGCTGTTTGTAAGAGCAGTACCTCTTTCATCTTCCCCTTTTCTCTTTCCTCTTTCCTTCTGCCTTATTTGCCTTGGGTATGGTTCGTTGCTATCCAGTAACTCCTTTTTCCCAAGGCGCTGACTATCTCCACCCTCACCATGCCCTCCTTTATCCTCCTTGCCCTTCAGCAATCTCTATCAACTATCACTTCTTGGGGCAGTGAAGGAAGAGGGCAGGGCTGGAGTCAGGCCTTGTTTCTAAGAGGAGAAATGTCAAGGAGAGGAAGGTTTGGGACTAAGAAAGAATGTGGGAGGACAGCATTGTCACTCCTACTGCCTAGAGCGGCCATCTGCTGTGCAATAAGGCTGCATCAACTACAGAGTCCAAGCTGCACCTGCAGGGGTGAGGGCTTGTTCCTCTGGCCACAGAGAGCAAGTGCTCTGCCTTTCCTTACATGTACTCTGCTAACTTTCCTTAGTCCGATGTTGCCTCTGTACCGCTGAATTCAAATTAGTCTTGCTTTACAGCTTGGTCTATGTTCCCAGACAAGGAATTTAGCAACCACAGAAGGAAGGGGTATTAAGAATGCCTCAGAAGATAAAGCCAAAGCTCTAGAAAGTGAAGGCAGATAGACCAAGAAGAAAGAAAAGTCTAAAGCAGCTGAAAGGGACACTTGCACTAGTTTTAAACTACCAAAAAGAGCTCTACTTTTGGCTTTGGAAGAGCTAAAAGAGCCTCAAATACCAGTCCAAAAGATAATGGAGCTATGAAGATCTGCACACAGCTGAATCACAACTGGAAAGAGACGCTCCAAAGAATTTGGAAATGCTTTGGTAAAGAAGAGCAGATGGTCACCAGGATATTTTAAAAGAAGGTCCTCAGTGCAATACCCTGGAAGTTCACACTTTTGCATCTCTCACAAAAGCCTGAGGAACAAAATCAAAAAGCAGAATCAAAACTTTCCATCTCATTTTGTCTGAGAGCAGAAATGAACAGGAGATCATCTTGTCTTTCTTGTTGTATATCACATCATTAATTTCTACATGGGTGCTATTCTGAAAAGCTTGCTAACTTGAACCACGTAACAAAAGGCCAAGCTCCTTTGTGCAACAGGCAGAGAAGATGACAGATGGAAAGGTAGAAGAATCTTTTAAAGGAAAAAGCATTGTTAAGACACGTTCAAATGATACTAATGACATTCCAGCTCATGCAAGGTCCTTGTCAGGCTAAGGGGGAAATTCCATTCTACGCCCAGTTTTGGGGGGTTTACTCTCCAGCTTTTGCCTATGCACTTAACCAGGTATTTCACGTCATTCCCAAAGGTAGCCTAAAAAGTGTGAAACTATTAAGGGCCAGCAGATGCCAAGCAGAAAAGTTAATAGCTAAGATTTCCAGTACACTTCCACAAGTGAGGATTGGGGAAACTATCTTGATGAAACTTCTGAAAATATCAACTGCCTTATAAAACCGCTAGTAATTCCACCAGGCAAGAATATTTACAGTTGAGCTACATGAAAAAATAGCAGATGTTTAAATGGGTTTCTTAAAAGAGAACCCTGCCTCTATACCCTGATCTTGCACATCAGCACAAGGCTCCTGTTTAGCGTGCACTTTCATTTATAAATGTGTTTTGAAGATACATCGACTTGATATCCACATTCTTCACCTCACAACATGGCACACCTTACACTACAGCACTGCAGCCTGGGAAACTCCCATTAACACAAAGCAGGGATCAGCTTTCTGATTCAGTAGCTCTGCAGTTGACATACAGTTACACCCTTTGACAGATTTCTTCGGAAAAATAACGAGTTTCGGCTAAAGTGCATACAAGCCGCACATACGTCATTACTCATAATGCAGTACTGTGTATCATGATTGGGAAATTCAGGTCACTCTTCATATTTTTGATGTTAACTGCTACCTGGGATATTTCAAAAATGCTCACCGCCTGAGTCATTCAAAGGAAAACTGCACCCTTCCACATGTGAAAACAGCGTGCATATTCATTAAGAGATACACTATCTCTTCTCAGATACAGAGATCAATCCTTTCTCAGAAGTGTTGCGCTGCTTAGCAGATCTGCATTTCTCAGGATAAACACTACCTTTATTAATTACAGTCTCTAAGCCAAAGCATGTAGAAGTCATAGTAAAGCATGATGAATTGTGCCAGAACTGTCAAATTTCACCACACCTTTGCTTTCTGCAGGCGTGGAGCAAAATGCCTCAGTAATATTTATACAGGAACCTCACCACACCTTCTGGCAACTCATAAGGCTTTAAATTCTGTTAGAGTATGTCAGCAAGGATTGCTTGGCAAGGGAAGGCTCGCAAATTTACTCATAGGAGGTGCACAACAGATAGCTATCTACTCTTTCAAAATAAAGACACGTGTATTCTCAACCAAAGCTTTAAAGGGAACAAAGATACCCAAAGAACTAATCTCTCTTAAACTTAAAAACTATTTGAAATTTCAGCATGATACAAACTTACCCTAAATAAAAATCTGTTTTAGCACAACCCATAATCTGTTATAACTAATCTTGGTGATGCATATAAATTACTATTTTTTTTTTTTGGTTGACAAAGTTAGGAAAAGTTCATGCCATGCTCTCAATTACACTGTGACTGAGGTATCACCCAAAGAGTCCTACTAAGCACAGAAGAGTTCATGTATCTAGTCACTCAGCACCCTTACTATTTCCTTAGTTTCTGTGCCCCTGTCCTACTTACAGTTTTTAACTTTAAATCACACAGAGATTTAAAAAGAATTATATCAGGCCTCCAAAGGGATTAAAATATTCTCAGATTTCAAAACCCTTCTCCTTCGCGTGCTTCTTGTATCTCCTGAAGTCCTTTTAAAGGTCTGGGGACATTTATAATCCTTTCATGTTTAAAATCTACTGGCCTGCTGTGCCTGAGCCAAAAACCTGAATAGAGTGCTCTGCTGGCTGAACCAGAAATTCCCCCCTCCCAAGTAAATAAAACAGTGCTTATACCGGTAAAAAAATAGATGAAGGTATCAGAGAAACTGAACAGCTTTCCTTCAAACATCACTTTTTAGTTTGATCTACCTGAAATATAGAACGTTAATTTCGAATTAAATCAGATTTCCAAGAGCTGTACAGAGTTGATAGCTAAAATAAGCTACCACTGAACACAAAAACCAGCCATGCAAAGTTGTATCCTAAAATACTGTGTGAAAGCAGAAGCTACCATTTTTCTGTGACAGAAAGCCTTTCTCTCAAGACCCTCAAGAACATTTATAGAGCACTTTATAATGTTCTGTTTAGATATCAAGCATTTCCCCTACTCCTGAACCCAGGTGCTAATGAAAAGAGCAACACGCTGTACAGGAAAGTCACAACGACTTGTGCTAAGTTACACTGAAACTGGAGGAAAACAAAATGCATTTATATAGCTAAGATCTGTCCAGGGCACTGGGCACTGATGTCCTGCCAATATTTGTCCTGACCCAATGGAAACTCGACTGACTGCAGTGAAAGAGCCCACAGGTTTACTTCCCACAGGAAGGATACTATTAATACAAATATAAGCCTTCTAGTGTGCTGCTGTGTTGACTTAGTGTAGGGTGGGAGTGAGAGTACCGCTGCTACTGAGTCAGCAGCAGCACCACCCATTGAGCCCTGTCCTCCAATTTAAAAGGATACTGGAAAACGTTATTAATCCATCATGTTGATTTAACATACGTTGTCCTCTGAGAAGAGTATAATTTTAGTTACTTGGTATGCNTTTTGTTTCGTGGTATTCTTTTTTTTTTTTTTTTTTTGCTAATGACCAACCATGCCACTCAAGAGGTGTTTTAAAAAGGCAGCTTTAAAACCTTGTACGAAGGCACAAGCTTCTTGTTCAGTGTAACCCAGCATTTCTGCATAAACAGACACTTCTCATAAAGCAGCAAGCAGTATTACAAAGTAGCAAAATAAATTCACCCGTTTTAAAACCAGAAAATCCACAGTAATTGCTCTAAGGGATGAAGTCTATCCGGCGTATCAATCACTCATTCAACAACACGGCTAAATTTGCAAAGATTACTCAAATCATTTAGGCTTTGGAAATCACTTAAGGCCAATGTAAACAGATTACAACTTTCCCAGGCGCAATGGAAGCAATTAATTTTGCAGTGAACACCTCTCCTACACCACACCACTCTCTGGAAAACATAACAGATGCACCTAATTACAGCTCGCACTGAAACATGCTGGTTTTGTGTAGCTACAATTTCAAAAGACCTGAGGGGCAGGAAAACACGATGCGATTAAAAGTCCTGTGGTTCCTCACGGGTAGAAAAGCAACTTTAACAAAGCTTTCGGTTCCCAAATTGCACTGATGCAGAAGGTTCACCATTGACAAGGGACCCTTTGCAGCTGCGACCTCCTATACCCTACGCCAAATTTTGTAGGTACTCCCATGGCTCATTCCTCATTACAGGATCAGCTGTGCCAGCCACTGACCTACAAGTCAAGTCTATGTTCATAGAATCATAGAATAGTCTATGTTCATAGAATCATAGAATCATAGAATCATAGAATCATAGAATCATAGGGTTGGAAGGGACCTTATAGATCATGTTAAATGTATGTTCAAAGACATCAGGTCAGAAGAAAGGTCTCAGAGGGCAGATTATGCCAAGGAGATAGACCTTGTGAGTGAGTCTTGCTCAGCATTGAGGAGGCAGCCTTGGAGAGACAAGCAACTCGTACACAGGTTTTCAGGGTGGTATTATAAACTGTACAGGGGGGTGGAGAATGAAATAGAGGGCAAGGGTAGGATTACACAGGTTGTTTCAGCTAGGGGTTAGAGTGGGGATGGATAGCTACAGAAAGGACAACAGAGGAAGGGACAACATGACTGCAAGGAAAATCAGGGAAGGAGGCATTTTAGTAGCCAAGACAAGAAGAAAAAGAGGATTTGACAGATTATCTTTTTCTGTAATGGAAAAATAAGGAATAGATCTCTGAGGTGCTACACTGGTCAAACAGCAGCTTTCAGACTAGGGTAGGGAAACAACAGCAGAAGAAAAATGAAGTCTAATCTACGACCTACACAAGGTTCTAGTGATCTTGCCGCTGTTAATAAAAGCAACAGTTTGGTGCGTGTTTCTCAACCGTCACTATCTCACAGTGACAACATTTCCCTGATTGTACAGTCTTAGAATCCTCCAAGATTAACCAAATTCATTTTTCTAAACCAGAAACCCATCAGGAGTGACAAATACTTTCTCAATAGGAAACAGACAATAGAAAAACTCACACATAAGAAGTTACTGTCTTTTCCCTGCCTGTCTGTTCCTCAGAAATAATTACTATTAGACAAATCACAAAAGAAGTAGGTCAGCAACTGCCTTTTTTTTTAAACCCTTCAAACCACAAAAGAAAAGTTGTTCAAAGCAGCACGGGTTCAAGTTGTTACTAGCCTGTTGCCAAAAATGTGTTTATAGCAATACTTCTGCTGTCAGTTTTGTAAGGTTCTCTTATGGTATTACTCTCACCATCACTTCACATCCTACTCTGAGATGATTCAGTTCTTCCACTGGGATGTGGCCTTCGGGGCATAACCAATTGCACATTCATGAGTCATAAGAACCTTTGCAGAACTGGCCAGACACACTATAAATTCACCCTACCCTTCATGTGAACTGCAGAAACCTTGGAGACACCCAGAGCAGCAGTGTTCCTCCCTGCACAAACGAAGGTACTGTAATGATCTCTAGAGATTATTTATTTCATATACTCTTGGATGATGTTGCTTTGTTGACAAATGCATAGAAAAAAAAAGGAAGTGGGGATCCGAATTGGAAAGAACAAATGCTTGGGAAAGTAATTTACTAAGATGGCACAGGCATGGTGTAGAAGGTGGAAGTCTTAAAAACATACAGGTTGAAAAATTTATTGTACAGAGTTCTATAATTTCTGGAGCTCACTGGCTAGCATATATATCATAGCAGAGTAAGAACGACTGTGTTTGTTTGAGTCAGCTAATTTGTTCTTGTGCTCTTTAGTTCTTACAAACATCAGACCAGCTCCTGCTTTGCAAGCTACTCAGGAGACAAACTGTCTTTATTCCAAGGTCATCCTATACCAACCAGAATAGCTCCCAGTGCTTAGAGCTCTCAGCTAAACCTGCAATGTAAATGACAAATAGCAGCATTTGCGGTCTACTGAATATGGAAACCTTGTCCTGCAGATCTGAGAAGCTAGGATATGGGCTAGCACTGTAAGACAGAGTTTCAGGACATTTTTGAAAGTCAAAAAGGGAATTCAGGATGCTTAGCGTGCAACAGTTGAGGCAGTGCTTGCCCATGCATTTTGTCCTGTCCTAAAGGAATAGTTTGACTGTTGGCATTACCAGAGTATTTTTTCACTACAGTTATGAGCATCAAAGGCTCTTGCACAAACTGAAGCATAAATGTTTTCATAAGAGACAGTCTCTCAGTATCCCCTAGCCCAGGCCCTGGTGAGTAACGTTATTAACTGTCACTCCAAGATGTTACAAAGGACAGTTCAATAAATGTCCTGCTGAATAAATATGAAACAATGTTGGCAGATGCTTTTTCCCTAACCTACATGATAGGTAGTGTCATCAGTGAAACAGGACACGCTAAACCTTATATGACTCTGTAATAGTTAATCCTCCTCATTCTTCATATAGATAAATACTTTTAGAAAGCCTTTAAATCACAAAGGAAACTTCAAAAACTGAAGAGAAACTTGCAGACACGTAGTCATAATTAGTGGCTTGCTAATAACATCTTTTCTCCCTTTCTGTGCAGGTTCAGAACAATGGAAGCTTTGAATAAAGCAAACACAAGCTTTGCTCTTGACTTTTTTAAACATGAGTGTCAGGAAGATGATGACAAGAATATTTTGTTTTCCCCTTTGAGTATTTTATCTGCCCTGGCTACTGTTTATTTGGGAGCCAAAAGTAACACTGCAGATCAGATGGCAAAGGTGAGTCTGGGCTTCAAAACGTAGCTGTCTGAAGGGGCTGATCTCTTGGAATAATATCCTCTGTGCAAGAAATTTACTGTGATGGAACAGAGGAAAGCCATAAGCAGAAAAATTACTCTAATCAAAGCTCCACACATATATATGCCAGTTCCTGTTTCACCCCTGATGTGCACCGCAATGAACAGACCAGTTGTCTGCTTGTGCAGGTCAAAGAAATAGTCTACTCTAAGCTCTGGAAACAGGCCCCCAGCAAATGAGAGAAGTCCCACTGGTGACATTGTCCCCTTTTAAATCCCACCAGGAGAAATAAGGGATCTTCATCCCAAAGCTCAGTAACTTGAGCACTCGCCAGGGGGTGGGAGACCTGGATTCTCCTTTTACTCTGCCACAGCAATTCCCATTTCACGTCTCATCTCTTTGGAAATGGCCCCCCACAAAAAGACTCTCTCTGATAGCTATTGTAAGTTTTGAACTTTGCTAAACATAAATTCACATCCGCAAGATCAGAGAAGAGATATGGTGAGACTACAACCCTTTCTTTGGGGCATGCATTTTATGGGCAAAATCACTTATTGAAATCCCTTAGTCATCTTTGTGCAAAGCTCATAGCTTCAGCAGGTGGCAATGAGAACAGCCCCAGTGCACATTTGCCTAGATCCTATCATCGGAGGTGAGGCTTGTGAGTTTGCACTTGCTAAGGCAGAAGAAATTGTCCTGCCTGCTAAGGCAGTGATCTAACTCCTGATTTAGAGGACAAAAGAGAGCCATCAGGGCAACAAAGAAAGAAGAGACCTTCTGCTAGGAAGAAGGGAAAAAAACCAACCAAACAAAATAGCACACCTCTTCCGAAAAATCTTCCAAGGTTGGATGCCGCACCCTTTTGTAGCCTGGGTAAGGTGCACATGCCGAGAGCAAAGGATTTAAGGCATGAAACTGTCTCCACCATTTTCATGCCTTCTGACACATAGCAGCACTCCATTAGACTTCTCCTTTGATAGTCTCCATCTGGAGATAACTGGCTCTTCCCAGGTATTAACTGGTCATCCCAAGGCATAACTCAAAGCAGGCAGATTCCTCTAGAAAAGCTAGTTACATGGGAGTTTTGCCCTGCAACCCTCAGCTTAGTGCGCTCTTGCCATGTTGTAGACTGGCAGGAATGGACACAAGAATAAAATCTGAGTTTGACTCTCCTCATCACCAGTCCCTTGACATCACTGAAAGATTTTACTGAACTGGCAAGTTTTCTATTGTTGCATTTATTATTGCTTTTTCCACTATAGGTACTTCACTTTAACAAAGTTGAAGGAGCCAGAAACATCACCACAACCATAAAAATGCAAGTATATTCCAGAACGGAAGACCGTGTATCAAATCGACGTGCTTGTTTCCAGAAGGTATCTCACCAAGTCTAGTGATCAAGCTATGGTCATGGTCATGTCTTCTCTTGCTTGTATTTTCCTTCCACGTTTGCATTTGCCTATGTTTGCCTGCCTCAGATGAAGTGCACACAATTAATTGGTACGGCATCCTGTGATACCTTCATCTAATGCAATACTTATTATGTGCTTTCCCTTTTTAGGCAGAATTGCAAAAACCAACCTCAAATTTGCAAAATATAAAATTTAATGTTACCATGCTCTGTCAATGTATCTCTTGATCTTTTTCCCTTAGCTTTGAGGAGAGACTTCTTTCTCAAGTTATTACTGTTCAGTAGCTAGCTATTTAACCAAAGCATATTCTTTGAACAGGCATGGTCTCTGCCTCAGAGAGCTAATCTCAAGAACAGAGCTGCCCTCTCACACATTTGATTGCAGCGTCAAGACAACAAAAACTTTTCCAGGCTACCTATGCTTTATAGGTAGCCTTCTTCAGATATTAGTCTCCATTTCAGATGACTAGTTAACAAAATAAATTGACATGTTGGAATTTCTAAGGTAGACCAGTTGCTTGCAATAAATCTTAGAGAAGTGGAAATCATTATATTCCTGAGATATTTCTTTGACATATTGGCAGGCAGGCATCTTGTACCAAAGTGTATGTAATTTAAGATAGCAGAAAAATACAGAAAAGCAAACGTAATCCCTCTGAGTGAGTGAGATCAGGTTTTCCTAATTGACAGTTCAACCAGGGTGGCATCAAGCTCCTCTCCCTGCTCTTTCCCATCATCCTTCTGCCTTGTGGGCGTGAGACATTTCCCTGCAGGCTGCCCACAAAGCCTCAGCAGCCAAGAGTTCTGATGAATGGGAACTCAGATCTGCATTCCACAGACAACTCCTATGGCAGGAGGATTTAGTTTAGGGGCTACGTCAACAACTCCTTGGCACTGCACAAAAAGGAGAGGGATTGGTCCTCATGAGTAATGCTTGTCCGAATTGTAAGAACTACAGAGCGCTGTGGGTAGGGCAAAGAGCCCGTTCTAACAGTTCAGAAATTCAAGCGTCTGTCCATGTCTCTGATTCTGATGTAATGACAGCACAGATGAATACAACACAGATTTTTAGTTTAGTAATTCACAGCTTAACTTCCTTGAGTTCATTTGAGAGTTTGAGCCCACATTCATTTAACCCTGTTACTTCAAGACAAAGAATTTACTGCAATTACTGCAATATAAAAAAAAAATATTACAAAATATTAACATTAAGAGCAAGATTAAGACATTTAGGGGCAAACTTTCCATGTAACACACTAAACTTTCATAAATGGAAGGAGTCACATGGCCAAATCTTCATGCATTGTTTAACAATTACATTCTGTCTCTCATTCTCTGGATATACTTAATTTTACAATTTCCCCTCAGAAACCCTTAAGTGTTTTACGTAGTTCAGACTCTTACCACTTGCTTTCTGAGCCATTTACAGTGTCTACACCATGTCTGCAACTTTTAATCCTTTCAAATGAATCTTTTAATAGCTGTCTGGTTTAAAATACCTCGTGTTGCAATGCAGGTAACAGATCACCTCTATAGAAATACTTTACATGGAGCTTCATGGAAGAAATTAGAAATTTTGAACTATTTTACACAACAGATGAGTAACTTTTTTCTTTCTTTTCTCCAAGACAGAAGTTGGCAAATCGGATGATATCCATACAGGGTTTAAAGCACTCAACTTTGCAATCAACCAACCCACTAAAAACTACCTGCTTAAAAGTGTCAACCAGTTATATGGAGAAAAAACATTGCCTTTCAGTAAGGTAGGTAGGCCATTTATTCAGGTTATGTAGTGCCATTTAACCTTTACAATCTATCTATGGCAACATACCATAAACTATATGCTTTTAAATATTTTCATTACATATGCAAATGGCATCAGTCTTAACAGAAATATTTTCTACAAGACTCTTCCTGATACTTTGGACACTAAAATTTTAGTTTTATGCGTTGTGTATCTAATTTCAGTGTCATTGGCAGATGTGGCTAGGTGTAAACATTTAAATTGAGTATTTCCACTAAAAAAATACTTTGCTCCTTTAACAAAATGCTGTGCTTGTAGTCTGTGTCATTTTTATCATGTTTTCTATTTATTAGCATTCACACTGGCAGGCAACAAACATAAGATAGCTGTCTCTCTTGCACTGCAGGAATACTTACAGTTAGCCAAGAAATACTACAATGCAGAGCCACAATCAGTTGACTTTGTGGGAGCAGCAGATGAAATCAGAAGAGAGATAAATTCCAAGGTTGAACACCAGACTGAAGGTAAGTTCCTGCCTTTCCTCTCCCAATTCAAAAAGAAGCCGTTTCAGCATTGAAAATGTCTCTGTAGCCGAGGGGCCCAAGGCAGGTTGACAATTTGTCTCAGAAAGGTAAATCAGATCAGTTTTCCTAAAGAAGTCATCCGCTGACAAGCCCTTACTAAAATTAGTCTCCTCCATTGGAACATGTGAGCAATGTGGCTTACTCTTCCTTGTAAATCAAGGTTGCCCCAGTAATTTATTTGCAAATAATCTCAAGCTAGAATCATGCTCTATCAGCACTTAACATTTCCCTGGCTTAAATACACAGAAGTTGTGCCAACACTTACTCCAAAACAGTAAAACTGCACAAATGTGTATATGTCCTTCTGTTTTCTCTAGGTAAAATCAAAAATCTGCTGCCTCCTGGGTCTGTAGATTCACTCACCAGACTAGTCCTGACAAATGCGCTCTACTTCAAAGGAAACTGGGCAACAAAATTCAAAGCTGAAGCTACCAGGCAAAGGCCTTTCAGAGTAAACACGGTATGGCAATACAGTATATTTTCTTCACATCTTTATCACAAAGACTGCACACACATACTAGCACCTGAACCACAAGTAAAATCTTCAGAAGCTGGTTTGAAACAAGCTTCCATTCTCAGAAGACAGGGAAAACAAAGAGGTGAACAAAACTGTATGGGTTAGTTCTTCACATTTTCATTTTTGACCATACGACAAATCAGAGTGCAATAGAGCTTCCTGTAATAGGTGTCATCTGAGACAGCTTAGATAGCCTGCCTAGCCTCCAAGTGCCTTTCTAGAAGACCAGAGGTCCTCTGTAAACCCTGTGTCCTACCAGTTAGAGCCATAAGGATATCTCAGAAACACCGGGCAGCTTGTACAGTAAATACAATGAATTTCCGCTGGGCTACTTTAACTCAGTCCTTTACTGTTCAGTAAAAATGGCAAATGTCTCATTTGATTTGTTGCAGCATACAACTAAACAAGTGCCAATGATGTACCTGAGCGATAAATTTAACTCAGCCTACATAGAATCAGTCCAGACTGATGTTCTTGAGCTTCCGTATGTCAATAATGACCTCAGCATGTTTATCCTGCTACCAAGTGACATCGCTGGCCTACAAAAGGTAAAGTAACTGAGAACATAAATCATGTGAAAAAACAAGAGTGTCATTATCTACTTATTTTATGCATGTGTGAGGTAAAGGATCAGGTTGCAGTCATGTTTCTAGGAAGGAGGGAACTGATCAAGGAAAAGCAAACCTCAAACTTGGTCTAGCACTGTGAGCTTGAAACTCTTGGAGCTCAGACTAGATTTCTTACTCTTGGCAGCCGGCACTTCTGTGGTTCCTAATGCTGATCAGTCCTGGAAAGAGGTAACCCAAACCCTACGAGACTGGCTCTTCTTCCAGCTTAACAAAAATGAGGACAGGAAGCCAGCCCTGCTGAGACTCACTGTCTGTACAGAATCAGGCAGATACGATTCCATTAAAAAAACCCGCCACAACCAACTCACAAATTGGACAGCTTCCATTACTTTCCAGGAAGTCCAGAGCTATTACATATGGACACTGCCACCTTCTGTAAAAAGACGGATCCTGCCTTTGGATAATAAACTCTTACTAAATTCTCATTTACGTTAGTGGGTGTTCTGTAGGGAAAAAAGCTCTTTTCAGTAAATTCTAAAGTGTAGGGAGGGCAGGAATGTGAACAGCAAATCAACCAGACTGTTGTTACTTGACACTGATGTTTTTGTTCTACAACTATTTAATCCTGCTATATTCCCTGACAATTACTGAGAACAGTTCAAATACTGCGTTGACCTACTGTAGATCTCCAAATTGGTCTTCCACTACTGTGGGTTTTTGTGCTCTTATAAAAGGTTGAAAAGTTCTCCATGTAAGGAAAGAGAAGAAATAGCCATCAGTGCACAGGTTTTTGAACACTCTGTAATTTTCTGATTCTCTTTTTACTAACTGCAGCTAGAAAGAGAATTGTCTTTTGAAAACTTGTCTGCATGGACCAGCCCAGAATTAATGGAGAAAACAAAAATGGAGGTTTATCTGCCCAGGTTCACGTTAGAAGAGAAATACGACCTCAAGTCTACTTTGAGCAGGATGGGGATACAAGATGCCTTCACTGAAGGTCAAGCTGATTTCACAGGAATGTCAGAGAAGGGAGAGCTGGTTTTGTCACAAGCTTTTCACAAGTGTTATCTGGAAGTCAATGAAGACGGCACAGAGGCAGCAGCTGTCAGTTCAGCAGCACTGGCATCACGAAGTCTTGGTGCTACTGTTATTTTTGTAGCGGATCATCCTTTCCTCTTCTTTATCAGACACAACAAGACTAAGAGCATCCTCTTCTTGGGAAGGTTCTCCTCCCCCTAGAAACTCAACCGTTACTAAACAGCTCTTTCAACAACAATAATGAACAAAATACATGCCATGAAGAGCATCTCAATAGTCTGTGCACTACTAGTATATTTTCCTGTACTGTTGACAAGTCTCTCAATGTTAGAAGAGAGTACATATTAAAAATAACCTGGAATTCAAGCCTCTGGCTCGTTTTCCTAGCTAAAGAACCCAAAAATGGTTAGCACTACACTGTAAGTACCAAACTGTGCACAGAATAACATTGATGTGTCTTTTCAGTGCTTTCTGAACCAGAACTGCCACAATGCAGAACAGAGTAAGTTGGTCTAAACCAGTAATTCCCGACACACTTGCTTTGGTAAGAAGAAAAGAAACAGGAAAGACTCCTTCCCGCAGAACACTGCTGCATCTCCATTGGTTTTGTCTCACTAAGCTGATCATCCCAGGAGGGCTACCTCACCTACACTCCTGTCAATTTTATACCAACTTTGCAGCCTAGCACAGCTGGTAATGAAATAAACCTGCAAAATCCTCTGCGTTCCTGATACTGGTGCTTCTTTCATGCATGCAAAGGGGCTTCTGTACTTTTTTGTACTTTGAACACATACTTTCTAATCTCTGTCCCACAGCAATTGGAAAATATTGAACAACAATCTAGAATTGGAGACAAATAAAACGTATCTGCCTTGAAACCTGCTCCTTTGTAACTTTTCATGCATTCAACACTGTTGCCAGCCCAGCACTGCACTGCTTTACTCTCATTTTGCTTTGTCACTTATTTCACTGGTTTGAGACGAGATCAAATTGGAGAATCAAGCCTGTAATACTAACACCCTAAGTGCCTTCTGCAATATTACATGCAAATCTCCCAGTACACATTTACTCTTTCTCCCAAGGAGGAGAGTGTCCTAATTAGTCATGCACATTTTCAGGGGATGCTCCTAACTCTCTGAATTCAGAACAGAGAGCAAAGGAGTGGGTCTCTTACAGGACTTGCAGACACCACCAGCATCTTACTAGAAATACCTCTTCCTGTGATGGCAGAGCTCCTTTTTCCTGACAGAGAGGAGACTGCTGACTGTCACTAAGTCCTTTCTGTTTTCTTCCATGTGACCAGCTGCTTCCAGGGTCCCTTCTGGCTCTGCTTCCCAAATGGGAAGGAGCATAGGAAACTCAACAGTACTGTCTTCTGTCTGACTGAGCTGGGAAAGAGAACACAGTGCATTCAGTTGCAACACTGCCTTGCCTTGCTTCACCTGTGAGGGCTTCACATCAAAAATGCCAAGTCCCTTAAGCACTTACCGATCTGCCTTAGGAATAAAGATGGGAAAGACACGCCTGGGAGGCAAGGAGAAACAAAACCATGACAACACACACCCAAATGCACTCACAAGGCCTTAAAGTCAATGGAAATGTGAGTCACCTTTTCTGTCTCCTTCAGCTATTTAAAGCATGATTGCAAAGATGACAGAGTTAATGTCCCTCTTGGCGGTGACAGATGATTACCAAGTGACAATGGCCATAATACTTGAAGAGCGAGTTGCACATTAGGGAACAACCTTTTGCCAGGATGAGCAGCAGCACTGGAGAAGGATGCTCAGAAAGGCTGGGGATTCTCCATTCCCCAAAGGGCTGTGGCTGACCTTATCTACCAATGGCTCTGCTCCAAGCAAGATGTTGACCTCTGGATGTCCCTTTCAATTAATATGTGTGATTTTTCTCTCTCTTGTCAACAGCCATTCTGCTTTGCCACCTTGTTTCCTCATCCTGCCTGGCATCCTTGTATCTTGACTAGCAAAGGGAGCTAGCTTGTTCACTCTCAGCATACTTCTTTGCGACTTGGAATCTCCTGGCTTGGGCTTTCCCACCCCCTAACCACTCGACCTTTCTCCTATACTGATTTCTTGAGGACTTAGTCATCATACTAAAAACAACACTTGTATGATTACTGGCATTTCTTCATTGCCTTGCACAACATTGATTTCTGCCACTTTTTAGAATACTTGACCCACTCTGTTCCTGTAATCAGACTTGCAGCAAAATGTTTAGCACACAGTACAGTTTCCTTCCCTTCCTCCATTCCCTTTCCTCTGTCCCCCAGAGTCTTAGCAGTTGTTGCCGCCACCTTCTCCTTCTTCCACCGCCCAACAGCAGCCTGCATCTCTTCTGAGACTGCAGAGTGACAACTACTGTGCCATGTTTGCCCCTGTTGTATTTTTTCACTCAATTCCTGCTCGAGCCCACCCAGTGAGTTTGTTTCAGTCCTTGCCCTCCTTCACTACATGTGAGTTAGTACTGTGCACTGATTTAGTGTTTTGCAGCATTTCTCTCAAATGACCCCAGCCATGGTTGCAATGAGATTTCTTCACCAACACAACCAGTGGGGTGTCCATTCCTTACCCTGAATGGTCCTTCATGGTTTTGCCTCTGTCTATGCTGCTAGTGGTCTTCAGTCTGAAGCTGGACTCCCAGAGTCTAATTTAATCAGTAAGCTTGACATTTTATGCTGACGTACCACATTTGAAACCCAGGAGTCACAGCTGCACAAAGCCGGAGAGGAGAATCAGGCCTACAATATCTGCTTATATCCAGAAAGCAAAAACAAGCATTCTTGTTGTGTAACCTTTTTACTAGTCATTTATTTTAAACAACAGACCAGTTGTCTCCACAACACCAGAATACTACTGGAATGGGTGAACTGTTCTGCTATCCTCTTGGGAGACTATTGTGGTGTAACAATAGAGCTCAGATTTTAATTCCATTGTACCTTTGAAATGTCTGAAACTGAAAAGTGACAAGGCCAAAAAGGAGGACAAAATTACATAAGAACTTTTGGGGATTTGGCAGAAATGAGCTTTGGGTAGGCAGACACAACCTGGATGTAGGAGAGAAGGAAAGGGAGGCGCAAGCAGTACTATATTTCTAAATTTGGATGTAGGTGAGAAGGAAAGGGAGGTGCAAGCAGTACTATATTTCTAAACTTAGTCATTGCTTAACACACAAACACTGAACCTGACCGAGGACAAGACACAAGTCTTCTCTCTCACAGGATCAGAGGTAAATATTTAAACTAATTTAGGTAACTTTTCTGATGCTTTTAAAAGGTGATCTGTGGCTTGCATGACTGTACAGGTAAATGATAATATACTGGTATTATACTGCATTATTCTTGCCTCACGTTTTTCTAGATGTCAATCTTTAGGGGAAATAAATCTGTGAGGCTAAGGAAAACTGCTAATTTGAGGCAGAACTGATCACAAGAAGGGAAGTTTTCTTAGGGCAGTAACTATCTTGTTAATAAAAAACTTCAGTTTGATACAGGAGTCCCATTCTTGAGGTGAAGAAAAAGCCATTTTCATTCTGCAAAGGCACAGCACTGCACGTTATCGGGCCAGGGACTCAGAGGAGTATTCATTAAGAATATTCATTAGCATCTGGATACTCTCTTGCTGGTGTTCTCCAAGGAGAATCTGTGATACCGGTTTGGTACTGACAGCATGCTGACTGCCAGAACTGTAGTGGTTTGGCAGCCAAATACTTGATAAATACCTGTAGACTTCAAAAATTGCCCCACAATTTCTGTCGCTCCATTCCATAGATATAAATCTTAATAACAATAAGAACAAAATTTCTAGTCTTTTAACTGGAAAACAGCATGGGGCAGGTACTACTGGGCAGATTTCTTTAAGTCTGTAATACTTATAAATTCAAGGAATCTGCCAGTTTCTGGGGAAAATAAAACTGCTGAAACATATAGAAGAGGTGGTAGGTACACATCATGAATAAAACTCCATCACCCTAAAAGCAAATAACAGCCTTGCTATTCGTGATAGTACTCAGAACAGGTGGCTGGCCAGGAAAAGCACACAAGCCTAAGAATTATGCTTAAATTCTTTCTCAGTATCAGGTCTCAATTCTATACAGTTACAAAATGAAATACTGTGAAACTCAGGCACGTTGTGAACTTATGTACTAAAACTACATTTAAATTCCCCTGGGAATATTACTTTGATAAATCATTAGTTAAGGATGAAAAGGAAGAAAAACGCACAGGCTACAAATCTGCACATTGTCAAAAACCAAACAAACACAAAGCAAACTGCAGTCGTATAAAAGAGGACATATGTACAATTATAGGAAAATATTTTCTGGATAACAAAAAACCCAAAAGAAATTGCTGCTCCTAAAATGTGGCAAACAGTTTCTGTGTGGAATATAAAACATACAACTAGGTTACTAGTTTTAGTGTGTGCCAATGTACTGTGTTGTGCATGTAACATTGCTCACTAATATGCAGCGTGTACATAATTTTAAACATTCAAATAGTACAATTCTGCCTGTTGCCTCTTTCCAGGTTGTAGCAATGGAACTGGTCTCAGCATCAGTTGGCAAGTTTACAGTTGATCTTTTCAACAAGCTGAATGAGACCAACAAGGGCAAAAACATCTTCTTTTCCCCTTGGAGTATTTCATCTGCTCTGGCTCTGACGTACCTGGGTGCAAAAGGCAATACAGCAACAGAGATGGCAAAGGTAGGCTGCTCTATGAAGCGCACTCCCCATGCAATACCCAGCTCCTGTATTCGCTGCGAATTTAGTGATAGATAGAAAATTTTGTCACAACAGTGACAAAGGAACCATGTCAGACCACAGAATGTAACAAGTGAATGATAAATTTTATTCATTTCATAGCAGGTCCCCCACTTCTCCACTAAGAGAAAGTCCTGTAGGTATCACATGCTGAGCACAGAGGTTCTCTGAACCCGACTTCTTCTAAATTATTCTGCATCTTCTAATTTATCTTATGATTCTATGACTGGGATACTCCCTTTGAGAAGCAAACAGCTGACGCCAGTAGCTCCTAACTAATCAGATTCCAGCACCCTCCCTCTCTCTCCTGGCCAGGATGCATCTTTCTATTTTCATTTATGCTTTCCAAAACAACTGCCTGACAATCTGGCAGGAAAATAGGAAAGGCTTTGCTATCTCCACAATCCCCGACCCAATCCTTCTTAATGCCACATGGGTACATTACTGGCTCAAAGGGAGCTGTGGTACCCAGTCCTGCCCAGCTCTCACTCCTGTTCAGATGCCTTTGTACCAGTATTGTGAGGAGAATCATTTGGGTTTGCACAAACACATTTCTATTGCTGAGAGCAAAAACTCTGTGGAAGGGAGTTCAACCTTGCAGTGTGCAGACAGGAGCACTACGTTGGTGCTCGGGGAGGGAGACAGTGCTACTCATTGTTACTCTATGGGATTTATGTATACTGCGGCTTCAGCATCCATTTGATTAGTCACCTACACAGCAGATAGCACAGTGAGTTATCATATGGAGAAAAAAAAGACAACCGTTTGATCCCCATTTAGCTTTAAATCACACCAGTTCCTTCATGCCTCTTTCTTACCTTTGGAAACTCTACTTGCAGGTTCTTCATTTCACTCAAGCAGCAGGAGCGGAAGGCTCTTCTTCTGTGGCCAGACCTTCTCGGGGGAGACCAAAGAGAAGAAAAATGGTATCTATTAGAACTGAAATACAAAGATAAAGAATCTCCAGAGTCAAAATGTCCAGATACAGCTTTAGAGGTCCAGTATTTCTTGTCTGTCCCCCTCTTTAAAGTACAAACCCCAACAAACATCACAACAGGTTCAAGTTCTGTTCCTTTCACTCACTCAGACTCCAAGAAGCATGGAACAACAAGTCACTGGGACAATCTGGAAGGTTTGCTATATGGCAAATCAGTTAATCCAGTCATAAACAGAAACCTGCAAAATGCAGTGAGGGTAACCTTGGAAAAATAAAAAGAAAGAGGAACCCAAATTCCTCTCCCAGATACATCACTTAGCGTATTTTGACAATTTAATGCAAAAATATAATTGCAGAATGCATGGTTTCTCTTTCCAAGGATCCTGAGCACAAGCAAGCTGAAGGTATCCATTCTGGCTTCAAAGAGCTCCTGACTGCCATTAACAAACCCAGAAGCAGCTACTCACTGAAAAGTGCCAACTGCATTTACGTGGAAAAAAACTTCCCATTATTGCCTGTAAGTTGAATCTCCGAGAGGAGCAAGAAAAGGTGCAAAAAAATATGTATCATTTTAATTACTTGTCGTTAATACAACAGGTTTGAAGCTGACCGTAGATTCCAGTGATAAACTTAATTGTAAAATACCAGTTGGTCTGCTCACAGTATTTCAGGATGCACTGCCCTTTGACTGTAGTGTAGGGATTCCTTTTCAGGCAATGTGGCTTTATTATTGGAACCCCCAATATATGTAATTGTAAACAAGATATTCAAATAAATACACCCATAGGATGTGCACAGCCTTCCTTGCTTCTCCAAATAAAAGCAGGAACAAAAGAAGATAATATTCTGTCCTTCGGTTGTTTCTAAATGTTAACTCACAGCCCAACTGAGAGTAACAAGAAAGATCCTGCAGTCCTCTAGGCCCAAGAAGCTATCAAGAAGTCCAAGAGCTAAAAAATTCCCTTTGGGACTGAAAAATCCAGTATAGTATAGAACTTTTTTTTTTTTATTTGCTATTTTTCAGACATACATACAACTCAGCAAGAACTTCTACAAAGCAGAGCCGCGCAAGGTTAACTTTAAGACAGCACCGGACCAATCCAGAAAGGAAATCAACACTTGGGTTGAAACACAAACAGAGGGTAAGCTGAGCTCAACTCTGACATCTTTACTCTCCTACTAAGCCAGCCTGCCACTTCCCTTGGGCAGATGCCCTTGCTTCCCCACGTGCTACTGCAGCAGCCAGGTCATGCCCTCCGATGCGGACAGTGAGCAGAGGTGCAGGGGGAGGACAGAGAAAGAGCAGCACACTTAAGCAGCTTCAAATACCTGAGGCAGACCTCAGCGAGCTCCTTGCGGAGATGCCCGTTGACTCCGCTGTGCTCTGCATCAGCCGGTCCTCAAGCACAGCTGCTGCCCTGGCGCTGCACCCACGCACCACAGGCAGAGCAGAGAGAGGGGAGAAACACCTCTGCCTACCAGGGTCCTCCAAGCTGGGTGGGGATGCCTACCTAGCTGTACCATCCTGCACTGGCCAGAGGTGCTGCCCTCTTTTCACCTGGTGTAACCAGCTGGTGAGGCAGTATATGGCTTTCTGCTTCTAGCTGCTGGGACATTTTGGGGGGAAGGAGTCAATCCCTGCCAGCTAGCCAGGAGAACAGGGCTGCAAACAGCTTTGGAAACTGTAAGCAAACTAACTGATTTATGTCAGGGGAGTATTTTAGGGAGTAGGGCACTGAGGCATGGAGATTTTCACCAAGGAGTTGAACTGAGATAAAAAATCAATTAATTCACATCCTCACTGTGTTACACTGGATTGAAACCTGACTTTTCTGATTTCAAAAGGCAAAATCAAGAATTTTCTGGGTTCACGAGATGTGATAAACTCCACCAAGCTGATTCTGGTAAATGCCATTTACTTCAAGGCAGAATGGGAAGTGAAATTTCAGGGAAGAGATACAGATACGCAACTCTTCCGACTGAGCAAGGTAAGCTCCTCTGGTATCCTTCTTACTGTAAACAGCATGGTGACAACAGCTACTGCTGAAATCTTTCCATTTCGTAAGTCTTCTAGGTATCCTGTGGTAACTAGACTCTCTGTCAAAAGTTGGTTACAGCAAAATATATCAGTGTTCAGCTTGCTGCAACATTAAGATGCTGCTCAGGTAAATGTTAATGATCTCCAGAAAACAGCTACCATTTCCACTTTTAAGACCTTTTTGTAAAACACTGCTAAAAGGGATAGATTGTGGAAATATGATTCTGAGAGTCCAAGCTTCATGGACAGGAAATCCATGCCGTGTCATGGGTGAGTATGGTACCCAGGCCTCTGTGCTGGGCAGCCTAGCCAGGCGCAAACATACCTGCTCAAGTACAGCTGCAACAGGGTACTCTGGTTGGGCAAGACTAGAAGAAAGGTTAATGGCATGTATTCAGAAGAAATGTCAATGAATTCACATCAACAGATGAGAGCTCAGGGCAATTTCCACCAACTGTAGCTTCTGCCTGATCATAGAATCACAGAATGGTAAGAATTGGAAGGGACCATAGAGATCATCTAGTTCCAACCCCCTGCCCTGGGCAGGGACACCTCCCATTAGACCAGGTTGCTCAAAGCCCCATCCAGTCTGGCCTTGAACACTTCCAGGGATGGGGCATCCACAACTTCCCTGGGCAACCTGTTCCAGTGCCTCACCACCCTCACAGTAAAGAATTTCTTCCTAATATCTAATCTAAATCTACCCTCTTTAGATTATCCTATATATTGGCCGCTTCCCTGAATAAAGGGACATAGATGTTAAGAAAGGTTACGTACTCTGGAAAAGTTGACAGCTTGTCAGGAACTCCCCTCATCATGAGGCCATGACATTAATGTTATCTTCCATTAAGGGTTGTCACATAAAAAGCAATCAACTAATTTTTATTGCCACAGAGTGGAGATCACAGAAAAACTGCACAACACTCATCCTCTTAAACCATAGCTGTTTCTCTGCCGTAGTGTTGTAAGACAACATCCCATACCTGCTCCACCCCCCTAACCCTTGCAGACTTTTCTCTCTTCCTGCCTCCTCTGTGGGCTGCTGTGCAAGTTTTGGGGAGAAGATAAAAATCAGTTAGTTCAGCCCCCAATAAAATGCTCTGGCACAAACACCAAAATAAGCAATATTGTCCAGTCAAGAAAAGCTTCGGAAAATTAATGACAAATCACTGATATAAGGGCTGTTTACAAAAGTTTCCTCTCCCTCCACTGCACTCAGTCATTGTCATCCTTCCTTTCAAGGAATGATTCCTTACTTATAAGTAAATATTTTACAGAACAAGACCAAGCCTGTGAAGATGATGTACATGAGAAATACATTTCCAGTTCTCATCATGGAAACAATGAATTTCAAAATGATTGAGCTGCCGTATGTGAAACATGAACTCAGTATGTTCATCCTCCTTCCCGATGACATCAGAGATGGCACTACGGGTCTCGAACAGGTAAAAAAGAATGCTACATCCATTTTGTATCACCACCCAGTCATTAAAGGAAAAAAAAAAAGGGATAGGCTGGTGACTGTATCTCTCCCCCTGAGGACATGCTGTTTCGCCTCCTCCACTAGCTGAATTAACTTCCTTTAATACCTATCCAATCCCACAAAAGTTCCTCCACATTGAGTGTCCTTAGTTTGCTAAGAACTGAAGACAGTCAACACTGTGCATAATCAGATGCCTAGCTCTTCAACAGCCCCACGACTGCCACCCAGTCCTACAGGATCTGTAAGGGTTAGACCTCCCTTCACTGCACATTCAGGAGGGACAGTACTGCACAAGTACTCACCGCCTCTTCCTGAGGTATCAGACACCTCTTCTCCATGGCCTGGAAGTTTACTCACTATCTTGTTCTCTTTTTGTTTGCCCCTTCTCAGTCCCTCTCCCCCCTTTTTTGGTTTGCTGTCTGAAAAGCTAGGATTTTGGTGAGACTGCATTTGCTACAATAATGAGATCTGCCGCTGTAGTTACTACAGTTGCAAGACTTAAATTCTTGGCGTCTAGCATGCCAAGAATACCATGGATTGCTCTCCTCCGTTTGATCTGAGATGAACCCTGGTGACATAGTGGGCAGGACAGAGTGTCAGTGAAAGATTTTGCTGGAAGCAGTTTGTTCTAAAATTGCCAAGGAAATATGTGCAATATTAACACGTATTTCTGTGGAACTGGACCAAACCACCGCCCGCACAGCTGGCAATCTCCCAGCAATTTCCTTCACATCAAGACTGAATTAAAAGAGAGGAAAGAACTACCTCAGGGGATGGCAGCTGCAGGTGTTGAGTGCCCTGGCTTTCTTTTGTAATGAATTCAGCAGGGGTGGTCCTCAAAACCTTGCAACACGAAGTCTCAAATGTGTGTAGCACACCCTGCCTCTGATCATCAGTAAAACCAATTTATATTTCATGCTTTCAGCTAAATGTTAAATTTTTAATTTAAAAACTGCTTAATTCATTAAATTGCCATAAAATTGATTAATTCATAGTTAACTGTTTTTTTCTTGCAAACATCAAATTCCTTCTCTTTCTTAAATGATAGCTGGAGAAAGAACTGACATATGAGAAGCTGTCTGAATGGACTGATTCCAAGAAGATGACCGAGACTCTTGTGGATCTGTACCTCCCCAAGTTCACAATGGAAGAGAAATACGATCTCAGCGATAAACTGAGCAGCATGGGAATGCACAGTGCCTTCAGCATCAATGCTGATTTCAGTGGAATGGCTGAGAAGGGGGATGTGCTGATCTCCAAAGTTTTGCACAAGTCTTTTGTTGCAGTTGATGAGGAAGGCACTGAGGCAGCTGCTGCTTCTGCTGTAAGCGTACTACTTACAAGTGCAAATGTCAGCCGTGTTCTGCAATTTAAGGCTGACCACCCTTTCCACTTCTTCATCAGACATAACAAATCCAAGAGCATCCTCTTTTTTGGCAGATTCTGCTCTCCCCTAGAATGAGTTATTACTTGCTCCCAGACAGCACCCAAGGTTGCCTCTTCAATGAAAAAATGTGAACTGCAGTTTTAAAAGCTCAGCCTTAAGCCATGCAGCCATATGTAGTGAAAGTGTATGTCCCTTTTCTCTCTTCCGCCCTTTCCTCCCCTGCCAAAGTAAGGCAGCAACCAGAGACCTCTCTGTGCCTCAGAGGCCGTCCCTCTACTGCTCCTTTCCATTATTCTAATGAGACAGTCCTCCACAGAAAACAGAGTGCAGAATTTTGCTTGCTCGCATCAAACCTGCTCTTCTGGCTTTGTTCTTTGAGACTGAGTTGGAGCTGTAAAAGCTGTCCATACACAGGCCACCATCTAGCCCCATGCCAAGTGCTGACTTCAAGGGCAATGCAGTTCATCCTCTTTAATCTCCCAGAAAGGAAAAAAACCCTGAAAGAAAAAAAAAAAGAACCTGCAGACATCTATATTCTCTCTTTTCCTCACTGAGAAACCTGCACTTGCATTACAATGCAGTTTCCTTATGTTCCTTTCAAACAACTGTTGGAAATTAACAAAATTTAGTACAAACCCGGAATAATATCAAAATACCCCCAACCCTCCCTGTCTCACCGCGGTATACAGACACATTACATTCATCCTCTCTTGCCCTTGCAGCTTCATGAAAAAATGAGGCAGCGAGAGAAAATGGTCCAGCCCCTAACATGTAATCTTTGACTTCTAATTACCTAGCATTTTTTCATCATGTTTCTGAACTTTGGAGGTTAAGGTTGCTGAGAGTTCTAACCAGCAAAAATACTAAGAAAACTATAAGCACCATGCTTCTTGCGATCTCCTATTGGTACGCAATCTGAAATATCCAGAATTCAAATCTGGTTCGTCTTTTTAATTTAACCTAATTACACCTGTTTCCTGGCTAATACCTGGCGCATACTTGTTTCATTGATTAATGTATGATTTATGTAATCATTTATGATGAATTATGTATTTTATGAGTGCATCTCTGTAAAGATAGTCATGGCATTGACAGAAACACCAGTGAGATTTTGACTGAGGTTTTACTTCATATTTTACCACGACCTGCATTTAATCTAATAAATGAACTTGGAGTTGTGTTTGTGCTATTCGGGACACTGATTTACCTGGTTCTCTTAAAGCATCATGTAAGATGCCCGGCTGGAGCACGTTTCCATTCTCGCCATTCCATAACCACTTCATCCACCCCACTGACAAAGCTGACATACTTAGTGTCTTATTCCCACTAGTCTTCAAACCGCCTCAAAAACACTGTTATTCAGCGTGTTATCCTAGGCACTTACTAAACATATCAAATCAAATTAAACACTGTGTTGAGCAAGCTTTTCCCCCTGAGTTAATGCATTTGTGGGAAAATAATGGCAGATTGGCGAGGAGGACTGTAAATAAGCTCAATTGACTTGCATCTGGGGTGTCAAAACCCATATATATCATACTAATTGTTGTTTAGCGTTGTATGTTGGACAAGTAGAACACCTGCATTTAGATAACACAGATAAGACTTAGAGGCACCCTATCGAACATGCTTGATGTTCCTGCCCTGCTGTCGGAAAGAGCAAAGCAGAGTGGTAAACTACACCTGCACGAATCCCTGATACACAGGTGAAAACAGCCGGTTCGTTGATCCTCTAGCAGGACCGAGCTCAGCAGTGCCTGCGTCCCAGCTTGTGTGACTCCACCTGGGTGCTGCTTCAGAGGTCCACTGGTTGGTGAGGTAACAAAAATAAATTTACCCTTTGCATTTCATCCGTGGTTTTTGTGGTTGTTCCTCTGTCCCGCCTGTACTGGCTCACACACCTGGACTTTTCTTTTTAAGCATTAAGTTTCCCATTTTTGACCACTGCTTGGTGCACTATCTCACCTCCCGGGACCTACTTGTCAAGCTTGTTTTCATGTCACAACACATGAGAAATAAAAAAGTCTGACTAGAGCCCACAGCCCAGAAAAACAGCTTCCAAACATCCCTTTTGCCCTGCACAGCAGTGAACAAGCAATGCTGCACTGGCAACATCCGTTCCCTCTGCTGGGAGTGAAGCCTCCTGGCTTGGGAGGGCAGCAGTTGTGCCATGGCCATGAGGAATAGCGTAAAACTTTGCAGCCATTGCGGTACTCAATACCCACATGTCAAAGAAAATTATCTAAGGCAACAATATTTGAATGCAGGAGGGTGGTCCTGTAAAAACATTTACTCTCAGTAAAATTCCGCCTATCATTACAACTCACTCCACCTCCCCAAAAGCCACTGTATTTAGAAATACATCTCCACCCAACAAAGTATACCTGCATCTTCTTCCCTGTACAAAGTACTGCTTCTAAAATCAGTACCCTCCCTTGTCTGTAACCCGCAGCTCAGGGTTCAGCTGTCTGTCACGCAGGACCTACCTTGGTGCGGCCCAGTTGTGTGCGACTGACTCAGCTTTACTAAGAAGTTTACTGTTAAGGTGTGGAAAAGCACACAAGTGAAGGCTATGCAAAATAAGAAAAGTAAAAACACAGAGAAGTTAACGTCAGGATGGAATAGTCAGCATAGCAAGGCTTCAGGAGGAGGAATGCTTGCATGAGGAGGTATAAAATCGCAATTAAAAAAAAAAAAACAGAATTGGGAGGCAACAAGTAGCAACATCAAGGCTGAGTCTCTTCTAGGGAGCAACAAAGACCAGCCCTCCTCCACCTGCATGACGGATGGCCAGCAAAGACTCATCAGGTTGGGAAGCATGTTAATTCTTAGCCTTGTAGCCTGTTAATCCTATCTCTCTGCTGTGTGTATTCCCAATAACTGAGAACTCATAAATCGTGTTTCCTCAGTTTGAAGGGTCACTTCATGTAAGAGCAAAAGTTGCCCAAGGAGGTAGGAAGAGTGCCATGCCAAACCAAATGAAAGGTCTTCCCTTGCTAATTTTTGTGCATCCCCTCACTCATATCGCGCTGCAGGGCTCTGCCAAGCAATACCTCTGAAGCTCTCTGAGGAACTACAGCATGGCATCCGACAGCTGGTGAGAGCTGCAAAGTGTCAAACAGGCTGGTTTTGGCACCAAGCTGCTCAAGTCTCAGCTTTGCTTGGGAGATGATGTGAAAGAGCACACCTTCCAGTATAAAATATACTTGGGATGCAGGTAAAAAGGGTGAAAGAGAAGGAAAGGAATCCATCCACAGAGGAAGACTCTTTAGAGCTCACCTATTGCAAGCAACACTGGAAGCTGCTTCATTTGTACCTCCCGGTACTATTTTCATGGTAACTAGTATCTGGCTCTCAGGTCAGGCTAACACTTATAGAACCACAAAATTGTTCAGGCTAGAAGTGACCACTTGAGATCATCTGGTCCAGCTCCTTATGCGAGCAGGTTCAGCTAGTGCAGGTTGCACTCATCTTCCTAAAATACACAAAGGTAGCCAAATAATAGGTGCTACATGACTACTTTTCTAAATAACTGCTTTCAAGAAACCCTGGGTTTGTTCTGTTTGTTCATGAAAATTTCAGGTCCACGAACTCCTCCTGGAAAGGTCCCAGGACTTTGAAAACTAAAGAAGGAAGTGCTGAGATAAGCCTCAATACAAACACATTGTCAGCATGTGTCACCTAGTGATTCTATGCCTGTCAAGACACATTAATAGGTTTTCAGTTTATTCTACAATGAAAGATGGGGCTTTTGTCTCCCAGTGCAAATCTCAGCATCATAAAATAATCCCTGGCACCTCTGTGTTAGCTGACCTCATGACAAGCAGAAATGGCAGACACAGCACACAATAATAAAAACTGGTGTGCTGGTGTATAGTTAGTATTCAAGACAGAGAAAATAAACCACCCTGCTTTAGAAGTGAAATGAAAATGTACCCACAGTTTTTAAGGTTTTGCTCTGCCATCAGTAACAGGCACAAGAAAATCCCTTTAAAAATGCTATAGTTCAGTCCTTTGCAACAGATGTGATACTTGCTCTCATTTTCATCCTGGAGGACATACCTAAACTGGATTTCCTGCAGAACAAAAATTCATAATCGGATGTTGTTTAGCACTAATTTTAAATTGTGCTGATTTTTACTAGGTGTAACTGAAAGAGAGCTGATCTTCAAGAAATGGCCAAATGGTCAGAGTGGACCATTTGCGAAGTACAGGTATGGGAGTACAACAATCAAACAGGCAGAAAGATACAACCTCACACCAATGCTGAGCAAAATGGGGGTGAAAGATGGCTTCAAAAAAAGTCAAAGTGACTTCATCAATATGACAGAGGAAAATGACCGGTTTTATCAAAAGACTTTTAATGACCATTTGCCCCAGGTCAAGACATTTGAGGTCAACAGGTCAGGCATTGTGATGCTGTGAAATCTTGTTTCTACCATTCCGGTTGCAACAATTCACTATTTCCTCTCACTGTTTCCATCTGTCACAGCAAAACCAAGAACACCTCTTCTTCGGCCAGTTTTCTCCCCTTTGAAACGGCACTCTCTCTTACTAAACAGGATCTTGCAGCAGTTGGAATATACCACAAAGAGTGTCTACACAGTTTGGAAACCCTTTCTTAATTTTCCTGTATTTTTGGCCAATCTTTGTAGCTTGTAGTACCACTAACTGGTTTATTTTCTTCTCCTATTCATTTAGCTAAAACATAGACACCAGTAGTTTCAGATACACAGCAGAAACATTTCTTAAGCATATGACTAAACATAACAGTGTCTAACACACTTCTGAAGCAAGAAAATAAGATGGATATTTCAGGCACAAAACCTGCACACACTTAAAAACAAAATGCGTGAAAAAAGAGGCGCACATGTATGAAACCTTGTATGACGTATGTACCAGTCAGATTTGAAGTGAATGTAAGCACAATAATGTAATTCTAGTTCAAAATACAAACTTGTAGTTCAAAATACAAACTTGTAGTCTTTATACTGATCCTTTTTGTGTATAAATTAACAACATGCTGGTAATTGGTTTACTCTGCATGTGCCATACCAGTGGGCAGAGGCCATTCCTAACTAACTATAAATGCAGCAGAAAAGACATGATCAGAAAGGAAATTTATCAGTGCAGTGTAAATCACAAAGATAAAAGCAAAGGAAAACAGTAGAATTGCTCATTACACTGGTTTCGGGTAAAACATTTGTGTACTTGTAACAGTTTTGTATTGTACCTTTCCTGATCTCCAATTTTACACATTCTGCTATTGGGCTCTCTACTCCAATACAACAGTATTCTTGGTAAAAGAAATAATTACAAGCAGAGCTTCCAAAGCAGTTTTTCAAGCCAAGCAGTAGATAGTCCAAACTCTCTCAATTCATCACAGAGGAATAATAAGCTCATACAGTGCAGGGCCTGTAGGTATCTAAAGCACCTTCACCTCCTCTGTAAGGAGCAGCGGTCTCAAAGCAACACCCATCAGTTCAAATGAGTCCAGTGTTCGCTCTTATTTCATCAGTTATTTTAGGTGACTGTGTAAATACCTTCTGAGCTTCCTTTGTGATCTGCTTTCTGAAACAGAAGAGTAGAAATATAAAAAAATCAAAAAATAAGGGCTTTAAGCGACCTGAAGGCCACAAGTATTCAAATCCTTCCCCTCAAATTTGACCACAGGGTGAATAAGACTAACAACCTACTTCAATATTCCCTTTTAGCCTTATCTTTGAGATTAGCTTCTATTCACCACCCCAGTTTGTAGTGTATAAAAGAAAAGGAAGCTGTAAAATTATTTCAACATGTCCCTTGTCAACGCATGGTGGTTCAATTCTTTCTGCAATTCCTACTCTTCGGCAGGACAAACACCAAGGTTGTGGAAGACACCTGCAGGCATACTGGCCTTCATGTTTCAGGACATACACCCACTAACTGTGGCCTTGAATTGAGGAGATCTCAGTCTCTCTCTCTAAGTTCTGAAAGCAGATGATAGAGAGGAGAAGTAGTCAAATGAGCGAATGCGCACATTAAGACAAGAAGAGGATGTAGAGAAGAAAAGGGAGGTGCAAATGTTTCTACATTTCCAAAAGTATTCATTGCCTCACAGACCACCACAGATCCTGACCAAAGACAGATCTGAAGACTCTTCTCTCCCTCAGAATTTCAGGTAGTGTAAATATTCATGTCAAAATAACTAGCTTTACTTTGTAAGTCTTAAAAATTTTCATGTTAAATTCTTTGGAATTGAGCAGTTAAATGATAGCGTAAAAGTCATGCAGGGGAATGAACTGAGCGGTTAAATGATAATGTAAAAGTCACGCAGGGGAGGGGAGTGCTCATTTTTTAGTACAAAGTGTAGCCCTTGGAAAAACCCAGTGCTAAGGCACTGTGGTGAGAATGCAAGCCCAGTCTGGGCAAAACCTATGCAGCCTAGGAGGGCAAAAAGTTTCCTCACCCGTAGGAAGGATGCCTTATTCACCAGTCGATTTAGGATGGAGGACTGAGAACAGGCTGCAGGAGAGAACACACTCCTGATCCTGGAATTGAACACACAAGACAGCATGAACACACAAGTAGCAGTGTTTTGGATGCTCAGCATGAATTATATTGGTTCAAGCCTCTGCTTTTTTAATATCCAATAACTATTGGATCAGGCATCCATACTTTTCCTTTCCCAGATGACCAAAGTGGCTAGTAGACCAGTGAACCTCACAGAAACACACATGTTCTCTCTCTCAAGCCTAAGAAATGCTTGATTGCTCCATGCAGATTCAGTTCAGGTACCCTCTGGGAACAGGAGATGGGGATGTCACTTTGAAACTCTTCAAGCAAAAATGTTCAGCTCAGGCCTGTTCCCTAGATATGCTCTGGGGAGTATCAGCATCTCCAAGCACAACAGTAAGAGAGATCAGATCTGAAGGTTCTCAAAATGCTTAGGTATGAGGAAGGCTGCAGGGCATTCACCTCTGAAGCCCTCCTGAGAATGCTTCAAAGCAGCTGTGGAGCCCTGGGAAGCTTTGAAATCAAAACTTGAGGATCCCACAGGCTCTGGGCATCTCTAACACTGCATGGCAGCTGGCTTTGAGGACTGCAGTTTTTGATTTAAGCATGTAAATTGTGGGTGATGATAGATCTAACTGTCTGGTTGCTTTTGTCGATCTTAATCTTTCACTTTATGCCATCTTACGCTAACTTTAGTATATGTTTTAGTAGTCCTTATTCTAGTGAAAACAATAGAAATTTCTGAGTTTATCCTAATATTCATCAACAGTATTAAGTTGATCTAAAATATGCTAATAATAAGCACAGGTTTGTTCTGGATCTACATATGGAAAATTAGTTTAATCCTAGAGTTGGGTTTTTTGTTCGCTTTGGTTTCGTCCCGTAAAAACATACTTGGAAAAAGCAGAACAAGGATGGAAAATCTGCAGGTCCTGATAAGCCAGTGAAAAAACAGGGAAAATTTCTTGTTGTTCAAAACAGGAACTATTTGGGTTTGTACGTAAGATATAAGAGTTTACTTGGAAAACAGTAATTAGCAAATCCAGCTACAGCTTCCAAATGTGAGTTTACCTACACTAAGAACATATAAAAATCTACAGATTTCTACAGATCTCCATCAGCTTTCAAGAATCTCATGAATTCATCATGCTTTTTTCAGCAGAAAATAATAGCATGGGAAGTTTAAAGAAACAGAAAAAAGCTCAAAGCAGCTCAGTGAGAAATGATTCTGTTTCACTCCCAGAGAATTAAAGAATACTTCTATGAAACTTAAACAAACGGGTTTCTGAAACAAGTTTGGTCTGTGAAAACATTTCTAGCTCATCTGATGAGGAATGAATAAAAAAGCTGAGGACATTGAGGAGTGATGGGGAAGGGAAAAATAATACAGGTCTTAAAAACAGACTTAATAGTGACCGTACTTGGTCTCTGTGCAGTATTTTACCCATTAGAGGGACACCCTCACACTGTATTTGAGAGGGTGCAGCCAATCTCCCACCAGCAGCTTTGTATTTTTTAAAAGAAGTAAAGAAGTAGTCATCACCTCTCTCTGACACTCGTTTGTCTCAGGCTGTATCAATGGAGTCTCTCTCAGTGCCAACGAACAGCTTCACTTTGGATCTTTACAAAAAGCTGAATGAAACTTCCAAAGGCCAAAACATTTTCTTTTCTCCTTGGAGTATTGCAACTGCTCTCGCCATGGTCTACCTGGGTGCAAAAGGTGACACTGCAACCCAGATGGCTGAGGTAAGCTCTGAAATTAGCACTATATAACCTTGCAGGTGGTTCCCACATAAATTGCATTATTCTTTTGCCTACAGGGAATAGAAAGGAACAACATGGGAGAACAGTGCCCTGCCATACTGTTAGGTACAGGAAATAACCCCACTCGCGCTGCTGGCAGTCCTGTAGGTCACTGTTCTTCCGCTTGATTTCCAAGATCTCCCTCTTCTGCACTACCCCTACATTTAGCTTATGTTTACAGTTCCCAGAGCATTGCAAGTGGTCTGCCAGAGGGAAGTTATTGACATTAGAGACTACTGAGGGTCTTGCTTGGAACTCTACCTTCTATTTTAATGGCCCTCTGAACNGAGCATTGCAAGTGGTCTGCCAGAAGGAAGTTATTGCTTGGAACTCCACCTTCTATTTTAACGGCCCTCTGAAGAGAATAATTCACTTGATATAGTGCTCAAATAGTAATAAAGAGACAGCTTTAATAGCAAAATTAACAAGGAGCTAAGATTATCTAGAAAAAAGGACCTCCAGAGATAAAATCACTGCTTCTAGACCCCAGCTGGTTCTGGAAGGAGTGTATCTGCTTTCTCATACTGCATACCAAAGTTAGTAAGCTCTCCTCAACATGTGCTGGACAGGAGCAGTACAAATACCTTTGCTTGTGACCTTGTTAATCGCTAAATAACCTAACCCTCACACAAATAACAGACATGCTAGTACTGAAAATACGATCTTGTTTATGGCCTCTTTAGCAGAAGTTTTCAGTCTCATACTCTTTTAGGTTACATTAAATGTAAAATTTTACATTTCTGTCCCAGTAGTAAGACTCTGAAGTGCACTCTGCTCTTTGTTGTGCTTGGTCGTGACCTAAAAATAAATTCCATGTAGCCAAGCATGAACTAACCATTTATCTAAATAAATTCATATTTGAGCCATAATATTGATCTATTATTAAGCACTAAATGTGACTACAATCTATATAATAATGATAAAGTTTTAGACACTAAATCAAGAGTAAGGGCTTGTCCTCAGTAACTTTTAATAGACTGTCATTGGGATGTCTGGTGAATTACTATAGAAAACTAACATAATTACATAAGACTTGGGCAAATTTCTCTTCAAAAAACAAACTGTCTTTATGAACATTTATCATCATCACAGGTTCTTCATCTTAACCAGACTGCAGGAGAAGAAGGTTCACCTGAGACAACAAGGCCTTCTCAGAGGAGACCAAAGAAAAGAAAGATGGTATTTATTACAACAGAAGACTCAGATTAAAAAAAAAATCTCTGAGAAAGGGATAGTTCATGACAACTACCGCTTTAGCCTTCAGTCTATATGTACTGTCTTACTTCAGGAAGAACTCTATACAGAAAGAGTGAACAAGCAGATAACGTTACCATAAAACTCATGAACTCAGGTCTTCAAAAGCAGAACTGAGACACGAATAGCATTTAGATTTGCCCTAATACTGTTTTACTTGGATGGTAACATCAACAAATGAATTGTCCCAACGTGCTTAGGACAATTATGTCTCTTATCAGCTTCAGGGTATTTTTTCCACAGTGAAAAACAACAGCTGCATTCACACCTTACTCCAGCCACACACAAAAAACTTCCACCTTTTTCATGCATGGACACAACAGGAAAACAAAATTCCTCTTTAAGCAAATGCATGTTGATTAATCCTTGTTCATTAGCTCCCCAGAGACTTGCCACCAGGAGGAACTGCCTAGAGCTTTTTCATCAAATGAACTCCCTAAACACCGAAAGGCTTGCAAACTCAAACAAGCCATGTTTCTTTATCACCGAAACAAAAAGAAAGCTCGAGGAAATTAAATTAGATAAACTAGAAATGAAAGGAGGGAAGAGGTTATATCAGTCTCTCTCTAGATGGTGGGGGATGAATCTTCAAGATGAATCATTACGTCCATATTCATTTTAGCAACTCACTGACTTTCTGAGTTGTAGCAAAGTCTGCCTAACCTGGTCCTTCAGACATTTCCCTCCATTACCTCTTCAGTCTGTTCCCTCCTCCTTGCAAACCCCAGCCTCTGCTATCCTGTGTCCTCTGGCTACCACATTCTTTCCTAGGTGTCCTTCCTAGCAGCCCACATCTCAGCACGAGTGAGAAAAGACTAGAGTGAGGAATGCCACCTGACCCACCTTATGACAAGTCACCATGTGTCAGAGGCACAGACTCTCGGTGTCTCACGTGCAGGGCATGGTATACATCATGGAGGAGGAGATTGAACCCAAGCAGCTGGTGGGGAGCAGCTGACCGGTAGCAGCTTATTTTTCCATGAGTGAAGCAACAGCTGGCAACAGCTGGCAAGGAAGCTCATGCTCCCTAAACCCATCAACATTGACATCCAGGACATACTCCCTTCAAAATCCAAACAGCAACAGCAAAATTCATGTGAAACTGAGAAAATCTGGATAGTTGGTGAGTCCATCATGCCCTGACATTAGCGTCTGCCAGAATAGAGCACCTCCTCAACAGCTGCCAGGCTGCGTTGATGGGTCCTCGTGAAAATGAAATTAGGCCTCATCATGACTGAAATGAGGAGATTAAACTTCCTGGGTGCAGCACCAGCTAATGTCCCCAAAGGCCTACACAACACTGCAGAAACAGGCCATTGCCCTACAGACCGAAAATAATTTGTCCGGTAATACACAGTGCTGCAAACACGTAACATACTCAAAAAAGAGCTCCGTCCCTGAAATTCCTTTTTAATTAAAACAACCTAGGCATTTTAAACAACAAAGCAGGTGCAACACTTCAGACAGAAAAAAAAAAAAAAATTATTGGTGTCTCTTTCCAAGGATTCTGAGCAGAAGCAAGCTGAAAACATCCACCCTGGCTTTAAAGAGCTCCTGTCTGCCATCAACAAACCCAGAAGCTCCTACCTGCTGAAGAGTGCCAACCGACTCTACGAGGAAAAGACCTACCCGCTACTGCCCGTGAGTTGAACATTTTTCCTTAGAATATTCTGACATTAAGAGGGATCGTCAACAGAGATGATAAAAATTTTCCAAATGACAGCACTGTGGTTTCAGTGAGAACATGAGGACAGCCATACAGGGCTATCCTTCCACAGACAAGAGGTCCATTTGTCTCCAACAGCGGTCAACAGTTTAGGAAGTGTATGGGAACAAGGCAGGCTGTGTAGTGATGCTTCTCCATAATCAGCTCTGGTCATCAAGCAATCTGCAGCTCAGGGACTTCCTGAACCAGAGGCCATGTCTACTTAACAGGCCTCGATGAGCCGTTCTTTCAGAAATTTGCAGACTTGCCTTTTGAATCTACTGCAACCCTCAGCACCAGGAGTTCCACAGCTGAATTACACACTGTAGGAAGCGCCCGTGTCTTTTGAGCCTACTACCTGTTGCAATCGTTATTGGTTTGTTTTTCCTCTAAAGGAAGCTTCTCCATTATCTCTGGCCACCCTTGTCCCCTGTCCCTGTATCTTTTATACTCTAGCATTTCTGGACTAGAGAGGCCAGAGAGAAATCAGACTATGGGCATTTTACAGAGTGCCACTCTAATATTCTCTCTTTTGTTCCCTACTCCTTTCTTTGTAACTCTTAAATTTGTATTTGTCTTTTTGTCTGCTATTGGGTGGATATTTTTCATGCAACTGTTCATTATAGCTTCAATACCTCATTCCTAAACAGTAATGATCACTTTCTATGCATTACACTTCACTAGATCATTTATAAATAGTTTAATATTCATATTTTAATGTAAACATTTAGACCTTGATTTTATCCTTAGACCTTTTTTAGGGTCTAAGACCTAAAGACCTTATTTAAGAATAATACTCTAGCACAGACCCCAGTGGCACTCTGGTAGTAATAACCCTTCACTGTGAACACTATTTCCTCTTACCCTTGGTTTCCAGTCTTTTAAGCAAACGAGATCAATCTCTAGTCCCGTGGATCCTCAGCCTTTGGTGAGAAGTCATACAAAATGCCTTTTGGTAATCGAAATAGACTGTAATGGCTCAACCTTCTTACCCATACATTTCCTGACACTTTCAAAAAACTCCAACAGATTTGTGATATAAGACTTTCTATTACAAAATGCTGTTGACACTCCTCCAATTTGTCATGTTTACCCATACGCCTACTAGACTTATTTTATTCATTTACCTGTAATTACATGTAATTACCTCTATCTTTGAAATCTTTTTTAAAACTGATGTTGTATTAATCATGTTCCAGTTTCTTGGAAGGTCGTTTTAAATGAGATTACTGTTCTTTGATCTTGGAGTTTGTTTTGATCTCGTAATTAGTAATTTGTCCTTCTGAGTGCTTACTGCTCATTTTCTCCACAATCTCATGTACCCATGCTTTACAGAGAATCTAAAGAATTTCCTGGGTGGCATCTCCATGAACTGTTTCACAGCAGACAGCAATGCAAACATGAATTCTGCTTTCCTGACGTGACTTTAATAAACAAACTAAAAGCCTTGTTTCAACTTTATATGAGACTATTGGTTGGACTAGATGATCTGAAAGGCAACCAAGGCAACCTAGTAATTCTAGGAGTCTATGATTCTATGATTCTGTTCTTCCCTCTTGTACTGAACCCTACATCGTAAAGGAGGAAAAAAATATCTAAATGATATGTCATTTTGAAAAATTTTAAAAATTTGTGAAGAATGTTTGTTTCATGGGATATTTCAAAATTACAAATTTGCACTTTGGATTGCAAACAGAAAAAAATGAAGTATCAGTTTCCTGAGACTGAAGTTTGATCGGTCCTTATTCAATATTTAGCATAAAATACGTCAGAAGTTATTTTAAGGGTTATCCCATTTCAAACAAATTATATTTTCTTCAATTATATATTAGCAGATTGTACAATCTGTTGAAGTGATTATTTCTAACATTTATATAAATCAAATTTAACTAAATAAGCATATGTTTTCCAATTCTATCTTTCAGAAATACTTACGGCTCATTACAAGCTATTACAATGCAAAGCCACAAGCTGTAAACTTTAAGACAGCTGCAGAACAAGCCAGAGCACGAATCAATTCGTGGGTTGAAAATGAAACTGAGAGTAAGTACCACTCGGGTGGCTTTTTTCTTGTTTCACTTTCAAATAATTTGTATTTCCACATTTATTGCTCTCGCAGCCAAGGATCCATAAAAGACGGAAACTGGGGGGAGGTGATGAGAAAAGTGCGGTTAAATAGCTTGAAGCATGCCTCTCTCCAAACCTAACTGCTGCTCCTTAAAAGGTCCTTCCCTTGACTCTTCATGCCGTAGCCTCTTCTGAATTACTTTTCTTCATTAGGAGGAACAGCTAGATACTGAGTGGCTCTTCTCTAATCAGTGAGGTTTTTACTTCTGCAGTCTTCAGCTGCTTGCAACCAGCTTCACAGAACTTCCAAGCTATTCCACTTTACCCACTTTACCTACTTCCCCATGCCATTGACGACTGAAATTGCTGAAAAAAAAAAAAAAGATATAGAGCCATTTTTACCGTATGCATACCATGAAAAATGCACAGTAAAAAAAATCTCCCAAATGCAAATATTTTTGCTAGATAGGTAGGCACAAAGAAGGCACAATTAAAATTGGCAAGTTGCACAGTCACACTGGAATAACAGTCCTATTTCTCTGATTTTGAAGGGAAAATCCAGAATCTGCTGCCTGCAGGATCTCTCAGTTCTCACACTGTATTGGTCTTAGTAAATGCCATTTATTTCAAAGGAAACTGGGAAAAGAGATTTCTGGAGAAAAATACTTCTGAGAGGCCCTTCAGACTGAGCAAGGTAAACTTCTTTCCTATATGCCTATTGTCATATGTCAATACGTCTACTACTGAAGAGCAAGAAACCTCTAAATATTTCATCTGCGTTTTGTACACCACTGCAACACTACTCATAGCTGGGCATACGGCATAAACTCAGTGAGAACAGCAATTGTGAAAATAATCAGCATTATCTTATTTACATGTATCCAAGAGAATAGGATTTTCACTTTAATGAATAGCTGCTCAGTATCAAAACACGTGAGAACACCGCGGTTAAGTAAGAAGAAATTTCTTCAGGTACCAAGGTCCCATCTTCAAAAGGGACTGAGCTGCTTTTGAGAGCACTGCTTATACGTTTCTTCTCTGCTTTTGAGATACAGTCTGTACTCTGAGTTCAACGAAACTGAACCAACTGCTCTTTCCTCAGGCACTCCGGGTGTTGCCTACAGCCTCAGCGGGAATTTTCACAGGGGTTCGTCATTTTAGCTGAGTGTGTGAGGATGATGTATTCAGTATAAGCTGAGGGCACGCTATTGAGCTAACAGTATTTAAATGATTGTGCCCTGACAGTTCACAGTAGCTGACTGCATGCATATTTTTGGACTGTGTCAAAGACAAGCAAGATTGTTTGTGAATAGAAGCATATATCTTGTTTGACATAGATTACAAGTGCAAACACCTTTTGTATGCCAGGCAATTTGAAGCGATTGTGTCGATGATGTGACTGTGTATCCGAAACCTACAACCCGATATGTTTTAGGGTCTGTCATGGTACATGGTTGTGGTGGGCTGACCTTGGCTGGCTACCAGGTGCCCACCAAGCTGCTCTATCACTCCCCCTTCTCCACAGAACAGCGGGAGAAAAATAGGACAAAAAGCTCATGGGTCGAGATAAGGACTGGGAGATCATTTACCAATTACCATCATGGGGAAAAGAGACTGGATTTAGGGAAATTAGTTTAATTTATTGCCAATTAACCAGAGTAGGATAATGAGATATAACACCAAATATAAAACACCTTTTCCCCCACCCTTCCGCTCTTCCCAGGCTCAGCTTCACTCGCAACTCTTCTACCTGTCCCCCAAAGCAGCGCAGGGGAGCAGGGAAGGGGGCGTGTGGTCAATTCATAACACTTTGTCTCTTCTGCTCCTCCTTCTTCACACTCTTCCCCTGCTTCACTGTGGGGTCCCACCCATGGGATACAGTCCTTCATGTCCAATGTGGGCCCTTCCTATGGGCTGCTTCCCTTCAAGAACTGCTCCAGCATGGGTCCTTACCATGGGGTGCAGTCCTTCAGGAATGGACTGCTCCAGCACGGTCCCTTGCAGGGTCACAGGTCCGTGCTCCTGAGCAGGCTCTCCCTGGGTTGCAGTGTCCTTCAGGGCACATCCACCTGTTCTAGCATGCGGTCCTCCATGGGCTGCAGGGTGGACATCTGCACCACCATGGTCTTCACCACAGGCTGCATGGGAATCTCTGCTCCAGCACCTGGAGCACTTCCTCTCCCTACTTCCACACTAACCCTGGTGTCCGCAAAGTTCTTTCTCTCACATTTTCTCACGCCTCTCTTCCAGCTGCTGTTGCACAGCAGTTTTTACCTTTTCTTAAATATGTTACCACAGAGGCACTACCAAAGTCACTGACTGGCTCGGCTTTGGCCAGTGGCGGGTCCATTTTGGAGCTGGCTAGAGCTGGCTCTGCCTGACATGGAGGCAGCTTCTGATGTTTCCTCATAGAAGTTATCCCTGCAGCCCTCCCTTCCACTACCAAAACCTTGCCATGTAAACCAAATACACGGGTGTGCAGCGAGGGTTTAATCCACAGGGTACCTGATACAAAGCCTGTTAACAGGTAAACTTTTGCACTCAAATGTAACTCAAATGTAAAGGATAGTGGACACATCAGTACAGGCTCTGTGAACATAACACAGAATAGGAGTTCAGAAGACCATTGGGTAATCCAATTTCAGCTGGTAATCCGGTCCTCTGTGGTTTGGGGAAGAGGAAAAACCATCACAGGTCAAAGAAAATATGGTTCAGAGGCAAAGTGAGCATTGCCTGGAAGTATAAAACGGGCAAAAGAACTGATGGGCTCCAGGGGAAGAAAGTCAACATTTTTTCCCCCCAATCAAAGTCCTCACTTCAAAAATATAATATTTGGGATAAAATATGAAATACTTATAGTAGTTACTTGCTTATCAAAGCTAACTCATTTGTTTTAAAATGGGAACTATATTACACGTGATTCAGTCAGCAGGTAGATACTGCATGTGTTTACATAAATTTTTTTTAAAGATCCCACTGACTTTGAAAAGGGTTTGTATGTCATACTGTCCAAAGGAAAGGGTGCTGAGTATGCAAATGCTGCTGAGTCTTGTACTTGTTTACAAATTTTTGTTTTCAGTTCAATGAAGCAAGTAATCTTTACCATCCATTTTAAGGAATGAAGTAACACTTTTTCATGTCTGAATTTTTTCACAGACCAAGACTAAACCAGTACAGATGATGTTTTTGAGAGATACATTTTTGATATTCCATGAAACAACCATGAAATTCAAAATCATTGAGCTGCCTTATGTGGAAAATGAACTCAGCATGTTCATTCTCCTACCAGATGACATCAATGATAACACCACGGGTCTGGAGCTGGTAAAACTGACCTACTGTTGCATCACAAACACTATGAGACAGTAACAGAAACAGATGAAAAGAGTGAGGAAGAATGAGCTTCAAAATCATGGCAGAATAGGTTCTGATGTGTGCATATTTTGTTTCATGAAGTATAACACCATGATTACTCAGCTTAGGATTCAGGGCATACGATAACATTGCAAACATGGTGTTTTACTTAGGGGTACACCTTAAAAGTCTGTCCATACAACTGTCTTTGCCTATTTTGTGGCTCCTTTTCTATTGCTGGAATAGCACAAGGAAAGGAAGGACCAAATCTGAATCACTGTGTCCTGGAGTTATCCTCTTCTAAGGGCCGTATTAATTCATTTTGATGACATTTGCAGTCTGGATTTGCACCCGGTATTTTGTGATGAGGCTTCTCAAAGTAAGTGCTGACTACCCTAACTCAGAAGGTATCAACACCCACTCATGACCATGCCAGGACCAACTTCAGATTCTAAACAGATCAGGGCAACAATTGTTTTATTTGTACCTGAGGTATCATGTGTTCCAGTTATTTACCACTTCTAAGAGAAAAGTCATCCTTATACTCACATAGCAAGTGCCTATTAGTATCATTCTGAGTCATGCATTGCAAAAAAGCAGTGCTCTTCACAACAGAAAAAAAATAATGAACTACTTTGACGGTTCAGGCCTATAACTCACTGCCTTTAAGGAAACAGGGTGTAAGGAAGTCAATGACAGCCTGATCTCACTCATTGCAGGTGGAAAGAGAGCTGACCTATGGGAAACTGGCTGAATGGACGGAATCAGCCAGCATGATAAAAGCAGAAGTGGATCTGTACCTGCCCAAGTTGAAGCTGGAAGAGAATTATGACCTTAAATCCACCTTGAGCAGCATGGGGATACGAAATGCTTTTGACCCCGTTCAGGCTGATTTCACAGGGATGTCAGCTAAGAAGGATCTTTTTATCTCAAAAGTTATTCACAAAGCTTTTGTGGAGGTCAATGAAGAAGGTACCGAGGCAGCAGCTGCCACAGGTGTCCTGGTGCTGAGATCAAAAACACCAACGATGACTTTTAAAGCTGACCACCCTTTCCTCTTCTTCATCAAACACAACAAATCCCAAACCATCCTCTTCTTCGGCAGACTCTGCTCACCCTAGTCAGAGTTATTCCTTGCCTCGCAGAGCAGGAGACCCTCGCTTGCCAGCTCAGAGGCAAACGCCAAAACCTGAAACTCCTGCTGCGACTGGGGGGAGCGGGACCTGAACCCTTTCTCCATCAGTCCTCGCACCCCAGGGCCTGAGGCACAGCTCCTCCCGCGCTTCTCTCCGGCTCTGAAGGGACAACCGTGGCAGCGGGGGGTGCGTGATGCCCTGCATCCACAGAGCAGCCCTGGTTGTCAGTCAGACCCGGCCACCAAGGGTAGCTCCGTCCCCTAACCCTCATTAGCTGTGGCATTTCTGTCCCTTTCCCTCACAGCGGCGTATACAAATGCACGTTAACGCAGGCCCCCTCCTCACCCTCACGACTAGAACCCCCGATTCTGGAGTGATCTCAGCACTTTCTCCCACCCCACAGCAGAGAGAACGAGCTCCCGTTTAGCCCTCCATTAGGTCCTTGCTTTACAGCTGGAGGCAGATCCTCCCTGCCCACCGCCATTCTCTTGCCTTCCTTCCACATCCCGCCTGTAAGTCTTTATCAGCTCAACTGGCTTCACAGCAGCCTTATTCCCTTAAAAAAAATGTATTAAAAAATACATCTTTATAAGGGCTGTTTGTCTCGCTCAGAGCCTCCGGTGCATGACGAGGGGGGCCAACCCCATACAGTCTCTGGCTGCAGCAACACCTCACTTTCACTCAAAACAACCCCCGCTTCAAAAATAATTATTAATGATAATAAACCCTCAGGGACGACTAGCGTTTCCTCTCATCTCTGCCACCAGAGGGAGGCAAAGGTGGAAAATCAGCGGCTGCAGCGAGGCGAGGCCCGCCGAGATACAAAGGCAGTGAGAGGCCTGTGAGGCTTCTCCGCCGCGGTGGGCGGCGGCCATGTCGCCCGAGGGGCTGCGGCGCTTCCCCGCTGCCATGGCAGGGACCCAGCGGCCATTTTGGCTGCACCCCGGGGCGCGGCTGAAGAGGGGCCGAGCTCCCCCCATCCCTCTCCCCCAGCTCGTCAATGCTTCCGGGGGAAGGGAAGGAAGGGCCGGGCCCGGCCGGAGGGGAGCTGGGGAGCGCGGTGCCCGGTGGGGTGAGTGCGGCGGCTGCGCTGTCCTGCAGGTTTCGTTATCTGTGGGAAGTTTGCGGTTTTTCAGTAAGGAAGCAGAGGCTGCATGGCATTTATTCTATTCTTTTTAGGTGTTCCCCCCCTTTTCCCCCTTTCGTGACGCCGTTTCTGCTTCTTGTCAGCGGGAATCGCAGCGGTGCGTAGGGAATGCTTTCTACCTGTGAGGGGCGCACCGCGATAACGTGGAGTTTTAACTGGTGGTGTGGGGGCGGAGGAGGGTCTTGTCCCTCCTTTCTCATTCCCCAGCGCTACGCCCAGGCGACTGCCAAGCCCTGGGCTTTTTGTGGCCGAGCGTACTGGGACTGGGACGGCGAGAGCTCTTCGGGCTTCCTCCCGGCCCCTCCCCGCTCCTGCTGGGCCCGGAGCCGGCGGTGGTGGGGCCGCGGCGGGGCTCTGTCGCCCGCCGTGTCCCACTGGCGAGGCGCGAAGTGGAGGAGCTGCTACACCTGCAGGTGTTTTAAACGACTCTCCAAATCCTAAATGACCCTCTCCTTTCCCTCAGGAAAGCACGCGGCGGGTTCAGGGGGTGGGGAAAAGGGATGCCTGGGCCGCAGACTGCAGCTTCCTCTGTGGAGATGGGCAGCGCCCGGTGCCCATCACCCTGGGTTCCCCCTCTGGCTGTGTTTGAAACTGGGCTTGTGGCCGCGCTGGGGCCAGGTGGGCAGGCATCCGCATATACCAGGCGCTAGTCCATGCCATAGTCTTGGTGGGAGGTATCTCTTGGGCCACAGGTTGGAGGAGAGCTGCGTCCTGCTCTGGACAGGCTCCCCCATGGCAGAAGGGGTAGTTGGGAGAGATGCTGCAGTGTGTATCGGCTGCTTCATCTGGATACAGCCTTTCTGTTTGTAAAGACTGTCCTAAAGCATAGGTGTCTACTGCTGAGAATACATGCTTCACATCCATAGCGCTAGGAACACATAGGGTTAGGGCATCCAGAAACAGGAGTGCCTCACCGCTGGCCTGTAGGGCCCATGGGGAGGCCAGAGCGAGGGGTGAGTTGCTGTGGGCAAACCCTCTGATCACTGAGGGGCTTGTGGCAAACAGTTTACAACCAACTGACAAATACGTGCTTGTATCACACCTTTCCTATTCCTTAAAGCACAGTCATTCTGTATTGTCTCCAGAACTGCTCTGATGAGAAGGGTGTCAGTAGTTACACTGCTATTCATGAGCTGCAGGGAAAGTATGGGTAACTGTAGAGAACAGCTCCTAGCGTTGTGCCCCAGCTGTTGAAATATTACTTACAATTTGGTTAAATGCACTGATTTTCAGGTAGGCAAATAGTGTGAGTTGTCTCCTTTTGTCTTTAAACTCCCTTCTGTCATGGAAGCCCTACAGAAACTTTCTAGGTAATGCTGTTTGTTGCTGTCGCTATTCCTGTGCGTTTTGATCTCCAGGTCAAAAAACCTTATTGCCAGCAATCATCTTGACAGGTGTCAGGACAGTTGGAAGACTCGGGTCTTCATTTTAATCAACATGAACTGAAAATACAAAGTGCCTTCTGCTTGTGCTGTGAAGTCCATGTAGTTAAATTACTTGTTTCAGTCAGAATTGGAGGATTGCTTTAATCTCAGTTTGCCTTTTTGTTTTAATCCTTCGGTTATGGGAGAAGGGAAACAGAAGAAAAATTACCACTGTTTATTGCAAAGCTACTAGAAAGACATTTTCTTAGGTGGAAAATCATGCATGCAGAAACTTGTTCACTCCACCCGTTTGCTTGAGATAATGAATTAGTAAAATGAACTGGGTGTAGGTTTTGTATATTGTGGCAACATATCAACACTAGGCACTGCCTTAACGGAAAAGCAGAACACAGAAACCTTTACTACCAGCTGATATCTTATGATGTGTGCTGATGCTTATCTGTAGTTAACTCAGCATTCTAGTATTTATTGCTCCTTTTATAGGTGTGTGATTTAATCTTAGTTTAGTTAACTACCTACACAGCTGATGTATGTAGAGTATGATGGGCATCAAGTTACACATGTTCGAGTATGCATGTAGCATAAAGTTATCTATAAGCAGTTTTTTTATTATGTGTGTTTCCGTGTCGTAGGCAATAAAATGGAACTGAAATGGACTTTGAATTTTTTGTTGTACTACAGCAGGAAATTACAGTAATCTGTCGTGCTGACCAAATAACTTTTTTCTTTTCTCTTTTAATCTTGTAGATCAAGTCATTCTGCTGACTTCTGCCGGACTGGCTATTAGGTTTAAAACACTGCGTGCACACATAAGAGTAAGCTGAAGGTAATTCTGAAGATATATAGACTTAGAGAAGGTAAGAGTTTCTAATTCTGCCATTCTGATGCCTAACTGTTTGCTCTGGTTTTCTTATAGAGACAAATAATTGTCTTTCTGAAGTCAAAAGAGACTTGTTTTAATAAATCCTAAAGAAAACGATGTTGCATATGCTAATCTCTTGAGATGTAATATTATTTACCCAGTGAAGAGTCTAACGAGACCAGTGGGAATTGCTGTCTCTGTTACAAGTATGAGATTGAAATAGAAAAGCAGAAAATGAATCCCTGAAATAACACAGGTGCCTAGTATGGGATTTAAGGTGCTTGTTCCACCAAATCAGTTTTTCAGTGAGTTGATAATTTTCCAGCCTAATTATGATGCTTGCTGCGTAGTTCATACTGGGAAATGTGAAAGTTAGCAATAACTTAGCAGTTTGTATTCAAATAAATTTGAGCCGTTCTTGTTTTGTGTTTTATCTCCCAGGCTCTGAACCATGGATAGCCTCTGTGTGGCAAATACCACTTTTGCACTCGACCTCTTAAGAAAGTTATCTGAGAACAAAAGCGGGCAGAATCTATTCTTTTCACCTTTTAGTATTTCTTCTGCTTTGTCTATGATTTTGCTGGGTTCAAAAGGTAACACTGAAGCCCAAATAGCAAAGGTATGTCTAAATAAATTTAGTGTATTAAATTTGGGAGCATATGAAAAACAAATCTGTATTATGCCTGTTATTTGCACTTAATGCTAAACTATTCTTGTTATTCTGGTCTCAGAGCAGAGGTCTTCCTTTGCTGTGTATGTAAGCAGTACCTGTTCTTATAGGTACCTGAGCTTCCTTCAGCATGGCATTAGGAGGTTCCTGGGTTTTGTTGTGTGGAGTTTTTTTGTTTCCTGGGTTTTTTTGGGACAGAGATCTTCCTTCAAGTTGTCATTAAGGTGTAGCATGGGCTTTTTGTAGGTTTGATTAATCTCTATTTACTTAATATTTTCTTCTGTCGTCTTTGGGCTTGATATCAGACTATATATGTTTTGAAAATGTAACCAGGCACATAAAAAAAAATACTAAAAATCCACCCTGTATGCAGGTAAAAATGATGGCTGCACCTTGGTTAATTTTTTTTAAATTGCTCAGGTGGCAAATACCACTTGGTATATATTTTATATATGCAAGTGGCAGTATTAAATGCATAATTAGTCATTTTTGTTGTTAGGTTTACCTTTTTTGCAAAGTGGAAGAGGACTATAAACCATGTGTCTTATTTTCATTTAAGTCTATAAAAGTTTCTCCAAAATTATACTGTTGCCCTACTTGGAGATACTCAGAATCCATCTGGACACAGCCCATGGCTATCAGCTGTAGATGGCACTCATTGAGCAGGAGGGTCCAGAGGTCCTTTCCAACCTCAACCATTTTGTGATCCTCTTGGCTTGACTAAAGGAAACTCCATGCTGCTGAGTTTTCTGCATCCTAATTTATTTATTATATAACATCTGGCTGGGTGCATCATATGTGACTTGCACAATAAGCTACAGATGGGAGGTGTGATGAAAAATACCACGGCTTCAAGTCACAGTTCTTAAACGCAAAAGTAATTTTAAAATAAAAAATTAATTGTGCTGACGCAAGTGTGTTTAGCAAAGGCATGGACTCCACTGACGATGTTTGTCTTTCTACAGGTGCTTTCTCTGAACAAAGATGAGGATGCTCACAATGGGTATCAAACACTTCTCTCTGAAATTAATGATCCAAATGCCAAATACATACTGAGAACTGCTAACCGACTTTATGGAGAAAAGACATTTGAGTTTCTCTCAGTAAGTAACAATTAAATTAGTGGTGTTTTCTTAGGATAACGTACTTGCTACCTGTTTCCTTTGGAGGTCAAAGGAAGGCTTTGGGCTTTACTTTCCAAATTTTCTAGGCTGAGGCCTAACAATGTGATAGATTGTTTCAAAGCCCAGTATCTGAACTTCATGGAGAAGCTCCTTTTAGATGACTTATGATCTGAATGCACAACTGGTGCAAATCACTGTAAAATCCACCAAACTAAATCTTCAGGGTTCCATAATCCATTAATTTTTTTTGACTGTGGGAGAAATGATTGACGTATCTCTTTTCCCTTGAGTGTGTGTAAATATGATAAAAAGAATTGTTAATGGGCACTATTTTGTAGTTTTTCTGTTATGTAAGTCATCCAGAGAACATACTAAGAGTTGTACATGACTCTTAAGACTTTCTTTATCAGATGAAGACTTTTGTTATCAGATGATTTAAATAAGGATAGTAGGTATCGTGTTACACATGTTTCTTTGGATGCATCCCTAGAAGCAATAAGATGTAAGGCTCTTGGGGTTTTTTTTTCCCAGGAGTGGTATACAGTGATTCTTTTTATGAAGAGTGCTAGTGTTTCATTTGTTTAATAGGTAAAATTTACATGGATTGTACTCTAAAACTTTGCATCTGCGTTATAAAGATCTAACTATATTAAACCAGAGAAAAGGTATGTTTTTTCCTCTCTAAGAAAAGTCAGTTTCCTCTCTGAATTAGAGGTTTTCTATTAGTCTGGGAGATTTAACAATGAAATTTATGTAGAGAGAAGCTTACAAAATTACGTGTTCTCTCACTGAAGCAAAAAAAACCCCTAAAAACTAGCCATGTAATTCTCAGTTAAGTTATGTAGAACTTTGTAGCGTAGTTAACAAGCCATTTGACGTAGTAACATATGGTGGACAATTCCTAGTTCAAATAGGTGGTATAAAACCTAATAGGAACATGTCAGATGAAACTTTAATTTCTCTGTATGAAGCTGAAGGACAAAAGCGGGCAGATTTCCTTGGTATATTTAAGAATTGTCTGTGGTTGAATGGCAGTAAAATATATTGCTAAAAAGCTGTTATGAATGTCCATGTCAGTCATTTATAGAGTCGAGTCAGAAACTCTACCATGCTGGACTAGAACAGACTGACTTTGTGAATGCTTCAGAGGATTCCAGAAAACAAATTAATGGCTGGGTAGAGGAAAGGACCGAAGGTGAGTGTTTTGCAGAATGCCTTGTTGTATTTAATGGCAGCCAGGGCTTAGCTAAACAGCTATTTCAAGATATAATATTGTGAATTAAAAAAACCCCAAACACTGCGCTCTTGCTCTGTTTGGTACCTAATCATTTATAGAGTATTAATTACAGAGTATATACTATATTAGATAAGTTTGACATGTACGTAATTATTAAATGTGGTGGTTTTTTCCTATGTATCATAAAGGTAAAATTCAGAACCTGTTGGCGGAGGGGATTATCAATTCACTGACCAGACTTGTGCTGGTGAATGCCATCTATTTCAAAGGCAACTGGGAAAAGCAGTTCAACAAAAGCAGTACAGCAGAAAGGCCATTTCATATGAACAAGGTATGATGTGCTAAAATGCTGATGGTACGTTGTTACTCTGAAGTACTCTGAAATGAATACATTTAACTCATAAGAAAAAAAATAACCATTCAGGCAGCATTACCTTGGGTAGGCTGTATGCAATTCTTGATACCCCCTCCTTTAATATGAACACTCTTTTTCAGTAGTTTCTGTTAAGTTTCACACAATTTCTAGAAACTGTAATATAACAATTAAGTATTTCTTTTATTCTGTCTCTTCCTTTTTTCCTTTACCCTTGTATATTAGAGAAGTAGGCCTCTACATAGTTAGAGAACTTAGAACCAAGGAGAAGAAAACAGTTGAGTGAAGCTGTCGGGCTGTTTGAGAGTTGTGAATAACTTCACAGAAGTCAGTGAGCTTGATTATTTTAGCATAAAACTGGTGTGGATAAGTAAAGAATGTTCCTTTAGGTTGTACGCGGAAAAGAGCGCTTCTAGATGCGCAGGAACTTCTAAATGTAAGTTATCTTCACGCAATTATTATTATTATCTTAAGATCAGAGTCTTTGGGATCCAGGTAACTGCTGGAGAAAGTTGTAAGGTTGGGGAATGCTGCCTTGGCTCACTCAAGGAACTCGCTTGTAGGTAGGCAAACAACTGCATATCTCTTTCCTTGTAAAACTGAATGGCTTAAGTTTGTATTTTCATCCTAATGATGACTGGCTGCTGATGAGCTGCAGAAGCCTTTGAGTAGGCTCAAATGAGTAGTTGGAAATCCCTTGAAGTTTTAAGATAGTTATTTTACAATCTGTCCGGTAGCAAAGATTTAGTTTAGCATCCCAGGAGTCTTTGCAGCATCTTGTGACGTTTTCTGACTCTGGCGCTTCTTATGGCTCACTGGATGATTTTCACATGCTGTGTGGCCTTTTCCTTGCTTTTCTGTCCTTTTCGTGTGTCATTGTTTTTGCAAAAGTATTTCTGCCATATTCACTGTGGGCATTGGTTCAATGGGCTTTATTTTAAAAACTGAAAATTAGTTGCATGGTTATCTCATGAAGGTAAGGGAGAAAGCAATGAAACCCTTAACTGAAAAGGAGGAAATAACGATGTAAACAATAGTAGCTGATGCTCCATGTGAAAGTGGAAGGAGACAGCAGAGAATAAAATTGAGAAGAAAAATCTTTCCCCTCCTTACTATCCATGTGACTTAGGAATTCAAAATAACGCTCTCACTTTTGCGGCATTTTTAGTATAATTTTAAAATATTTTAATTCCTCTTTGTTACAGCGCTTGGAGCCATATGGACTGAAAATGAAAATACCTATTTAAAAATTATTTTATATTCATTTCAAGCAAGGAATACGGGCCCTGCATCTTACCGACTCTGTTTAGTGCTAGTCACTAGTTCTTAAGTGAGCAAATCTGTGTCCTCACCTCTTTGCCTTGAAGGAAATGTCACAGACGTTTCCATGTTAGTAATTAAAAAATTCAATCTCAGGAATCCTTACTTCTAATCTCTTGCTTTCCAAAAGACAGTGGTGGGGCTGTACTCTGTGGTGTGGTAAGTTCTCTTTAGCCAAATTCTGAAATGTCCTGAGTGACTGGTTTCCTGCTTTGTACTTTGAGACCAGCACACTAGCTCAGTACTGACTGCTGACATCTCTTTGTTTTTAGAATGAGACCAAGCCTGTGCAGATGATGTTCAAGAAGGATAGATTTAACATGACCTATATTGGGGACTTCCAGACCAAAATCCTTGAGCTCCCTTACGTTGGTAATGAACTCAGCATGATTATCCTGCTTCCCGATGCAATCCAGGATGAATCCACTGGCTTGGAAAGCGTAAGTTGAGCTGAATACGAAGACAGTCTTATCCTTCCAGGGAAGAGTTTGATATTGCGCATTGATACTGCAGTTGAATTCCAAAACTGTTACGTCACTGGTGCTCAACACCAGTGAAATATCCCACAACTCCCTGCCCCCGAAGTGATTGGCATGGCTCCTGTCACTGCTGGTCACGCTGTGTGCTGCCCCCTTAGCCAGGGGCTTTGGAAGAAGACCTGACCTGCTCAGGAGGAGAGGTTAGCTGCGGTTATGGTGAAGGCATAGTATGGTGAGCATCATCTAGGGTGAGAGGAGATTTGGGGTGGCGTTTAGGAAGTCCTATAGCTTGTCCCATAGATCTTCCATTCTGAACAGCTGGCAGATTGTCTCTGGCCCACCACCTGTAAACAGGCTCTCAGGAAAGTGTAGGTTCTCTTTGTTGTGGAGGTATGATACAACTCTTGGCTATTTCATGCCCTGGACAAGGAATTTATTAATGAGGCTTTCTAACACTGACTGCAAAGGGCATTGTGAGCAGACTTTTTCATTGGCCTGTCAAGCTGAAGGAGGATCCTGTGGTTAAGAGACAGAAGAGCTGGGTTCAGTTCCTTTGGGACATTGTCATCAGTTCTTCTGTGCCTTTGCTTCCCGTATGTAAAAATGTAAAAAAACCCCAAACAAACAAGCCAAAAGAACCCCTAAACCCCACCAGTCTAATACGTTTATAAAAGTAAGCTTTACATGGAAGGGACTGATCATTATTGTATCTGCCATAAAGCATATGGGATTGATCTCAGCTGGGGCCGTAGTCTCTAGTGAGAAGTATAACTTGACTTTTGGCTTGAGACCCTCTAAACCCTGGAAAAAAGATGGATATTATGCACTATGTAAACAAACACAGTAATTGCCACTTTGAGCTATGTAAAAACTGATTCTCTTCTCATTTTAATCATGTAACTTTGGGGTTTTGCTTTAGCTGGAAAGAGAACTTACGTATGAGAAGCTGATAGACTGGATCAATCCTGAAATGATGGACTGTACTGAGGTGAAGGTGTCTCTACCCAAATTTAAGCTGGAAGAAAGTTATGATCTGAAACCCCTTCTGAGCAGCATGGGAATGCCTGATGCGTTTGACATGGGGAAAGCAGACTTCTCGGGAATGTCAGCTGGCAACGAGCTGGTGCTCTCTGAAGTAGTTCACAAGTCCTTTGTGGAAGTCAACGAAGAAGGCACGGAAGCGGCAGCTGCCACGGCAGGAGTGATGATGCTGCGCTGTGCAATGATCGTTCCAGAATTCACTGCCGATCATCCCTTCCTCTTCTTCATCCGGCACAACAAAACTTCCAGCATTTTGTTCTGTGGTAGGTTTTGCTCTCCCTAAAAAGGAGGTGTCTTGGCAGAAGAGCCACCGTTACTCAGTCACGTTCTGTTTCTTTAGAAAAGGGCTGCTCTTTTTGCACTAATTGTCTCTTTCAACTGTGCCTGAACTTCCGCGGTCTTCATCTCGGGCTTGACTGGAATAGCAGAGCCGCTTAGCCATACGCAGCAGCTGCCACTGGCAGCGACTCTCTCGCCCTGTGCCCGCCGGTGCGGGGGTCTCTGAACTCTTGCTGACACAGAGAACATCCCACTTGCTCGTGAATGCTTTGGCTGCCCCTGTGGTCCCCACTGCACTTCACTTTTTGCGGCTGCCCGGCAGCAAGTCAGGCAGCGACATCTCATGGGAAAGGAAGAAGTTAGTTCTGTTTCTGACGAGGCTGGAGCACATCTTTAGCTCCCTTCGCTGTTTTTCCTCCCATCCCTCTTTTTTTCTTTATTTTTAATTCCAGACTCAGTCATTTAATGCCGTGATATGTTCCCCAGAGATGAAAGGAGGCTTTGGCAGCCTGTTCCCAGTGTTGTTAAACATCCTGACTAAACAGGGTTTTTTTGGATATTAACTGGACAAGCACTTAGGCAAGAATGGGAATAAAAGGATGTCTTTGTACCAAATGTCCTTACAGGGTATTTGAGGGGTGAGGATCCTTGTTTTATGACCACAGGACACCTGGGTTTAGTACCTGTTACCAGGTTTATCAGTCCTCTAACAAAGAATGTAACAAAAAAGCTTATGGTGCCTATGCAATATCTAAATGACAAAGCTTTAATTTTTTGGTATTCTTACATATTCTTTCCTATTCACAGTGTCTGAAACGTGTTAGTTTAACTGTATAATACCAAAGACACAGCTGAAATAGCTTTCCTGATACAGTGATTCGTCTTGCTGTTTTTGTTCCTGAGTTAATAAAAGAACTGAAAGTGCTGTAAGACTCTTTTTTTCAACTCTAAATGATGCCTTTTTTTTTTTAACTTGTAGTATGAAGAAAACCGTTATTTCTTGATAGAGCACAACCAGCTTCTACGTAGCATTGTTTGGAATTATAATCATAGAATGTGTTGGGTTGGAAGGCACCTTTAAAGGTCATCTAGTCCAGCCCCCCTGCAGTGAGCAGGGACATCTTCAACTACATCAGGTTGCTCAGAGCCTCATCCAGCCTGGCTTTGAATGTTTCCAGGGATGGGGCCTCCACCCCCTCTCTGGGCAACCTGTTCCAGTGTTTCACCACCCTCATTGTAAAGAAGTTCTTCCTAATTTCTCATCTAAACCTGCCCTGCTCTGTCTTAAAACCATTGCCCCTTGTCCTATCGCTACATGCCCTGGCAAACAGCCCCTCCCCAGCTTTCCTGTAGGCCCCCTTCAGGTACTGGAAGGCTGCTATAAGGTCTCCC
>VXBO01014425.1:284287-329537 GCA_013400135.1 Rhinoptilus africanus | reverse complement strand
TGCTAAAACAAAACAAAACAAAATGTTCTTTGATTTGACCGTGAACTTTGTAAACTGCTAAAAATACACTAATAGAGGAAGTTAATTACCGAAAGCCTGCTAGTTTATAAACTTCTTTAGCTGAAATGTGAAGCAGAGGCTGCTTTATTTTGCTGAGGTCACATGTGTTTAGAATAAAGTGTGGGGTAACCAAATTTAAATGAGAGCTAATACTGAAATGTTTACTGGAAGAAAAAGAATTTGGATTTTGGAAGCACTTAAACCAAAAGCCAAATTTGGAAGATGAAGTCTTAAGTTTTCATCAGTGTATGGCATCTGTGTTTTAAAAAAACAAAAATTTAGAATCTGCAGGTGTAACACAGACCTTACATTTCTAAATGTCAATGGCAGTGATCCACCATAATTTTCTTAGCCCTTTCTCATACTAATAGATGAACTATGGGATTATAATTGGAAAAAAATGTTCCTTTTAAGAGATGATTGCTTAAGATGATGGTCCACTTATACTGTTTCAGAAAGAACTCAGAAATGTCAGCAACAGCAAATCCAAGTTCTCCTGTATAAGGGTATGGATTCATTTCCCAGCAAGTTGAGTTTTAACATTGTCTTATAAAATTAATGCTGGCCTTTTCTGTAGTTTTATGTAGTATAAAGTGAATCAAGTTTTTCTACTTGATCATTTTCAAATATGTCAAGGGAAATGAAAATTCTTTAACTTTCTTACTGTGTTAGTTGTATAAAAATATGGGGTTTTTTCTTGTTTCAATCACTTAGGATTGCAGTCTTGATGTGGTACTACACAATCTTTTAATTGCATGTTATCTCATGCAATGAAATTGGTATTGGAGATAATTGCTTTAAAAATTTGAATATAATCCAATTTAACATGAGGTCAAGTACTATTTTAATTGTAGTTGTAGCTGATCCAGTGAAAATTCCCCACAACAGCATTCAATCATTTATGAGTGACATGCTGGCATTTTGACTGAGATTCAATAGCTGGAGTCCATAAAACTCATAATGATTGCATGGTATAGGAAATATGACTGCAACTTATCAATAGAATTGCACTTGTTTCCTCTCAGAGGTAAAAACTAGCTTTTTATGTGACACCATGTCCTCAATTCCCAATATCCGACTGAATGTTTACACCTTATCCTGTGAAAAGTACAGTAAAGGTAGATACATACAGAGTTATGCGTATGATAGTCTCTCTCTGGCAATTTCTCTGAGTGGTAGCAGGTACTGAATAAAGACTAACGTGCTGAAACAAGCCTCAAAAATTACAGGAAAAAAAACAGAGCTTCTGTTTGCTAAACCTCCTGCTCTCCCTGTCATGGTACAGCCTCCCTGGTTCACACATTTCATGACGTGACAAGATGCAGTCCTGAATAACGGCAGATCGGTACAGGGGCAGAGGGAAACGAGCATTTCTCTGCAGTTAGAGTCTCTGCACTTTTGGTAAAAAGTAGGGGGAAACAGCAGGAGCTCCCTTTGTCTGCAGTCACCGTTCCTGACTAGAACTCCGCACTGGAGGACAGAAAGGAAAAAACCAGACTGTTTTGCCTATTAGTATTACCCCCTGTAAGACTCTAACACGATATATTGTATTGTCTGCTTAGATAGGGAAGAATGGATTGATTCTTCAGCTTTAATTAGGTATATTTGTAAGTCACAAAAATAAACCAGCTCCCCCTGGGAAAAGGTTTACAGCGGGAAGACTAGGTTGGAGTGATGCAGACTCAGTTCTTTCCGTGGCAGCTTTTAATGCTACACTGAGGAAGTCATCAGAATAGTTTTTTTCCCCTCCCTTGTCATTAGTAAATTCCCAGGGAGTTTTTCAAATGCTCAGATACATTGCTGGCCAGAGACATATGAATACGTAATGCAGAAAGCAGTCACAATATAATTTCTCTTTCTGGACCTGATGGCAACAGGTGAAGAGAACTGTGTATCAGTTCCCGGCGCATGCTTGTGAGTTCTCATTTCTCTGAAAGCAAGTTTCCTCATCTGTTCCTACAAAGTGAAAGTGGGTCAATTAATAATAAGAATAGGCACCCTGAGATCTAAATCAAACACGCAGCTGTTTGATATTCCTAAACAACTGCCTCTTTCAGCAATCTAAAAAACTCTCCTGGATGTTATTTGTCCTCAACCAGAAAAAAATCCTTCAACTTTAAATTACTGTTTATATTCCTAACATTTTGACAAGTGTCTGTGATCAAACAACAACTAATTCCTCCATATGCTTAAAGGAAATGCAAATAATTGCTACTCAGATACAGGATACAGGAAAACGCCCATAGATGTAGCTAGCTGTATAGCTCCTATGAACAGGAGACAGGAGCGTCATAGGATATCTTTCTGATTTCCCTAGAACTAACAGAGTAGGTAATCATGCACTTAAGTGTTAGTACCACCAAAACCTTGTAAGGCATTTTGTTAAAACATTTCCAGGTCTAAAGCTAAATAACCAACTCTTAACATCAAGAGGTTTTAATTCTCTTTTTCCTTTCCTTCCAGACAATTTACTATAAATAGCATGCTATCGCTAAAAAAAAAAAATCCTTTCAATCAGTACACTTTTCTCACTAATGACAGACTGGAACTGGAGTTCTTCCCTGCTTAGGTAGAGTTATAAAAGAGCACTTGCTGCCTTTCGTGATTGGAAGAGCAAGAGCATTACAGCCCACTTCACAGAGGAAGATTGGGCTGAAGTCAGTTCTTACAGCAGTGACCATCAGTTGTCTGCTTTGCATACGACCTTACAACCTGTCAGAGACCAAAAAAAAAAAAAAAAGAAAGAAAGAGAAAAAGGAACAACACAGAAACGTGACTAGAAGCAGGAGAACAACTCAGTGATTGTGCACTCACTGCCTGAAAGTCTTGCAACACAGGGAAATTTCAGGGTTGATTTACAAAGTTAGTCCAATGCAAATCCCTTCAACAAGGCACTCTTTTAATAGTTTGTTAAGATCTTCAAATACAAACATGGAATGGCAATAGAATGAACTTCAGTTAAATTTTAACTCAAGGACCGTAAACAATATAAAATATACCTGCAAGGAAAGAAATAACTCCCCAGGGAAAATGAACAGAAATTCATTTAATGGAGCAATCCCCAGTTTATCAGTTATCCTGAAACTTTTTTGTAAGGTCTACACAGGAGATACTGCCTGTATAAGTAAGTCATCAGTATCACCAAAAAAAAAAAAAATTGCTTCTGTAGTACTGAATTCAAAGGGAAAAATTTCTATCAAGTTGCTTGGAAAGAGAATCAAATGCCAAATTTGGTTTACAATAGTTTCCACATTTTCTGCAAATAAACCTAAATAATACTAGATATGATGATGCTTTGTAGGGCAGGTAAAGCTGATATATTTGTAGTAACTGATTTTAATACTTGAGCTGCCATCTTTTTGCTCAAACACAGGACATGCTGATCAAGAAAAACATGGTGTAATGAGATATCATTTCCCAAGGAAATTCTGATTTTAGGGTAATATTCCTGTAAATATCTGTTTCTGGGGATTTATTTTATTTGCTTAAGTAACATTGCTACACTGCTTCTCTGGGATAATTTTTTTCTAACCACTGATTATTCAAAGGAGATTAAGTTTATGTTGGAAAAGAAGCATCATTGATTCTGATTTCAAAGGCAACATTAGATTTGAGGAAAAAGCAGCAAGAACTCTGAAAAGACAAGGGAAGCTGCTTAAAATTATTGATCCCATAATGCTATTAAACACTTTACTGGCATTAATTATTTGGTGTAATGAAGGGATGTATGAACGGGGAGGATTAAGACTTGTAAGAGCGGCAGATGAAATCAGGCTACAAGCTGCACCACTAGAGGCCTGAGAAGCTGAGTTCAGAGGGTGTAACAGCAGTCATAGCGGCAACCACACTTCGAATTCTTCACACTAAAAACCATCGCCATCAGGATCAAATCCACGTCCTTTCAAAGCAAGGTCCTTTCAGAGCAATATCCTTTCCATTTGAAGAACCCACCTGCTTCCACATCAGTGACTGGCTGAGGTGCAATAGAAGTTAATTAAAATCTAAACTGTGCTTTGCCTGTGGGCTACGTATGTAGCAGTTCACCCCAAAGAGTCAGGAGCAGCCCTGGTCCCCAGGTGAGTTCATTAGACATCTTTATTTCAAGAGTAGCACCCTTATGTCTGCATTCCCCCTTAATATCATTTATCTCATCAAGGCTATACACACAGAGTGCACAGAAATACATCGTGTCATGGAAATAATCAGAATACTGTAGTTAATACAAAACTTGACAGCATCTCAAATAGTTTCAGGTAATGACTCAAATTCTATTTTCAGAGCAATGCCAATCTACTGAATTGAATGCCAAACTGGGCAATAAAATTTAGGTTAGAAACATTCATTCAAAACGTTCTCATCACAAGCTATGCAAATAATAGTTACAAAAACTTTTCTGTTCACAAAGGTTATTAGAATTAGCATTAATAGTCTAAGAAATACCTCACAATGAATGTATTTTACTTCCAACATGTCCTGATTCTGTGCATTTTCATCTAAGAGCTTGATTCAATTTTTGGATAAAGCAAAGCTAAATGATACTGACATCTGTCAGGTTCAAGCCAGTATAAAAATACTTGAAGGATAAAATACATTCCTCAATTAATTATCATTAATCAACATGGGGGAAAGTCTGTTATTTTTCACCATAAATGTAATGGCAGACAATGACTGAATGCCTTCTCCTACATTTAAATGTATTTTTGAAGCACTAAACATTGCCTTCTTTCCCTGACAACCATACTATAGAACCGTATTTTGCTGAGAGAGGTTGGGATTCAAATTTGCCGAGTTAAATTTCTCTCACACATACCCAGAAAGATTGAGTTTCAACTGCACCAGACCCTAAAGTACTTAACTTGAGCAGAATTAGCAGTATGGGTCCATACAGAAATCTTAAAATCCCTGCACAACAGATTGTCTTCTCTATTTATTTTAAAGGCTAATACTCCCTTGAATGACAACAAGGAGCTAATCCGTTGGAAGCACAAACTCGTGAGTTTAAATGAAATAAGATACCGGATAAAGAATTCTGTGAAAATAAGTAGTAGTACTGTAGTAGTGGAATGTAAGATATCGAAATACCTTTGGATAGAGTTATTTGCCCTACAGTTATGGGTACACTTCAGACATGGATTTAAGCCTGCATAAATTAGGCTCTGGAGATTTACTCCCAATAATTCTTACCTAAATTCCTGTTAAGGCCAGCAGTGAAGGACACAGAAATCACATAAAGTGAGGCTGAATGCAAGGAAATCCAGGGGTTCACTTAGGCTGTATCTACATTAGTATATTAATTTTGATCAAAAGCAAATCCCTGGCTGACCCCTGTTCCTGTGTTTTGGTTCTCCCCGCTCAGGGCGAGCTGCCTTCCAGCTGAAGCTGAGCTGGGGATATGATAAGCTCCAGAGTACACGCCGTGTGCTGCGGCAGCTGATAGGTATTCAGTGCCTCAACCAGACGGGAGTGGGATCAGGGTAAAATTGCTGTAAATGTGTATATTGTGGAGTTCAGGTCCTCAGCATTAACTGGTTCAACCGACTGGCTCCCTTTGTGTTGTGCTACTTAGTCCAATGAAACAGCCAAAATGCAGATTTTGCCTGAAGGCAGGATGAAAAACACCATTTTAGTGCAGTAATTAGTCTGAATCACAGGTTAAATAATTTGTTGAATTTGGGCTGAAGTGAGGTCCCTTAGGATAAACGTGGGTACGTTTTATACTGAGTAGAATAAATGCAACAGGTTTTGTTGCTGTGCTTGTTGTGAACAAGTATTAAGTCAGTCACTTAAACAGTAGCTGTTTACAGCCGACATTTCATTAGCCCGAGTATCCCTCCTGAATGGGTTTGCTCAGGGTAATGACTGTTACCCTTGGCAGTGAATCTGCCCCAGTGTCTCCTTTACTGAGAGTAATGAGAAACAGCGAAATGAAAATTGGAAAATAAAAAAGCATTCACACAAATAATTTGTAACTTGCATGCTTATTCAGTTGATGACACTATTATCCGACATGTGAAAAAATAATAATAATCAGATAGTTAGTCTTTCATGATAAAAGCAGTTTCATAATAGTAATCTTAGGGAATTCATATGAAAAACAGATTTGAGCAGTGCTTGCCTGAGTCCCCCTATTAATCATCCCTGAAATTTGCTTAAGAGTCTGTGCTAAAGAAATACATCTCAGTGGGAAAGAAGAATGTTTAGCTTCTTGCATTGCTGGATTCACTTAATGAGTTATTAAAAGTCAGGGCCTTTCATACTGAACTTTATTAATTATATAAAATATAGATACAGCAATAAACCCAGATACTATTTACTTCAAATCCATAATGGCTTGCAATAAACTTACTTCTTCTCTGAAAATTAATAATCAGCTGCAGCTGTGTCTGTTTTTTAAAAAATGTCTAATATTTTCCCTCTTTCCTTCACATGCATCATACAAATGCTGTAAAAATGCTTAGAAATAATGCATAGAAATTAAAATTATTCAACTTAATTTCTTTGTCAGGTCTAGAAAGGTCCTTTTAGATCAGTGTATTGCAGACAATCACTGTGGAAAGATAAGGTACAGTCATCTCAGTGTCATGGGTCACCAGGAACCTCATCATTATTACTGAAATACTGCTTCTTTGGCAACATCCAATTTAATTTTCCTTTTGCTTAGTCCATGGTTCTCAGACAATGTTGATGTAAAAAAAATCCACTTTTGGTCTTAGATAACACTTAAAGAATCTAAATATGATGTGTCAAATCAGTTCTGTGATTCTCTACCTAAACTTTTCATTTCCTGGTTTCATATAGTTATTTTCCTTCTTAGTGTTTTGGGGATGGAGAGCTGTTTCTCTGTCTGTGTGTGTATGCACACATACATATGTCTCCTTATTTTTTAGTTGAGGAAATGGAAATGTTTCATAACATTAAGAACAACAACAGGAAAATGTTAATAAGATTCAAGAGAGTATAAAATGTAACTAATTTAAAAACAAACTTTCAAAAATAAATCTGAGGAACCAAGAACCATGGAGGTGTGGCTGCTTTGCCAAGAAACCTACCCAGAACCCAATCACTGAGTCAAAATTTCACTGAGTCCTCACCTCACTTGGCAGCTGCTCATCAGGCTAGACATCATCTATGTACTTTTTCTATTAATTAATAAAGCAATTCTGCATTTTTATTACTTTAGTTTTAAAAATTCAAGACTTAGGAACCAAAATTTGATCAGTTCAGACACCCAGTCTGGGATTTGCAGGGTTCTCTTTCATATGATTCTTCCAAATTCTCACGTCATGTTGACTTTCCTTCTCAATGAATATACATACTGACCCATGATAGGCATCCTTTGGATCCAAACAAAGGGCAAAATCAGCAGCAAAGGATGCCATTCTTTATACATCACCTCATTATTCATATGAGTCAATCTAACAGGTGAAATGGGTTCAAAAAGCAAACATTTTCAAGACACACATTTAAAAGAGCTTCCCAGTAATTTATATGAATGGGGATATTCTGATAAAGCACATTGATGTGTACAAGGCTGTGTCCTGTCACTCATTCTATTCATTTTGTATGAATCAGTCATTTAAAATGCATTGACCAGGTAAAGCTGCTTAAAAGCTCTTGCTGACTAGCTCACCTTGACAGAAGAAGATTAAAAGCAAATTCTGACCAAGATCTGCACTTACTTATGAGATCAATATGCACTATTGAAATTTTAATGATGCAGCATTTTTTTAATGCTTGGAAATGACTTAATTTATGTGCCTTCATCAGGGAATTTAAGCTCCATAAGTAAACAACAAAGACGAATTTAAGTACTCTGAGTGGCCTCCAGAGGTCAACTCTGTCTGCTGACTACCAAGGAAAACTAGGCTACTCACCCATGTTAGAGCTCTACAGCAAATGACGGTATGCATCACACTGAAAAGTAAAAACATAAATAGAAAAAGACACTCTCGAGTTCCCATAAGTTAAAAACACTGTTCAACCCAATTGCTCTCACATATGTCAAAAGTCAGTGACAGTTTCTTGTAAACACACGGTCTATTGGAAAGATGATACACAAGTTATAATTAGAGTGTATACATGGATAGCTTCCAGTCTGCTTTCCTAATCTGTGTGCTTGCCTCCTGCAATGTGATGTCTGAAAATTAAGAGACGCTATCCAGATGAGTCTTTTTGCTTGATTTACCAGCATTTGGAGGGTAACCACAGAATTTCAAAACCGAACAATGGTTCATTTTTATAAGTGTGCGAACTCAGTTGTGTGCTGTCAATGTATATACTAAAATAGTCTTTTCAGTTTTTCAGTCAGCCCCACCAGAGCTATACTGAGATATGTGGAAGATATTTTACAAACCCTCCAGTAAAATGGTTGGAGCACACAAAAAAATAGGTAAAATTTCCTCCAAGAAAATGCATGTTTAATTTTGGTTTTTGTTAGTTTTGTTTCTTAACATGCCATTTTATTTCTATGCTATCTGCTCTCCCAAGGAACTTCACATTTTTGCTGTTAAATAGCTTCTGGTTTATACACAACATTTGCATTTTCACACTGTCCAAAAAATAGCATTCACGTAATTGCATACATCCTAATTAACATCAGAGTAAATTCAGCTGCAGCCTCCTAAGTTTCAAATACACGTACTCCTGCTCTCTTTGTCCCATTGGCTACATTGGCCCATATCCCACAAAAGCGCAATGGGTGACCTGGTCTTGCCCTTCTCATCAAGCGCATCTCCTTGCAGAGACAGCTGAGGAATGACTGAGGGAAAGCTCACCCTGGAGGATGCAGAATTGTGCAGGACTTGGGAATCTTTCTGGCAGCCCTGTGTTAAACCCCAGCAGGTTTCAGTTAGCAATGCTGAACTACCCTGATAATCTTTTGATCAGCAAAATGTTGCCAAACGAATGGGGTGACCTCTACAACCAAGGTTTTAAACCATTTTTTAAACAGCTATAACCTACTGACTCCAGCACTTTGGCTACAATATATCGACGTACTTTCAGGCTATACTCGTTCAATTCTTTGAGGAAAGAAGAGCCCAGTGAAGAGTTAACACTTCTCTGTTTAAGGCCAAGGAATTAAGATTTAATCAAATCCATGTGAAAATCAGTAGTAGTGTAATTTTACTTTCTGCTTCTGTGATTCATTACATTGTTCTTGTTCCAAAATATATTTAAAGAATTGGTATTCTATTCCTTTTGGCTTAAACAGTCAAAACAAGCTTCTTGAATTCAACATTAACTGATTTTTTTCATAGATGACAAGATAGTAGCAATGGTCTTCATAAATACCCAGTAAAGGTACTGGATTATATGGCAGAGTTGAAACAGTAAAAATCTATATATATTACTGATGTTTACGTGCACAATAAATTATCTTTATTCCTAGCACTGAAAAACTGCTGGAGCCTTCTGTGCTTGCAGTTCTCATCAGAAATATGTAAATAAAATCATTTGTTTTTGCAAAAGTATCTGGGACAAAATTCTCTAAATTAAAGAGGAGGTGGATGTGACAAGGGAGACTTCCTTTGGCGGGAGGCCTTTTTCTGCTCTCTGTGCAGTCAAACCCAGGGGTGACTGTATTGCCGGTAATTACCTGACTACCCACAAAATTGACAGTGAATCTCATTCCAAAGTTTTGAAAATGTTGTATTTGAGAGATGTGGAAAATTTTAGACCAGGCTTTATGTTCTCAATTTTGTTTTTAACTGAGCTGTTCTGATAAATCTGATAAACTTATTGTCCTTGGAAACTATGAGAAGCACTACTCAAATGACTTAAGCACATGAATCTCTTTTACCTGGCTAATAGAATCACTTGTCTGTGCTAAACCAGTAGACTGCCTGTGTACTTTATCCAATTTTATGAGGCATTTTGTAAGATTTAAAAAAATGTATGTAATATATGTGTATGTGTGTGTGTACATATATATATATAAGAGAGAGAGAGATTTTTGCATGATACGAGATGTAATTTAAGAGATGGCTTGCATTTGAAGGTCTGGTTGCCATGAATTGCCATTCACTAAATTAATTTTCCTGTTTATCCTATATTATTTTGTGGAATTAGTTTTCGCTCTTTGCTTTTCTTCCTTCAGACATTCATCTAACTGTGCAGGCCAGTGACTCAAAGCCAATTAGAATACTATTGAAATTTACAGTAGAATCCTCTGTTTCCAAATTGTTATTCTTCCATTTTTTTTTTCTCACCAGGACTAGTTGAAAAAAAGTAGACAGGCCTGTGGAGCTCCTGGAGTTCCTTCTTGGAACTTTCTTAAATATCAGAAATAATCTGAGAATTTTGTAATCCTTGAACAGTGAGAGTTTTTTGTTTTAAAACCTTTAAAAATGTCTTTATCAGGGAGGATATATGTTTCATCAGTTATACACATTAAATCTGTAATAGCATAAAGACATGACAAGAGAAATCCAGGTCAATACAACTCAGTGACATTTTCTTGGCAAGAGAAACTATGGATAGCCTTCAGTTTATTGTCAAAAGTACAATCTTCCATTTGTGATGCAAAGAACAACCTGATAACTCCAAGTGCTATTTTTAATCTAGCTTTTTATTCATAGCTATGCAGTGTGAATCTCTTGAGTATAATGCATAATCATATTTTTTCAGATAAAAGCAATGATGAAGAAAAAAAACACTCTGGGAACCAAGACTTACAGTTTGTTATAACTACTCATGTTTAAAGAGAAGTTCTGAGATTTCCTCAAGAAGGACGTAAAATTGGAAGACTGCCCCAATTTGTCCCAGCCTTCACCTTGCAGAGAGTCGAAAGCTGTTGTTGAAAAAGTGTTTACATCTCCCTTGTGTCTTGTTTTACAACTGTTGGCAGTACTATGAAAACCATTCACAAAGTATTATTATGCATTTTCTGTTTTAGTCAAGCAAAACATTTGTGCTTGTGTGTGTAAACATTGATATGCGAATGTCCAATACCCATGTTTGCTGTGGTAAAAATTTGCCAGCTGAAGCTCCCTGTGCAGATGTGTGATTGCTTCTCAAGAGTTCTGAGGTTTCAGTAGCAATTTGCAGAAGTCACTGGCCTTATTTCTTCTTCATAATGGTGCTGCCTTCTGGTACCACCAGTCCAGTTGTCTTTCACCTACCCAGCTGAAAGCAAAATTGGACCAAAATGTGGTATTTTTATTATATTCTTCCTCACTACACTGTTTTTTTGGGGTTGTAAAGAGTTAAGGGTTTTTTAGGATCATACCTAAGTTGCAACTGCACTTTTCATTTCAAAGTATTTTTCATTATCATGAATTATAGCTGCAGCAGTTCAGTTATGGCTGCAAAATACCAATTTCAGCTTGTTCTCATCTTGATAATTATTTTCCTCACTCTGTCTTGTTTGTTGGGTTATAATAATTGCATTATTAATATGCTTATGCTGATCCCCTTGTGCTGCTTAGTGGGCTGCCTTCTGTCCTCAGACAGGATTCATCTTAAAATCAATATATTCCCTTCAGACCGAAAAAGAAGAATTTCTTATTTGAAATTCAAACACAATTTTCATTCTAATGCACTTAGTGTTTTAGGACCACTTTGGAAAACTGTGGTACCAGCAAGTTGATTCCTCAGAGAAGTGACCGAAGCAGGAGTTGTTGTTTGCCTTCTCCTAAAACAGCATGTGTGCAAGGCAAATTACTTGTTCTGCTGAAAGTTTGCCTTCTTTTTTTAAACTTAAATAACAACCCAACTGAGACGAAGGCGTTTGTTGATTTTTTTTTTTTTTTTGGACCTAGCTGCTTTTCCTTGAATAAGTGGGCTCATGGGGTTTGCATGCACAGCTTGCTCAGCATAAAAAAAACCCCAGCAGTCCAGCATAGGATTTTAGGTTCTGGCAACTAAGCCTAATGATCCCTGTTTATTCCAGTGGTAAATCCAAAGGGAGTTGAAAGCACATTAGATCTACAGTGCCTGAAGTTTTATGAATCTGTTATAACTGAAGCATTTGTGGCTGCTTTCCTGCCCTACCTGGTCTGTGTGACAGTTCTTGGTATGCTTCTGTGGTAGCGAGTGAACTGAGGACCAGGCAATTGGAAAGAACACTTTTTAAAGAAGCACTTGACTTTCTTTTATAATCTTTGAAGTGGGCCCTTAAGGAAAAAGCATAATTGTTGATAAAATATTCATTACATCTATAAATGTCTATGTACTTTAGAACCCTGGTTCCTTTTAAATTCTGCTTACCTCCAAGTAAGTGGTCCCACTGGGTATACTTGGGTCTTGAGTCATTTAAGCTGTCTAAGTTAGCATCTTCCCTTCCCCTCCCTGTGTTGTCCTGTGGAAATCAGCAGGGCTGCTCCCAGACAGCTGCTCACACAGAGCCACTTATTTTATCAGGCAGGGAGCTATTGGCAATACATTCCAACTAGGAGTACTTCAATTTGCTGGAATTATTTTGATCTGGCTTTCTTAATCTTTTAAATTGACTTCCCTGGTGAACTGCAGGGGGGAGCTTGGGAGGTATAGTTCAAACAGTTTTATTGGCCTGCTATGAAAAGGTTCTCTATGGAGCAGGGGTAAGGGTAAGAAGGAGAAGGATAAGGGGAAGGGGAAAGGTAATAGCAAAGGGAAGGAAGGGTGATGAGAGAGTTTGCAGGGATCAGTCTGCTGCATTTAAAGTTGGTCACTGTGATCCCTCTCTTTAATCCCCACTCCCTGTGGAGAGGACAAGATGTGGCTCATCTGCAGAAAGATCGATTCTGTAACCACCTGTTAAGATAATGCTACTTAAGAAATGCAATTACATGAGTTTATTTCTGCTCTGGGTCAGATAAGATACCAGAATGGCCCATTCTGCCTACGTTTTACAAAGTCTGACACTTTATACAGTGATTCATTTTATTAATTTCTTTGTGTATCTAAAGAAGGAATAAAGTTCCAAAAAATAGCTCATATATCTTGCTACCACGGTTTTTAGAGTTCTTTTGCATGCTTTAGTCAGCTGCTAAAGAGACATGAAAAAGGCATGATAAAAAATGTTATTTTACCAACTTGAAAGTCCTTGAACATACTAAAAAATTGTGCACCGCTTTTGAAGGAGTTTTGTACAAATTATTCGTAAGAGACAAGATCATTATCTTTATAGCCAACTGAACAACAACAAAAAAAGTTTCAGTGAATTTCTTCTTAATTTACTATCCATTTCTTTTGAATCTCCATGGTGATGGTAAAGGCTTTTGTATGATTCAGTTTAGAAAGGTCTCTTGAGCAGCTCTCATCCCCAAGTCTGACTGAAAAATATGTTTGATATAATACATTGACTCAACTTATTTTGAAAAGTATCTAGTCTACTAACCTGACGTCTCCCAATGAAGATCCATTATTATACATGAGAGAAGAACCAACGTATTTTTCTATATTTCACAGTCCAACATTCGGTGTCTCTGAGGCCTGGGAGAGGGAAAGGAAGAGGTTTAATCTGTAAAATTAGTATAACTGCTTCCTCACACAACTGGATCTTGGACTTTTTGTTAACTGATAATGTAAATCCTTGTCGTCCTTTGCTAGCCATGCAAAAGAGGGGTACGTAGAAAGAGAAAGAAATTATGCCTCTTCACAGGTAGAAGTAGTCTAGCTTCTACAAAGGAGCAGGTACTGTTGGTTTTCCTTGTGAGTCTTTCTTACTTCAGGACCAGTGCAGGCATTCCTGGACAGTAGGAGAGGGAGAGGAAAATCCTAGCAGGAACTATAGTGTTCTCTTTTAAAGAATGAGAGATAAATGGCCTGAATGGAAGAGACAGTGACTTTCAGGACTTTTAGCCAGCTTGCTTTCTAGAAACTCAGGAAAATAATCCATTATTGATACTGTTTAATTGACAGAACTATTCCAAATAAGCTTAGTTTCAACAAACTGCAGTTTCCATGTCTAGACATTTATACGAAAGCTGTGTTTTGGTCTATACTGAACAATTCTCCAAGCCTTTGAAACAGAAGATGAAGCATGCAATTATATATGCCATGGCGGGGTGGGGGTGGGGTGTGTATCTTTATTCACTGACAGGAATAAAGTGTCACCATCATACAATCTGAATATTCATCATGTCAGAAAAGGTCCCCCAAAAAATTTCTTCAGCCACTAATTTTGGATGTATCTTTATTTTTTTATGACGTGCTGAAGAAACACTGTTACAGATGTATTTTTCTGCAGCTTGATCAATTTTGAGTCAACTCTGGGTTTTATCTCAAAATGTCCATGGCCACATGCCTGCTTTATTTTCCTCTTGAAATCAGAGCTGGCTCAAGTGCCTAACTACAGGTCAATACACTATGTGAAGAGTTACAGGTCTGACTGATCGATAGATGACTGGTACATCTAAAGGTATTGTGTAAGGGAGCCTGTGTCTTCCAAAGATGCAGAAAAGCAACTGTCAGGCTGTTCTTCCTCTTGCTGTTTTTTATACGTCACTTTGAAACCTGACTCACTTTTTATCTATGTGAGATTCTTCACACATTCTTCAAGTGTATATATGCATTACTTGAGTCAAGACAGCTATTGTCAATGCTCACAGACGAATCAACCCATCTTTCTGGGAAAGTATTCCTGTTGTATTTTAGCTGCAAACATTTTATTATGCCACCTTCAAAGGCAGATGGGTTCTTCACTACTTGCTTTCTATCGAGAAGCAAATATAAATGAAGACCAGAAAGGAATAATACAGAAGCGTGGAAAGTTTATGGAGGAATTATGTTGCAGAAAAGCACAGGTAGTGCATCTTAGCAAGACATTCTATAAAGGTCCTATAAAAAAAAAGCTTGGAACAAAACCCTTGAAGATTTGAAGTACAAACTGTACAAATTTATTCTACAAATCATATAATTTAATAGAGAACAAAATAGTTTCTAGAGAAAAGCTTTCTGTATACGTTTATAAAAGGAATGCAAAATATATAAGGATAATGCCATTCTCTACTTCGAGACCATGCAATTTTCCAGTGAGAGTGTGTTGGGTGAATAGTGTACAGTGCTTCTTAGAAGTGTTCATAGAAAAAACACTGTGTGCAACCTCCTGCACCATGACTATTCCTTATCATGAGGATGACAGGATCTTTGATATGGTCCATATTTTCGTGGTTTGCTGATGGCTGCCTGTGGGGAGGCATGGGTGTCAAGACCAGCACTCTGCCTTCAGTCCTTAATGCACTGAAGGTAGGGAAATTTTTTTAGTAGCTTCAGCAGTACAAGGAACGCTAGAATTTTTGCTAAAATCCATTCACTTTTTCACTAAAATTTATCCATGGGCGTCAAGACAGAATTTTGCCCTTGTAGTTGCTTAGTGCAAATTTATCCAATACTGAATCCTTTTTTCCCTTCTTTACATCAAGGCTGTGTAGTAATCCCTAACTCATATCTGTGATACATTTTTCATTATTTCTGTTAGTATGTTCCACCTACTACAGATCAAATCAGCATGAAAAAAAAAGTGTTAGCATGTACTATTTAACAGAGTGCACATAGCAGCTGTTCCTCTGATAGCATTGGTTGCCTCATCTTTGACATTTGTGATTTTTGAATGAAAAAAAATAGTTTGAAAAAACTTTACAATATGCAATTAACAATCTAGGTTAATTGCAGCACTACATGAGTTGAAAAGTGCTAAGATATAAAGCATGCAGGGATGATACTGTCTTCTACAGATCTTCAAGGAAATAAATTAGCTTTTGTAGAGGAACTGGTTTTATAAGGAAGAGCACAGTTCTTGTTCAAAATTGGAGCAACCTCATACGGTTTACAGCTCTTAATTTAGTCTTGTTTATAATTTGAAATACCTGCAACAACTTGCAAGGTCCCCACAAAGCTTTAAATATTTGTCTTTTCTTTTCCTTTGTTCACATTGAAGATAACTTTTTGGAAACAGAAGGTTTGTTCAAACTCTCAAGTACATCAGAAGACTATACACTTATTCAAAGTGCCTATAAAAAAGCATTTCTTCTGAAGTCCTGACGGGAATTACAGTAAAAGAAAGATTCTGTCCTCAGCTTCAGAGATATCTCTGATATTTCCGAGAAGGAAATCTACTCATATATGATGCGAGATATTTAAAATAAATGTTACAAAACCTAGGATAATAAAATGGAAACCATTCTTCCCACTGACATGATATTTAAAAAACATTCTAACAGAAATAATTATTTTCACACAAACTAGCAGCCCATGAATGTCTTTTGTGCTCGTATACAAATGTGGACTATCTCTTCTTTAGAAAGAATACTTTTTCTTTAAGAATACTACTTAATGCTAGAAATTAACAGTTAAAGAAAGCATTACTTAGTGCAATGACTATAGAATAGTGAGCCAGTAACATGTCATATCACCATATTATCTGGGAACTTTATGTTTCCTGAGCTATTTGCAACAAATTTCTTCTAGGTTTTCAGGTGAAATTGCAGGGAATGCACATGTTTGTTGGATAAAATAAGATTTTCCTTGCCTTACCTTAGTTTGCTTTCAAATAATGGTAATACTTTTAACAGAATCTTGTGGGGCTTAATTTGCCATTTCTATATAGTTATTCATGAATGCTCTTTTTTTAAGGATTATTGATATTAGAACTGGTTAAAACACTGAATTCCCAGTTTATGAATGTTTTTCATATTCTCAGTTTCTTTGGAAATGAAAGAAAGCCAATTTTAAAAACAGTTTTCTTGCAAAAAGTATTAGATACTTTCACTAGATAGTCAAGTAACAAAAAAAAGGCATTGCGCTTTTGATGTACTGCTTTCATTCTAATGATGTTTCATACCATAACATATTACTTACTACTGTTCCAAACATCTTCATAAAAATTATACAACTTCATGCAATTCTACAATGTCATGAATTAATGTAAGAATGTAATGAAATTTGGTTTGATATAATTTCTCAGGTTTTCTAAAACAAACCCAATTCCACTCAGTGAAGCTCCATTTCTAATTTCTTCTTAGAAATTACCCCTCATTTGCTCAATCATGAAGCACGTGACTGGAAAAGCCAGCACAGATTCACCAAGGGCAAATCATGCCTGACAAACCTGATCGCTTTCTACAACAAAGTAACCCACTTGGTTGATGTGGGGTGAGTGGTGGACATTGTCTACCTGGATTTCTCCAAGGCTTTCATTGGAGTTTCCCTGCTGCTTTCTACTAGAGAAACTTATGTGCTGTGATCTAGACAAGGGGTCAATGGAGTGGGTGCCAGAGGGTGGTGGTAAATAGCTCCTTTTCAAACTGGCAACCTGTCACAAGTGGGGTCCTGCAGGGATCGATGCTGGGCCCAACACTGCTTAATATTTTCATAAGTGATCTGGATGATGTGATCAGCTCTACCCTGATGAAGTTTGCTGATAATACCAAACTAAGTGTGGAAGCGGACACTTTGGAAGGGAGAGCCATCCTACAGCAAGACCTGGATAAGCTGGAAGAGTGGGCTATCAAGATCCTTATGAAGTTCAACAAGGACAAGTGTAAGGTCTTGCACCTGGGAAAACATAATCCAGGACGGCAGCACAAACTGGGAGCTACCCAGCTGGGGAGCAGCTCTGTGGAAAACAATCTGGGGGTCCTGGCGGACAACAAGCTCCATATGAGTGAACAGTGTGTTGCTGCATCAGAGTGCTGGGTTGCATCAACAAGGACATCAGCCAAGATAAAGGCGTCATTATCCCACTCTACTCAGCACTTGTCAGGCCACACCTGGGATACTGTGTTCAGTTTTGGTCCCTGCTATACGAAAAAGATGTGGACAGGCTGGAGAGGGTCCAGAGAAGGGCCACAAAGATGATCAAAGGACTGGGAAGCCTGCCATATGGGGAAAGGCTGAGAGAACAGGGTTTTTTCAGCCTTCAGAAAAGAAGGATTGTGAGAGACCTTATCACCATGTTCTGGTATTTAAAGGGTGTCTGCAAAGATGGAGAGTCTCTTTTTACAAGGACTCATAAGGAAAAGACGAGGGGTAATGGGTACAAGTCACCCCAGGGGAGATTCTGACTGGACATAAGAAGACGATTTTTCACAATGAGAACAACCAGCCATTGGAATAATCTCCCCAGGGAAGCGGTGGATTCCCCTGCATTGGACACTTTTCAGATTCAGCTGGACAGGGTGCTGGGCCATCTTGTCTAGACTGTGCTTTTTCCAAGAAAGGATGGACCAGGTGATCCCTGAGATCCCTTCCAACCTGATATTTTATGATTCCATGATTCTCTTATTTGTCAAGTGCACAGTAAGTGCTATCATTTATAATGACAAACTGTTTATTTTATTTTTCTTATGCATCTTTTGCTATGCAGTATTTCTATTTGTTTAGCATGTTGGCACCATGATGCAAGGCCAAGCAAAGTTTGCTATTGCAATTTATCCCATATCCAAACAAAGACACCAAGCTTTTCCCACAGCATACTGAGCTTTGTTTGAAAGAAATCAAGCAAATTCACACGTTCTCCAAGCACAAAGGCTAACATCTATTTTCAGAGTATATCTTCACAGAGAAGAACAACATGTTCTCTATTCAATGTGACTCTACTGCTTGTACTAGAAGATAAAACACTACGTATTTCTTTGGAGGGGAAGCTCTATTAAAAGTATCATGAAGATAGCCCACATAATTTTATTCAAGTTATCAATACTTGATGCCTTACAAAAATCCATTAAGCTATGGTGAAGATTATTTTTACAATGTTTAAAATAACCTATATCAGTTGTGAGTGAGGCTTGTAAGGCTCTTATCTAGCTCCACTGATAAATATATATATATATAATATATATATATCACAGAGGGTGGATCAAACCTCAGATCTGGATCACATGAGAGGGGAAACATCGAACAAGTGGGGGAAGCATTCAGCATCTAAGACATGACATATGCACGCTGGTTTATTCTGCATAATAGTCACGTGCATTTACCAGAGATAAAGACAAATGGTCATGACTAATTTCTTTCACAACAAAGAAATAATTTTCCAGTGATTTTCCTAGAATGTTTGCAAGACCGTTTATTTGCAGCACCTGCTTTGTATATCTGGTTTACTCCCAGGGAAGACAGAAATTTATCTAATGAAAGCAAATTTCCCCTGTCTGTTTGAAAGCTCATGCACTGAATACTCCTGGGCACTCTGCAGCCATAGCTAACAACCTCAATACAGCCCACATAGTAGAACTGCATTTTTTTATGCATAACTCTTTAATCTAAGAACTTTTGGCCTGCTCCTAATGAAAGGGCAAATTCATCCTGCCAGCTACAAAATTATCTTCATTCATAGGGTGATATAAGCAGAGTATCTCTTAGTATGTCTCCTCCAATAATGGAGAATAAAAGAACTGGTACAACATGAAGTTCCCATTATTACTCCTACTGCTGCCACAGTCCCTGCACAGTTTCTCTAATAAATCCCATCTGTAGTAAAACTGCACTGTTTCTTCTGCCTGAGAAATTCGATAGCCCATGAACATGGGGAAGATGGCTTAAGTATCAGTTAGTAGAAATTTCCTGATATTCCAGCGTTTTCTAATCTGCAAAAGTCCCCAGGTCCCTTTGTTATTTAAGGAGGACATAGACAGGAGTCTATAAGGACATATAAGGAGGTCATACAGTCAAGAAGAACATGCATGGAAGTGTGAAGTTTATATCTAAACTGGTAGACTCACAATTATTTTTGAGTCATATGCTAAACCTGTGCCATGTCAGCATGAGTGCTTACGTGTGGATATGCACAAACATATACTAGCCCTATATTTTGGTGAGATTTTCTTTATAGCAATAATAATGGCATGCTCTGGCCAGGAAGGAGCTATAGCATGTTAATCTATCGTGGGTCAGTCTCAGTGCAGACCCAGGATTGTTTTTGTTAGCGTGTCCAAATGGGCTACTATTGCTATAGAGAACTGAGGTAGAGAGGGAGAATGATGCTGAGCCATATAAAGAGAACAGGGGTAGTTCTTGACTTGGGAAAAGTGGGGTCCAACCCAGCAGAACTTCATCAACCTCACTAAATCATTTCTCTATTATTCTGTCTTCTGTCTTAACAGTAACACGCATGCAGCATAACGCAAGGTGAAACAAGGAGGAAACATGCCGAAACAAAGGCAAAGTGTCAAAAGTTACAGCATATACCAACATGTAGTTTCCATATTTATTTATTTTTAATTTTTTTTTCACTAGTGCTTAGGTGCATTACGGCATTTTCACACATTTGTCCACCTGCACAGTATCCCTGAGTAGGGCACTTTCTGTCTATCCCCAAGCCTTCAAAGATGAGCACGTGGAAAATCAGTCTTAGTGCAAAAAGGGGCACGAAGCAGAAATTTACAAGGCAGTTTACAAGGTAATGGCTATTTTCTCTGTTTTTCAAAGTGTAACATCTAAGGCAATCTTGTCTTCTTAGTATTATCTTGTTACTGTTAGGAATAACACACACTGTTCTTGGTTTGGGCTGCGCTGCTCGTTGAAAAACCAAACTTATTACACACACACTGATTTGTGCTTGTGCACAAATCTACCATTAAGTTTTCTGCTGAGATCTTCATCAGTTAAAATGTGTTAGAGTTGCCACTGATGATGTTTCATGCTAACTAGCCTTTAGCGAAACATAATTTTTTTCTTCAGTTAGAGTGGTTAATAGGAATATTTTTTCACTGAAAAACGGTTTTAATTTTCAGTGTATACTAGGTACACCTAAGAAGGGAACGAATCAAGAGTGCTTAGTTAGTGGCTGGTGCCTACATCCCATTCCCTCCTGTAGTGTGCTTAGCAATTGCACACATCTTTTTATCGCCAACATTTGTTGGTACATAAGAGCAAGAGCAGGAAGCATTCTATTGGCAATGATATCATGAAGAAACCAGGCCAAACATCATGAAGAAGCCAAGCCAAATGGTCCAGTTTCAACATCACAGCGGTGCAGATCAGGCAATGTACCTACAATGCAACTACAAGGAACAATGAAAATGGCAGAAACTCAGAGGAAAAATGAAAGAGCCGGTGGATTTTCACATGGCTAGTGCTACTACATGTATGTTTTTAGTGGGCTGTGCTCATTACCCTTACAGGCATTAATGGGTGATTTCGACTCCTTACCTGATGTCCTTTTGTCAATGGGAGACTGCAATTCAGCCTTTATACCAGGCTGTAGAATGAAGGAAAAAGTGTAAGTAACCTTGAGGAGGAGAGGACGAAATACTTCAACAAAACATGAAGAGCTGTCCACCATTACCTCTCTCTTCTGAAGATGTTAAAAATATATACCCAGAGACCAGGATTTGCCTGATCTCCAGTTGATTTTCTACACAAGGACACTGGTCTTATCCTCTCCCTCATCTGTCTGCCTCTTAGCCATTAAGGAGTACAAGGAGAAACAAAGTCATCTATTCATAACGTGCTTATGTGCTGGCCTACTATTAGCACCCTTTACCAAAATTACCAGACATTATAAGAGCCTTGGTTTGCCTTTTTTCCCCAATAGTGTACGCTTTTGCTAAACAGCAATTATTTAAGCTAAACTTCTCCATTCAAGCATCTGTCTCAAGCATAGAGACCTGGGGGAGAGAAATCTCAGCCCAGATGGTTCAGCTGCTTCTGAGAAAAAGGAAATGCATGCTGATCATCCACATTAAAAATAAATCTGATCACCCTCTCAGAATGATGCCATTTTTATAGAGGTTCAGAGAGTACAACTGTCTTGAATCACACAATTCCCCCAGCAAAAATAAAAGTCCAAACTGTTTAAAGATCTATAAAAACCATTAAAATTTTCCTTGATTTCTGTGGAATTATAGGACAGTTCTTGGCAGAATCAGCAGTTTCATAAATAGGCAAATAGTTCAATGAGTAGCAGAGAGTGAGTATTGCTGTCCATGCTTCTTTCATAATTTTGTATGAAAAGCGGGGTTTTTTGGATTTTACTTGTATGTAGATCAGCCTGCTTTCCCTGAGTTGGAAATCTACACAATCTCTTTATTTGCATTAGTACTATGCGGAATGATTTCGTGCTGTTGCTCTGCCAAACTCAGCACCCCTCCTTTTAAGCTGAGCTAGGAATGTGACATTGATAGGAGATTCCTCCTGCGTACAGAAAGAAAGGCCCTAACAAAGTACAAACAAATCCAAGGGCTTCAAAAAGCATTCAGCTAATACAGAGCGGTTAGAAAATGAAACAGTTAATGACATTTTAAAGGTCTCATGCCTAATTATTTGAAATTGTATCCTGCTCATAGACTGATACTGGAGGAAGTTAAAAAAGTTAATTAGCAGGTATTTTGGCAGTCTGCTCAGTTTAATTCTCTTGCTACATCCTGCTAGGTCAGAGTATCCAGAGGGTAATAATGAAAAAGGTTTGGAAAATTCTGTCTTGGCTGAGTGGCTGTACATCATGAGTGACTGCTCTTACACCCTTGCTGCACATATTATTTTATAAGTTACCTGAGCAGATTTTGCTGTTAGAGGTGCAAGTGGACACTTACCCACCTTGGTAAGGTTGGGAAGTAGAAGAAGGAATATTTTTCCTTGGTTCAATTACTTAGATAAAACCACAATAAAGCCACAGCCTTCAGATAGTATTCTGTTACCTCACTCACTTCAGCCTGAGGAGGAAAAGGTGCTTGCAATGACAGAACACCCACCAGGACATGGCCCAGATCCTTGGGCCAAGATCTGTGGTCCCATCTAGAAAAATGGTGCAGAAATACTGGCTTAGCAAGTCAGGAGGGTGATTCCTCAGGGAAAACTGAGGTATTACAGTTTGTACACTACACATATGCAGTCATTGCAGCGGGTAGCATGTTTGGTACAAAGAGGTGTGACTACTGTAAATCCAAAGTATGATCTTTTTAGAACCAGAAATCCATCTTTTGTGTACCCCTGGAAACCCAGTGCTAGATTCTTGAATCAGAAGCTCACAGTAGCCTAAGCAAGCAGGCTCACACAGTAAAATGCCTGAAGCACCATATATGTTTGGTGCACGTGTTTCATCCATGTTTCAGTTTTGCAGAAACACCAGAAGCAAATGGTGTAGAGCTGTGCTTTCTCCAAGCATTGCATCCACAAAGCGTGAGAGCTCTCCCAGCGAGCAGGTCCCCATGACCACGTAGGTCTCACTAGATCCCTCTCTAGTTTCCCACTGCAGCAGGCCAGGGGGCAGGAATAAGCCATTCTGTGCCAGCTGCACAGAGCTGTTTCTGTAAAAGTCCTTCTGGCACATGTTCTGTCTAAAGCCAAGTCGCACTTGCTTAAGTTCCTTCTTTAACCCTGCTAGATAAAGAACTGCGCTCTTTACCGCGGTAGGTGGGTAGGGCCTGTACATCTCACCCGAAAGCTAAATGCAATTTGCTTTGGCTGGTGGGACAGTGTTTCCCACAGGATCCTTCCCCTCACACAACAGTTGTTCCTTCTACTAACCTAATTTGCTTCCTGCTGTCTTGCCCCAGATGCACAGTGAAAATCAAAACATCCTGCAGAAAGCCAAACCAATGGAAAAATCCCTGACTTGCAATGGAACTTCATGACGTGACAATATTGCACCAAGTTAAAAATTTAGGGTCCAGTGGAGCAACTGCTTTTTGCTGGATGAAACACCCAGCACTGGGAAAAGCACACCGACTCCAGGCTCCAAATCCTTCAGCCTGACTTTTACACTAATACCAACATTTTGGGGTTGACTGTGCACCTGGCAACTCCATGGGCTCCAGTGGAGCTGCGTTCCTTGTTCCAAGGGAGTGCACTGCACATTCCTTTTTTTTATTTTGTGGGACTTCGGGCAGTGGGCTCCATTCCAACCAGAACTTCATAAATCTCACTAAAATCTTTCTTTGTCACTCTGTGGTTATGAATGTTGGCACGCATGCAGTGGCAACATAACACAGTGGAGGTAATGTGTAATTACAGAGGTAACATGTAACAAGTTTTCATATATGTGCCTATGTATATATATATATCTTTTTCTAATGCTTAAATGTGTCATAGAGTTCTCATGCATTTGAACACCTGCACGGTAGCCTTCCCTGGGGATTTTGCTGACTATCCCCAAGCTTGCGGAAGGCAAGCAGGTGGCAACTAGGGCTGATGAGGAAAAAGAATGTGTTGGAGAAAGTCATAAGGTCGTCTTTTACAAGAAAACATCCTGGTTTTGGTTGTTTTTTTTTCTTCGGTGTTCCAAAGCAAATAGTTTAATCTGGCTAGTATTACCTTGGTATGACCCATACTGCTTTTATTGTCTATGTTGTTCTCTCAAACCTCCATTACTTGCACAAGTATGCATGAGCCTACCGCAAAATTTTATAAGATCAGGTAAAAAGCACTGGCACTGCAACCAGAGAAGATGAAATCTAGATTGGCAAGGGGTTCAGATTTAAACTTTTCTTTAGCAAGTATAGGTACTGATTAGTCTCACATTTGGTTCTGGAATCTAATTATTGTACTACATCTCTTTTGAGCAAATACTGTATACAGAGCATAAGCATATCTTGGGGCCTGTGGTAGGTTTTTTTAAAAAGTAAATATTACACAGTACAGTCTTTGGATCTGCATAATGTCATCAGAAGCATCTGCAGATCTTCAATTCCCTCTAATCTTGTTACTTTCCTGACAGCTATAATCTGATGCCTCAAAATGCAACACTATGGACAAAAAGGTTTCTTCTCACCAAACAGAATCCCTCTGCTGGAGAATAGTCCCGTGACAACAGTAGTATTAAGGTAGGTTTTGTGGTGGTGCTGTGCTGAAGAGGGAATAGAAGTAATTCACAGTTCTTGTTAAAGTTCCCAGGTCTCCATCCTCCACTATGACCCGTCAGATAAATGTGGGATTTTTTCCTTAAATCATCAACTGCTCATGTCACTTGACTGTAACCTCTGCAGAGGTATTGTTCCCTCTGCAGCTGACTCAAGAGCCAGTATGCAGTGAAAAGGTATCCATACTTCCACAGTTTTAACAATTTTTAAATCAGTTTCATGGTTCTAGGTGCTAGACTGGCAAGATCCATTCTATTTAGAGTATTTGGGCTTGCAATATTTTAATAATTAGAAAGCAGCTGCAGATGCACTGGGATAGTCTGCTGGCCTTTTATCAGTATAGGTTTGTATTTTTACATACAGTTTGTAATGGCCACCAGTGACTTTAGCTGGTTGCAAGAGTTGGTAATTCTATAATGAGGAAGAACAACTTGGATAAGTACTACCCAATGGTGAGAGAAAGTTTGCATAGACATTCACAACAGGTCATTAAAAGTTCTCATCCTTTCTATTATGCAGTGTTATCTAACATGACTTGTGTTATGTTTGTTTTTTCTGACAGTCCCTCTTTCTTGCCTACTTTAATCAGAAGTGACATGTAATTTCAGACATGATGCAGTGAGACAAACAGTTCCTGCCTCATAAAGGTGTTGTGTCAGTTAGAACACAGAAAGATTCAAGGGGACTGCACTGCTTCACAGTTAGTCCAGACTTAGGCAGGTTCCTATCTAGTCCCAGAACAAGAAGCTTTAAAGCATCGCATGCCATGCATGAGGCTGCTGAATCACCAGGCTGCTTCAGTCTGGTGAAAATGTATGCATCAGGCTTATGATACAGGTAAAAGAAGAAGTTTGTACATGGGTCTGTTACTTTCCAGAATATGTGAATTCACCTTTTTTAAATCAAAGGTGTTGCACATAGAAAACTAAGTCTTCCTCTTTTGCAAACATCTCCAATTACTATTTTGACCTTACAGTGCTAGTTCAGAGTCACATCTCTGAGTGCACAGGCATTGTCTTCTGAGTGCATCAAAAGCATATGTAAACTTACCAGTCAGGGCTTTAACTTTGCCCTGGGAATGATCACATGGCTGGAGCTCAGTGGCATAGGGTCAGATGGGTCTTGTCTTTGTCCTTACCTTCACTCTTTCTCCTTGAAACAAATTGCTCTGTGGCTTCTGACCAGTAAGACAAAATAGTAAAATTTATTTCCCTTTGATGCATCATTTATGACAGTTATTTTGGAAACATGAAAGATTGCGGATTTGTTGTCACAGGTTTATTACAGACAGTATTGTGGATTGGGAAATAACCATTAGCACTGTCAGAAGGATTATTTAACAAAGCTGTAAAAAATACCGTGTGGCTACCAAGCATTGAAGGTACCAGGAAAACTTGTAGAGAAGGAAAATCTCTGCAATCCAAACTGAGAAGACTTAATGCTCTAAAAACATACCTTGGCTGATCTAAAGTTGTCCAAAGATTCAGAAACACTGAAGAAAACCCATGGAGACTTAAGACCATTCCATGCAATCATGGCTGTTCAGTGTGACTTTTTGCAACTTACATTGCTTCCAGAAATTTAAATTAATATAGGTATCATTTTTAGCTTGATTAATTGAGTTGGTTTAACCATTATGATTTTTGTTAATTAAAGGTTGGTTTAATTGAAACTAAGAGGAAAGTTTGGCGTTTTATTAAAACTTTCTCCACTGGAGTCAGGCTTCTAGAAACATAGGTAGAGGGGTTTTAAGCGGTTTAATTGGTTGTGCTAAAGCTGTGGGCTGTCCTATGCAAAAGATAAAACCAGATGATTACAATAGCCCTTTTCAATCTTAGTCTTGAAAGTTAGTCTTTCAGTCAATGCATAGTGAGACAGATGTACAATTAGATGTGAAACTCTGTCAAAGCAAGGCAAGAAATTCATTTGACTGGAATTTGAAAATTCATCAACAAACCTTTAAAAAACCTGCAGGTTGAACACATTCAGCAAATCAGAGGAAAACTGAAGTAGGATAAAACTACTGAGTAAAGAAAAGCCAGTTTCACAGTAAGTAGTTCAAGTTCTCTGTAAGCAGTTCAAGTACTGTGAAGTTTGGTAGCACAACTGCAGCCCCCCTCTGTAGTATAAAGAAATGCACTTTCTGATACTTTCAGTATCCTTAAAAGGATTGTCATTAGATTCTCTAAATATTGCTTTATAAGCAAAATGGATGCTGACCAGGCCACCGATATGCAAAGTTCTAGGGAAAGGAGCATTTTCCTTGTCCAAAAGCAAAGCGAATTTCAGGTTTGTGTCGTACATTTTAGAAGTGAAAGAACTCTTTCTACACTCAATGGGAAGATAAGTAATAAATACGGGAAGCCAAACTATTTTCTTCATTTCTTTGATTGGCTTTTTAAAGCTATTTATCAGTGAGGATACACTTTTCTCATCAGATATAATGGCTAAAACTTAAGAACATGAGAAGCAGATACAATGCAATGGTGAAGAAGTCTCAAGATGCTTCAATTCCACTCATTTAAATGAAATTTATCTTCTATGCTAGTAGATTAGTAAAAAGATTAGTAGAAGAAAATGTTGGTTTGTTTGAGATGCAATTACAGACTATACCAGGCCTGGATGTTTGATTAGATTCGACCTACAAATCCTATTCTGTATATTCAAACTCATAATTCAAGTGTAGACAGGTGTTTCATCTAAATTCAGAGGCTGCCAGGTGCAGGTGATAAACATGAAATAGTACAGTACTTGTTACAAAATGTGAATATACTACTCTGAGCTAATATCATTTGACCTGCATGTGTTAGATGGCTGTGATTTTTGAAATAAGTAAAAATTCATCCTGTGAATAAAATGGCCTCTGCTATTTCACTTGTTTGATCCAGTGAATTCTATTTGTCTCTCTTTGTATTGTGTTATATTTAAGGTCCCCAAAAGGTTGTGAATTTTGTGCCGTAGACCGACTGCATCATAAATATAGTTCAAACTGTAACTGTCATAAAGCCAACCTGTAGCCGCTATCCCTGATGTGCGTGATTGCAGTTATAGCCTTGTCTCCTATTTCAGTAGTATAAACAGTCTTGTGGAATAAGGAGACATTTTTCTTTCATAATCAATCATTAAGGCAAACTGCACTTCAGATTTAGAAAATCTGAGAGCCTGTCGACATACAGGCTATGTACTTCAGTGAAGGTTGCATTTTCATTCTGTGTCAGGACAAAGAGTTTTAATCTAAATTTAACAGAGGTTACAGGGTAAGAGGTAGCCCTGGCCCAACCTGTGGGGCTGCACATCAATGGTCACACCAGGTACACTAACAGCCAACCTAAATTTTTGCATGTTCAGTATCAAAACCCCTGGATGGATGAGATTCCTGCAGCTGATGCTGGAATCTCTCTGCTTACCTTACTCTTTATCTTGCTGACAGCTCCTTCTGACACAATCTCAGATCCATGTAAATGCCAGATCCCAAGAATAAGTTGCTATGAGGACAGAATCAAAATTTTAAGGGACTGTCTTGCAGAAGAACTGTTTGGTTAAATGCAAATGCTGCTTAAGAGTTGCTTAAGCATCAGAGCTGCTTAAATCTTAATGCAGCAAAACCAAGTATGAAAGCAAATCATATATTTGTATCCTCAAACTTAGAAAGTCTCCATTAGAGGAATAACAATTCTAAGTCCTTCTGCTTTTGTGCTGTGGTGTCACACCTGCACACTAGTAACATCATTGCAATACCAAAATGCAAATGGAAAAGGCTTGCAACTTGTCCTTTTAGGTCTGTCTACAAGCTTTATTATCGTTCTTAGGTTTAGAAATGCAAGACATTCAAGCTACAACTTTTCATCCCTTGTTTTTTGTAACAGGTTATACTTTTTTTCAGAGGGCTTGAGCCAGACTAGTTGTGCTGTCTGGGATTGAAATAAGGAAAACATGGAGCTTTCTTCCTAATATTAACAAATTAACAAATAAAGCTGGGAAAAACTCTAGGAAGTTAATCTCTAGTCATATCTAGGAAGTTAATCTCTAGTCATATCTGCCCTGAAGTATAACACACCACAGGCAGAATCATAGTAGCGGGGGGTGACAAGAAGCAGTAGTGACTTCAGATTTTTTGCAGGAAACTGGTACCTGTGGCCATGAGAGGGTCACTCTCATTCTTGCAGTTTTGGCAGGAGATTTTACCAATCTTGACTGCTTTTCTTGTGGGCATGCAGTGTGATAGTTTATATAATCACACTATATTTGTTCACTGAAGTGTGGTTTCACTAAGTGGGACTATTAAATGCTATGGGCTATATTGAATTCTCTTATGCCTCTGCTCTACAACTACAAGCTAAGCTAAGGAGAACTGTACTTTCTACATTCAAAACATGACACTTCAGTATTTATTAGATACTTTGAAACCAAGTTGTAGAGATTTCAGATTGGGTATCTAAATGAATGGAAACTTCTGTCTTTAATTTCTGGCTGTATGCTTCTCTTCACGTCTTAAGTGAGAGTTGCGAAACACCCTAGTGCTACGATTACAAGCAGCATAAAAAATCGTGGGAAGACAAACAATTCTGTCTTTAGAACAGCATTTATGCAATTTAGGGTAAATATGATAAATAAGGCATAATAATGCATTACCTGCACATCATGGGGAAAAAAATAGCCAAATACTGAATAGCTGCCTATCTACTGAACACTACCCAGCTGTGTGCTGAACGAGACAGGGGTCCTGATGGAGAATATCACTCAATTATGCTGTTAGACAGTGGTGGCCCTTATCCTTGTATTTTTTTAACTTCAGAAACCTTGACTTAATACCCTTCCTGTCTTTGGTTAGTTGGTTTTGTGAGCATTATGTATTCAAGAGTACTGAAGTTCTTGTAACATGGTAAACAACAATCAAGATAGAGTTCACATTTCCTTACTCAGCAGCCATAAAATAATGACTTCTTTCACATCACCTAATAATGTTCGTAAAGGAAGATGTAAAGGGTAGAGGGAGGTTCATAATTTTTACAGGAAATTTTAATAACTTTGCAGAGTTATATAATTTTCCCACATTTTTTTGTCTTTTCCCTCCTCCTGCTAACATTTCTTCAGACTTGGCCTTTTCTGCTTCTCGATCCTGTGCCAACAGCTGCATTTCAGCATAGTTACTGCTGAAAATACAGATGAGAATAACTATTTCCAAATCTCTTTTATATTTAGATATTATAACTAAAAAAAAAAAAAATGGACCTGCTGTGTGTGATTTGCAATATCAGAACCCTAGTTTTCACTACATAAAATGTACTCAAGACTGCCAAAACTTCACAAATAAGATCAAAAAGAAAATAATTAAAATAATTTTTAAAAGACAAAAAAAATTGTACTGTACTAACATTTAGAGGGATGCTTTTCATTCTTAAATTGCTAATACTTTTTGTCAAAGTCTGTACTAAAACAGTGCATTAATTCCTGGTCAGTTAATTGCATATCTGCAACGAAATGGAAGAAACTGTAAATCAAATGCAGTATGAATTGCTAAGATAAAGTTAGTAATTAGACATGCAAAAATGTGAATAAAATAAGCCATTATCTATAATAACAAGATCCTGATTTTTTTTCTGTTCAAATTCAGAAATGACTGTGAGTATTGCTCTCAGGATTGAATTCTTAGCTGAATTCTGAAAAACTGTAAAACAATTTTGTATAATTGTTCAGACCATAAAAATTTAGTAATATCCCCTTTATTCATTCTTGTTAAGTTTTCAAGACATTTCCTACTCTAAATTTTAATACTATACTTTACCACTCAGATGTGACAGCAGTAATTATTGTAAGCTTCGCATAGATCCAAACTAAAAAGCTTGTGACAGACAACCTGACAACATCATGAACGTTTGTCATCAGTTTGTAGGCAAAGTTCCTCCTATTTCTATGTGACGGTAGTTGCTGTAAATTAAGTAGACTCATTCAATACAAAGACAAAGGGAAAGGGTATAGAGTTGCATAAATATTCGATTACTTGAAATTGTTTAAAGCTAATAAATAATTACCTAGCTTTGGACAAGTTTATGCCATATCTGACAAAGATCATTATCTGACATGTAATTAAACTGTTCTGTAAGTCTAATCTATTAGCAACAGGCAGTAGGTTTCATGTTTTACACAGTTGCTATTTGAATCCATGCCATCCACGTGCTAATGACAAGTTGCCACAGCGATGTCAGTTTTCCCGACCCTGCAATGGCAAGCCCAGGATAGTGCATGAGCATCAGTGCGAGATGAAAAATTTAGGAGGAAGAGAGTTTAAAATATCTGTATAGGCTGCTAGTTCTCTTTCTTTTACTCGGGAAGGACAGCACCATCACCAGTGTTAAGTTCAGGTGCACTTTTCAGGAGAAGTATGTAATAGCATGTTAATGCTTTGCAGAACCGGTGTTTCATTCATCTTCGTATGCCACCAAATATCATAGAACTGTCTAAAGCTTTGGAGAAAGGGTTCAGTGGGTGCTGGATGGAAGACCTGATCCAGGAAAGGCATGCTGACACTAAATGGCAGAGAGATGGTTATTTAGGGCACAGCAGAGTTGTATGAGAACTTAGAGACCTATTACAACAGCAGTGCTTAATAGCATTGCAGAACAATCCTTTTTATGTCATTTGCCTTTGCAGACATTTAAAATTGCAGTACTGATGTAGGAGAATATTGCCCATCACTTTTAATCTTGAAACAGAAGATGCACAAAACAAATGTACTTCCTTGACAGACCACAGGGACTTGTGAGGTTTCCACTTGTGTTTCTCTCCTGCTCTGCTCAAACTGGGTTTTCTCAATCTTTCATAGGAATTACCCGCACCCTTTAGAGTTACATTCACTAATGGAACACAGATGCCTAGGAGAAAAACCTACAGTCTCCCTAAGGTGTATCTCTGACACAAGACAATTGTTACAGATTATTGTAGCAAAATGGTATTGTCTTCATAATTCATGCCTAAATCAGCTGTTGCAGAAAACACCGCTATGTGTCCGGGCTCTTCTGTCCAGAGGATCCTCCTTTTTGCTATGGTTCTTTTAGCTTCCTGCTCCGGGGAAATGACTGACATTAAGGGTAATGAATGTACTGACTCATGCTTCTGTTGGTGATTAAGTCATATAAAAGATTCTCCCTCTGTGTGGGTGGAGGAAGCTGGGCCTCATTAGAGGTTCAGAAGGAAAGATCAATGTGTTATTTAGTGTACTGAAAAACGACAGCCAGAATCTCTGGATCTGATTTCAGAGTGTGTTCTAGCTGCAATATCTTGTATGACAGTTTTTCTAATCAGAATTTGTTCTATTAGAAGACTGTTCATACTCTCAAATTTGAATAGGATTTTCCATTGTTAAATATCAATATTCAGAGCTTATATTCCTCCTGAGAAAAATAACTTTTATCTGTTAATCACTGTGTATTATTGGCCTGGCTCTAGTTACCTCAGTGCAAAATTGAAGGTGAAACCCAGGCAGAATCATTCCCCATATTCTTGTAGTATTATAGCCAAAATACTGTAAAATGGAAGTATTCAATTTATAGTGACTGCCTTTTTTAGGAAAGACTCAATGTCATCTTTTGTGGCCCCCTAGATCTTGGTAAGTAAATAAGATAGGTAATTTTGCAACTCTTGGCTCTGTAGCTGGACAAAAGCTGCTTTTTTATTACTAATTTTCAAAACCTCGTAATCTTATATGCATGAAGATGCTATTTTTTGAACTGTGAAATTTCCTCACAGATATTGTTGTGTGTATTGAGGATTGGGTTTGGATTTTGGATTCAGAAAAGGATTGCTTACATAGGCAACCAGGACACAAAAAGTTATGTGGCTGTTAAAAACTATTCTATTTAGAGCCTAGTGGATCTAAACTACTATGTCAGGTAATTATCAGTGTTGCAAGAAGACCTTCATCAAGATGAGCTATTCCACTTATTTGTAAATTTGTAAATACAGTTTGCATTGTGTTGTAAAAATGTTTGCATCTTCCACTGTAATATTTGTGGTTAACAGAAAATACAGTAAAATAGAGATGATGGTAGCTGATCCAGCATATTCTTAAATTTATTTTCTGGTATTGATTGTACACTCTGTCTTTTTTGAGGGGTCAAATTACAGCTGCCAGCTAAAAGGAACAAGAAAAGTATTAGAAGCTAGCTAGAAACTTTGCTGCATTCAGCAATGCTTTCATTCAAATTTTGTTGAGTACTACTGACTTTGCTCCATCACCCCTAAGCTTGTCCGTGCTTGCTTGTGTACCAGTCGCACTACGGTATAGGCAGCAGCACAAAAGTGTAAATGATTGAGACAGGGTGAGTGTTCTTGAACTCTGCCTCTTCCACGCTCCATTATATGCATATGTTATATTGATTTTAGTTTGATTAATGAAGTGACTTTTTGGATTTCCAATATTTCACTGTTATCAAGTCGCCTGAGAGTGGAGAAGTCTGAACTTGTTATCACACATTTTAGAGGAATTCTTAATTTACCAGAGCAGATCATGACTCTCAGTGTAGCCATCACAGGCTTCAAGATAGTGTATTGGAAAAGCTTCCTGAAGAGAAAGTGTCAGAGTGTTGATTTGTTCCCAAATCTTGTCCAGAAGGTTTGGTTAGAGCTTTGGTAACCTGCCACAGTTGGATGCCACCAGATGCACTAACAGTAGTACGCTGACTACAGAAAGGAAAAAAACCCAAACAGATTAGGATTATGCATATCCACCTAATTATTATTTCCCAACAATACTTTTTTTTTCCTGTAGATCTGCTTTGAAGACTAAAACCAGGTGTTGTGTGCCAGACAGTAGAGAGTATACAATTTATGTGGGGTAAATTTCTTTTTAAAAAACAAAACCTGTAATAGAGCTTGTCTTTTATTTCTTTACTTTTCCCCCCCCACTCTTCTAACAGCGGTATTGGAAGTTGAAGAAAGAAATTCCACCTCATTTCTCAATAACTGCTCTCCACTAGAAGACCACAGTTTGTCACACAAGCATGCAGGAATGCAGTATATTGTCTTTTCCAGTTCATAAAGTGTAAAGAATGGAGTGAGCTATTCTATTATTAATGGCAATTCCACGCCTTGTACTCCTCCATCTTCAAAGATGTGCAAGCCACATACTAAGACAAAGCTGCTAGGTTTTGACTGCTTTTTGGTGAAAAGCATCTTTGCTCTATCCCCATTGCACAGCATTCAAAATTTCTTGAAACCTTGTTTGATTTCATTATCTGCTTTGTTCACACAAAGTACTCGGCCATATGCACCATATGCTAAACATCGCATAGGGGTTTCCACCTCAGAATTGGCTGCTTCAAATGATGTAGCTTCAGACGATATATGGGAAATATAGCAATTGCCTTGGCTATTTTTTTTTTTCTATTTAAGAAGAGTGACTCATGTTCCCTGCCCACAGAGATTCACTTAAGTTTCTTATTACCCTTTAGCCAGAGTGTGCCCCAGTGTGTTCCTCCTGATTTGAGGCATCAGCCAACACTTAGGGACTATGTAACACCTGATGCTTTCCCTTCACCACTGACCATGTTCTTCAGGGACAGTCTGCTTATAGAGAGCCACCTGACTCACAGATGATTCTGTAAACTTATTTCTGGACAGCATATCACCATTTTTTCATGATCTGGCAACAGATATCACTAGGCTGAAGGGAAGTAGTGAGGAATGGAGAAGTAGTTTAATTAAACAAATAAAACAGATGAACATAGGTTGCTTCATGGTTTTAATTAAATTTAAGATTTTAGTTAAAGATAAGATTTTAAAAGATAGATTTTGTGTAGAACTTTGATTTGTGAAATTTGTGTGAGATTACACCCAAATTTGAGAAATTTGGGTGTATTTCAGATGTGTGACCAGAATTTTCAAAGCTTCATAGACTGTTAGATCTGACAGTTTTCTTTCAGTAAGATCTAGGTTTTCTGCAGCCACTGTCACAGTTAAGCTTTGTAGATTTAAGCAAGAAATTTCATCTGTCTTTGCATCCATTTGTCTCTTAATTTGGCTTGTCCTCCTGGGCTAGTTTTTCTTCAGCACAATGTCCCTTACTGTGTTTTTGACTCTTATGTTCCGACAGGTAAATATAATCTTGTCACAATCCTACAAGCAATGTTGCAATAACCATAATTAAAACTATAATAAATATATAGTTGGAGACAAAACATTATCTTAAATAATGATTACTTTTTTTTAATAAACGATTGCAGAACACAGAAGTGTTAAAGAAAAAGCCTTTTCTTCATGTTTCTGAGCATCAGAAACCTCCGCTAAAGCCTACACTTTCAGAGAGGTACAGAGGCAAAGGCAGAGTAAAAAGTTGGAAGAGCAATTCCACATTATGCACTCTCATAATACAGGTAAATATGAAGTCTAAATGTCAGCTAAATAGAACAATTTTCCCATTTTGGGTTTGAACGAAACATCTTATTCTCTTCTCCCTTTATAAAATCTTCTGCTTTTGGAATTCATATCATTCCTCTGTTCAGAAAAGAGAAAGCCCCTGGGGGAATCAAAAGCAATGCATTGTAAAGCTTTTGGAAAGAACCTGCTGCACTGGAAGATGATATTGTAGGCTTACTGGTTGATTGAATGTTTATGCCTTATCTGCTATATAGTTTTCACTCCAAAGTTACTGAGCAGCTTGTGAAGCACATGGCTTTGTTCCTTTTCTCAGAAGATTCTTTCAGCCTTTAATGCAGTGAAAACCAGTAACGATACTGTGATGTTTTCCCTGCAAGCCTCACATTTAGCTGTGACTCTCCTGATGTCTGTGGTGTGAGCCCTCCACCTGACTTGTAAGACAGAAATGTAGCCCCTTCTGTTTATTACCCTCTGAGTACAGGACTATGTACTAAGAAGGCAGGGTTTATTGAGATGACTCAGTACATAGATTTTTCTTTAGGTGGGGATTGTCGTGCTATTCCAGTTACATTAAATACCACTCAAGCTCAGTTATGGTAGAATGCAAATGCAAGCGTTTATTCACAACATCCCAAACCAGCACAGTTACAAATCATTACCAAAAAAAAGATATATGCACAGAGTGAAAGAAAAACTTGCCTAATGTACTTAAAGCAAGGTTATGTAAGAAAAGTCTTCCTCCCTTATTCATGTAATACTATGTCCATTTTGAGAAGTTATCATTTGCGCCTTGTGTCCTTCCCTCCTGTCTCAGATTGCCTCTGCTCAGTAGCACCCACCTGAAATCTTGCCCATTACAGCTTCTTTTAGCTTCCAACAGGGAAATACTTTCATAGTGCATCTTCAGGGATGCTTATGTCTCTGCTTGCTCCCCTTCCTGCCCTTTGGTGGAGTGTTAGCTTTCCTCCCCTTCAGTCCTTCAAGGACATCCCGAGAGGCCTATTCTTTTGCTCCAAAACTCACGTTAATCCATGGTTATGCAGGAGATAATCAGGCCATTCTTCCTAATGAAAATCCCCTCCTTCAATATGTATATATTGTTTTGTTAGCCAAGGGATTGCTGCCTGTATATAACTAGCTAGTAGACAATACTTTCCTTCAGTGAGTACAATTCTTTCCTCCTCTCTTTAACGACTGCTTGCCATGTTTCAGTGTGGGGTGTAGCTTTCACTGCGCTTTATATTCTCTATCAGTCTGTACATTAAACCCATAATTGAGATACTTATACTTAGGTGCTTGCCTGCATCTCATTATTGGCTGAGTACTGCCTGGACTGACAATGAATTTTGGTGACTGATCTCCAGTCTCCTACTCCAAAGAATTGCATTCTACATACTAATGCTCTTAGGATAACAAAGCTATAAATGTACTTCTTTTAAACTTAAGAACTTGACTATATTAGGAGAGATGTAAGACTAACTGTACTTTAAAAAATGATACTAATATAGTGACTTCTCATCAAGTTTTTTTAAAAAAACTTTGGAAACTCCAGATCTTTGTAAAAAGTTTCATTTTGAAGACTAGACAGACTGACTACCGTCAAAAACACTGTGAGTGGAGGTAATTCAATCTTGTATTTCAGATATGAAAATGGCAGGTTTTCTCTGAAGTGATCCTGGTATTGTTGAAAAAAACCCCAAGATAAGAAAATGCTGTTTGGGAGACAGAACTGAAAGAATAATTTATACCAGAGACTTTGATGAACAGAAAGTGAGGTCAAACTTGTCAAGTAGTTTCCACATTCTTTTCAGTATTTGCTTAAATTTACTAAGCAAATCTGACTTGATTGCAAAAGGGATTCTTCTACCTAATCAGTAGCATCTCAAAAGCCAAGCTTTTTGTTGAGCTGGAAGGACTAGTCACTGTGCAATCACTAATTGAGTATATATGCTTATTGATCATGATTCTTCAAAACACCATTCATATCCATCTTAGAAAGTGCGCCTGAATCCCACTGGAGTTGCTGTAAGCATGTGTTTGAATGTCTTTTGTGAGTAAAGATGCAGATCCTGCAGATTTCCTTTTCAGTTCTTGCACCTTCTTTCTATCCTCCAAAAGTTAAAATCCCTATGGCTGTTTCAGCCCTGAAAGGGTTCAGGAGTTCCAGAAGATGCTGTCTTCGAGACAATCTTTGCTTTCTTGGGAACCTAAGTCCTCTACCTGAAGCATAACTCCTAGAAGAATCAAGCTCCTGACAGTGCAAGTGTCCAAATGTAAATTTTAATTTCCTCCTGTCACTGCTGGGCAGTCCACTGTCTATGCATGAGCCTTCCCAGTCATGAAGAGAGAGGTTTGATCAGTGTCTGGGTTTGTTAATTGCTTCTATGACAGGGTTTTGATGGGGCTTAAAGAGCCCTCTTCACTATTTCACTACCCTGAAAGGCCTCTCATCTAATATATATGCTACCTCAAAATAGCGTAACTGTACAAGTATTTCACTTGAGCCTTTTTAACTCCTTGAGCAACCTGTCCCAAACATTTATGGCAGAACATCTCAACCAGTGACATCTTTTCTTCATGGGAACACAATATAAACATGGAGATAAATATGGAGAAATTAATTTGTCAGATTTTTTTAACTTGATTGAATGCACTCAGAAAGCACTGGCAATGCTTACACAATTCTACTGCTATCTTTTCATCTTATCCTGTACAGAGATCAAACTGAACAATTTGATGGATCTGGAGGGGGGAAAACAGTTTCTGCATCAATAAAGCCAATGGGCATGTCAGGTGGTAATAGTTGGGCATGAATTTTGTGTGAGGCATCATGATTATCACGTTATCCTTTCCCAAATCATCTGCATTTATTTCCCAATAACAGTCTTTTTCTCTTCATTTAACAGTAGGAAAAATTAAGGAAAATAGCTGGAGTTTTTCCTCAATGTGACTTATTTTTCAAGAGCAAAAAATAAATTACATTTTTTCTTACACTCAAAAAAAAAATAATCCCAGAATATATCAAACAAAAAAAAATCTATCTCTTACCCCAGAAAAGTGTAACATCCACTATTTTTACCTTTTTTTGGAGTAGTGAAATCTGAAGACTGTTATGACAACTGAAAAGTTAGTTATCAGCCTCAGCAGAAGCTAGGCATTGAATTGGGCCATACAAGCTGAGGACTTATCTCACAGAAAGCCTTGAAATGGAATGACTGCGTCAGTTTTTGTGGAAAAAGGCAGGTGGCAGTGCATCTATATTAGATACTTTTCTAATTCTTTGGACAGAACGCGTCACTTATATAGACCTATTAGCGCAGCACCTCTCTTAAGCAGTGCATCCACATGTGTGAAAGTGTCTGGATAAAACAGATCATTATCCAAAAGGCAAATTTACCCACCCTGACACCTCATATAATAAATAACTTTACAACTAATGTCACTGTCTTTTAATAGGAGTGCTTGTAAAACAAAAGTACTCCACACCACATTAAGAAGTTGCAAGATGTAACCCTAAAGTGAGATTTTTCCAAGTAGAGGAATGTAGTGCTGGTGCACTGCGTCACTAATTCTCAGTATTACTGGATAAAGCAGAATTATTTATTTACTTTGTGATCTAATATTTAAGACATGGATACAGAGAGAGGAAATTGACAACACAAAAATAACTTCCTTTCAAATTTAGTACTTTGCACAGGAAATAACAGAGAATGTGAAATTGGTAAGTATTATTCTATTATTGAAGAAACAGAAGACGTCATTAATAGACAGTGCCGAGTGAGACATGTAAAGGATCCATAAATATTAGCTGACGCTTGATATGTTTTATTTTAACCTAATATTTCACTTAAACAGTGGCCTTATGATGGAAGTTATCATTAAAATATTCTTTACTCTATTTAATAAAATGGTTTCCAGCTTTTTGTATAACTACTGTTATCCTCTCGAATTAAATCTCCGACAGCAGGCTGGATGCCACACATCACAGAAAATTCAATTCCTCTCCCTGAAGAGCTTACAGTCTGATTAAGCTGACATTCAAATTGACCTAGGTCTGCTCATTAACTTAAGGGAGAGGGACTGATTGCATCGTCCCAGATTTAGAGTTAAGGATCTCAGTCGTATACTGCTTTGAATAGGCAGCTTCAGTGAATTTAAGTGCAAGATGACATTCAGCAAGCTGTTCTTTGCAAGTGGAACACCCATCGACAGCACTTTTTTCCCCCTCCACTCAAAGATGCATTCCCCTGGAAAAGTGGGATGCTTTTCAGTGTCACTCCCAGCACTCAGCACAAGCACAGCAAAATACAAGATTTCCAGTGAGACTGAAGAGATTTTGCTCGGCTTGTTCAGCCTTCAGGATCAGCGAAAGAGGCCTGACATTGAAAGGGGTCCTTTAATTTTCGCAGTTTAGTTTCAACAAAGCAAGTGTAGAAACTTATTCTGGAAATATACTTCTTACACTTATTGACAGTTTTAAAGACATGCATAAGATTTGTAAACAGTGATTTAAGTCATTTCTATTCCATATGATGGGAAAAGCAGGAGTTTACTAATAGCCACGAACTAAATATGTCTGCTCATTGTTAAAACAGATATTTTTCCCCCATCTGGCTACAAATTAGATTGTATTGGAGCCCTTAGTTTGGTCCAACCAACAGGAGGTAGACATTTTCATTAAAAATGTAGGTAGTACAGAACTCTTCAAAGATCTTCATTAACTACAATCCCACAGCATGAGGAACTGATGTAGTCAAAAGGAAAAAAAAAAAAAAAAGCACCCTATAATATATAATAAAAGTGTACTAGCTGTAATAATGTTTATTAATACAATGGTGAACCCAAGGCCTTTTTGTGCTAAATGCTGTTTCCAACCTGAAAGCAAAAGATGGCGACTGTTACAAAGACTTTAAATAACAGACAAGAGAGCAGATGGGCACACGCAGATGGGAAGGAGTATAAAGAGGCAAATACTATCAGTCACAAATACTATGGGTCAGCTTGCCTGACAGTTGTCTCAGTACACCAAGAGCTTAACTGCAGTCATGCTGCGGGTGGGTGTTCTCATTTGAGGAGGGAGTGGATGGCTTTTGCATGTTGGTTTTGGTTGTTTTTGTTTTTTAAACATACACATTATTGCAACTGAAGGTATTAAAGCAACTGGAAGGAGGATAAAGAGGTAGCTCTGCAGATGTTTACAGGGAGAACTGAGGGCGCAGATAATCTCACAGTGTCACCTCTAACTTCCCCTCCAAGGATTTGTGTCAGTTTTAGCGGGTTACATGCTCTATAAGCAAATAACTGTCTTCAGTCCTTTCCACTTCATACTGTATGCCTACTTTCATTTTAGTGAAGTTCAACTCTCTATGAATTTTAATTGCACGGGATTTTGGTAATGGGGGTGAGGTGTATGTTACCTGTAAAACTAAACGTTGTAATGTAAAGAGGAGTTCAGTCTAAGGGTCTTGTGGTATTATATATGTACCTGATTTAACTTGGATTGATGGGTCGTTACTGTCATCATAATCACATTTTCCCTTAATAGTCTTTCTACAGTAGAACACTTTAATATTCTTCAGTCTGTAATATGTCTTTTCTGAATACATCATTTTCTCATGCTGTGAGATGCTAATACTTGATGTAAAAATTATGCATCAGCTATATTACTAATAAAAAAATTAAACTATCTTCTGCTGTTCTGGACAGGCGAGTGGCTCCAGTACATGCTAATTTACAGTAATACTTTCACAAAACATATATTTTAATGAAGTTCGAAATAGAACAGTAAATATGTTGATTTCCAAGTGTAGTGAATACAATCTTTTTTTTTTTTTTTTGCTTATCATCTTAAAAAGTCTATTTAAAAATTATTTTAGCAGTTTCTTATTGTGAATTCTAAATTTGAATATTGTTTAAAGTGTACCTAGAAAAATGCTTTTTACTTTGTTAACTTCTAAGGAGTTTTTGAATTTTTTCAGGTTTTCAGTGAGCTTGATGGAAAACTGTGGCAGAGAAACCTAGCCATGGCCTACAATCACTCTTGTACCAAACCGGAAACTTTGTGAAAAATACGCAACCGTTTACGACATGTGAAGGAAACATTACACAAGGTAATCTGAGGACAACATATGTAGTATTAGCATAATAAGGATGACTGAAACCTGTTTTCAGACAAAGACTTCCTTGGGCCAAGGCTGAACCATAGATAAGCCTGGTCTACAAAAAACTTCTCACACTGGCATTTTTACTGGGATAGTTTCAGCCACTGGCAGCCATTCAGCTGTGACTCATTTTTCCAATAATTTATATCTATCACTCTGTAATTACAACCTATAACTATAAACATCGGCCTTCAAAGGTTTATTAACTTATAAAGACTTTTCTGAACAGGTATACAGAACTGGATGCTCTGGGCTGAAACTTTAAGATTCAATTATATTTATTAAATTATTAAAATATACTACAACTTATGAATATGTTCAATTTAATTCTAAAGTCATTGAATTTGGCTGTTCCCCAGTGGAGGTGCTGATAATAAGTTTAAAAAGTATTCACAAAACCATCCTGATCTGTTTGGTTTCCATTTGCTTTGTTTGTTCTTCTTGGAAATTCAGCTTTGTGCAGACAAGTAACTAGCTGCTTTTTTTTTTTTTTCTGTTTTCCATTTTAAGTATTTTTTCCTTTGGAATGCCAAGATTCCAGTTTACAGCATCTCTCTTGGTGATGCATCAGATTTCAGTCTTTCCACAGCTGCATGAGCTGTACAACAATGGAGTATACTTCGCTTTTTCTTCATTTTAGAAAAAGGGCATTCTTCTGAGACATTGAACACTGAGTGTTTCATCCCACTAACCAAAGAGAGTATGGAATCATTTATGCAATATTTAAGTAGATAGTTTTGCCCCTTCAACATTGCTGTCACTCTTCTGCTTAGTGGCAGTCATTTACATGCACAAACATCCTTGTTTTACCTACAAGTAGTACTGGAGCGGAGATAGCATAACCGTACACAATAGTTTTCTTCCAACACTTAGCCTTCACTTCATTTTGGTTACCAATTTTAAGAAAAGAAATCTTCAAAAACTGGTTCTACTCAGGAAAAAATGGCAGAAAGAAGATATTTAGTCCAACAAATAGCTCTTTCAGTTACCCTCACTAAACCCCTACTCTGGACTTGCATAGGAAATACCACAAAAAGACTTATTCTCAGTATTTTATTATATTACAAAAATAATTGCCAGCTATTTGGGCCACTCTACAATGCCTCCATAAAACTGTCACAGCTGTAAGTAACATCAGTTGCAGTCTCACTGTGGTTGCATTCCTTCTCAGTGAGCACCACCGTGCCTCTTGATTAGTCCTCATCAGGATATTTTGGAGTACCAAAAAGATCACATATGTGTCAGTGCAGATATCAGAGTTTGAGAGCTACAGGGGCATCAAGAAGCAACCCAAAGAGAGATCATCGGTTGTCCCTACGCACTGTTGCAGACAGCATGCACCCAAGGCATAGGACCTCATTCTGCTACTTCACACCCATCCCATGCCTTTGTTTAGCGTTCCCCATCTCTAAACTCCTTTGCCACAAATGAAACTACTTTCTTTGTGCTCTTATTTGTCTTGCTTATAACAATCTTTTACACACTGGAAGATTTACAAGTTCACTCCTCCAAGCTTGTCCAATGAAGTTGTAAACACCAGTTATTTCTACAACTAACTACAAAGAAGCCGTATAGTTTGCATTATGACAGGGATCAGAGAATCTCTTAAAATCTATTCAATAGTGTATTTTGGGAAACAGCTAGATGCATTTACTCCTGTTTCTAGACTGTGTATAGTTTTTTACAAGGCATTTGTACCAAATACATTGTGAAATACCTAATAATTAGCAACAGAAAAGATCACAGATACACCTGGAAGTATTGATAGATGGTCAACATCACCCACTGGAAGACTCAGCTTTGGCCACTTAGAAGTTCACCAATTTATTTGGGCTATGCCCTTCCCTACAACCTCCAAAACAATTTTTGAGCTATTTATTATACTAGGATTGGGCAGAAAGCTGCTTTCTCCACGTAAAAACAAAAAAGTAAACTTAGTTTTTCCAATGTACATCTAAAAATCCACAAGTTGTCAATATTTAGAATTTAGATCTACCATGCAAGTTAAAATGAATACCCAGTAACATTGTCCTTCATACCTTACATTTTTTTCGGCCAAGAAATGGAAAGCTTAGCATAGTCAAATCCAGAGTTGATTTGAGGTAGTTTTCAGTATTGGCTGTGGAGGCAAGCCAGCAATTAACCTGCTCAAGCCCCTTTGAAACTTCCAGGATAATCCTTTTTCATCTGAATGTTTGGAGGCTGTGGCTTTTCAAAGTTGAATCTTGGAGCATTGTGACTGGAAAGAAGGTCTCCTGAAGACTGATGTGTGGGAAAAAAGTCATTGAAATAATAAGAAGGGAATTGAAGACAATGCTATTCAACCTATCAAAGTTCATAAATACAAGATCGGAACCGGGTTTACAGTGATAACTGAATATTGTATCTGCTTTAATAGATTCAGACTTCTGCATTGTTCTTATTTTCACAGTCTTTTTCATAGTGAGTCCCAAATAGCAGTCTTTTATTACGGTTAAATTTATTAGGCTTATAGACCTGAAGCACCTTCTGATTGAGGCTTGAATCATCCTCTCTCTGCCACCTCTGAATTTTGGTCTGTTAGTCAGATGCAATCAGCAAGAATAGACATTTTGCTGGCACAAGTTGGGATACTACCATGTTCTTCTTTAAAAGCGCTACTGACACTTTCTGTACCTGTTTCATTGCAGTAATACAACACCCTGCAAGGGTACCGTATCCTACTCTTTAAAACCAAACTTTGCAGGTGCAAGTAATTTCCTTTTGCTGTTCACCTTCAATCTTTTAACTTTAACACTTTGCAAATGTAGTCTTTGGGGGAAGGGAATGTTACACATTGACAATGCTAGGTAAAGTCAGCAGCAGAACAAAGTCATGTGCTCTTCATTAACAAACATTGTAAGCATAGTTGGTAGAATTCCTTTTTATTTACACTGCACTAGCTATTTAATCTGCTCCGACTGAAAGAAAAGATAAGAGAGAGTTTAGCGCAGTGCCATGTATGAAAGAGAAAAGTATTTCCCAGTGGGGAAAAAGAGAAGGCAGTGCAAGCAAGTACATGCCCTATAATCATGCACTTTGCATAGATTTATACGGAAAACTGCTTCTTGTTTTCAAATCCCTCTCAACTATGCAATAGTCTGCAAAAATGGTATGTTTTCCTATCCTATGAAGCTGAAGCCCAGCTGCAAAACGTGATTGTTTTTGAAGCAGGAGTGGAGACAGCAAGGAGGGGAAGACCCCAGTTTAGTTATTAGAAATGTTTTTGCTGGTTTTTCTGTGCTGATACACTGCAGCTGTATTCAGGCATTCTGGGCTATGTTTTATCTGTGAGACTGCTTGACTTCCTCTCATTAGAAACGTGTTGAATAGCAATAAAGCAGAGCTTTGTAGATGTCTGCCCACACAGTGACTATAGATTCTTTCTTTAGCAATGGGGAAAATGTAATAATGGCTATCGAGTCTCAAATTTAAAGAATATGTTCTACTTACTGTAAAAGTGATCTGAGCACACGTCATATTCTCCTGTAAAGACATACCATATTTCATCTGCATTCTGTGATTTAGTTTCAAAATGCAGTGAATTCAAGAGTTGGGTGAGCACAAATTGCATGCAATACAAATCTTAACCTTTGCAGATTTTTGTATCAGGAATGAACACTCTAACAAACAAAATCATATTGTCTTTATCTTATATCATATATTTTCATGCATCTTTTATTTCCCTCATAAAAGCGAATTTATAATTTAAAATTTCGGAATCTTATTATGTAAAGAATAATAAATATGTTATTTCATTGTGGGTGCCAGGCAATCATTCTTATTGGTAAATACGCTAAATCTGTTCTTATGTTCTAAACCTGTTTTTTTCCAATTACCCTTTTTTTCAAACTTTCACTTGGGGAGTTGTAAATCTTTTTTAAAACTGAGCAAAAGCATTTTTCTCCCTTTTTTTTTTTT
>VXBO01014425.1:230590-278431 GCA_013400135.1 Rhinoptilus africanus | reverse complement strand
TCGGCTCGGCGCCGCCGTCCCTGTGGGTGCTTGTCCCCGGCGGTGCGGTGGCTTGTGGAGGCGTTTGGCGGTGTTTAAAACAAGTGTCGGTGGGGCTGCGGCGGTCGGGGTTTCTCCGCCTGCTCCTGGGGAGTCCTTGGGAAATCGCTGCCGGGTTTGCCTGAGGGAGGGTGTGAACACCGATTTTTTTGTAATTTGTCTAGGTCGCGATAGGCTTTCCTGTGGGCATCGCATTTGGCCTTCAGATGCTACGCTTGGAGGAATGTTGATTTAAAAGCCAAACAAAAATACGAAGAAACTGTGAAAGTAAAGGCTTTCTTGTGGAGAAAGTAAAGTTCCCCCCCCCCTTTTCAGTGGGCAGCAGAATTGAGTCTCAGGTGATCAAGAGTGACAGCACATACATAGATATCACTGTTCTATTTCTGTTACATTCACTAATTATTCTTAAAATTCTGAGATTAATAAATGGGAACTTGTGTCTGTGGAGTACTGCTAGTTCACAGACACAAACAAGTTAACCTGTAGACTGTGGGACGAGTGCGTATAAAGGCTATTTCAACCCGAGTATTTCAACCCATCTGGAAGGATGATGAAGTGCTCCCTGTCAGTCAAGGTAAATAATAACAGAGTAAGAGGCAGTCTTGGTTTATGTTAATGACTTGATTACTGTTGGCAGTTGGGTAGCAAACAGTTCTCTGAAGTCTTTAAATAGACTTAGAGCAGTTAGTGATAACTGGTATGAGTCTGTCAAAGCTCTCGAGCATCGTGGATCATAGAGTTATAGGGTTGGAAGGGACCTCTGGAGATCATCTAGTCCAACCCCCTGCCAGAGCAGGGCCACCTTAGAGCAGGTTGCACAGGAACCCATCCAGGCAGGTTTTGAATGTCTCCAGAGACGGAGACTCCACCACCTCCCTGGGCAGCCTGTTCCAGTGCTCTGCCACCCTTAAGGTAAAGAAGTTCCTCCTCATGTTTAGGTGGAACTTCCTATAGATTATTATGCTTTTCATGTTTTACATGAGCTCTGCCTGTATGCGTTCTGAATTGTTCTAAGGACTACCTGTGAGAACATTAAAAATGCCACACCGGCACATACCGAAGTTTCTACTGGCAGTGGCCAAGAGTAGGTGCCTAGAGAGGACCATGATAGGGAAAGCTTGCAGTGATGCTTGCCCAGAATGCTCTCTCCAGGCAGCTGTGGCTCAAGGATTCCCTTGGGTAGAAGTGTTGCCTTTGTGCCTGAAAGACACAAAGTTTGTTAGTTTTTTTCCTTTGATCTTATACAGTAGCTTTGGCAGCTTTGTAGACTTTTAGTAAGATAATAGGTATCTGAGGAAATAGGTAACCAGATGGAGCATTTTACAGACGTTACTGATCACTAATAAGACGGTCAAAGGGCAATTTCTAGTTTGTAAAGGCCCATGCATAGAAGTTATATTAATGGATATTTATTTTCCAAGCAATGCTCATGCATTAGGCTCTGAGACAATCCATCTAAAATAAATTTTGATATTTGTAATGAAAAAAAACCCACAGAGAGTGTGACGCTCTTCTAATGTATCCTAATGAAAGGGATTCAAATTCATTTTCACTGAGCTGGAAGAATAGTCATGAATAAAATGTAATATTTTGTCAGCTTCACTGGATTTAAAGTAAGGAGAGAATTAAGAACAGAAACTGAGGGTTTACGCCATGCTCTACAATTAAAAAATGTACACAAACTTTCAAAGCCCCTATTCTGTAAAGATAATTACTATGAATAAGGTAGTGAATGTTACAGTCATTATTGTAGTGATAAATTTTGGCCCACCGTAGACCCTCTACTTTATGAAGTTGCAGCACGTTACTTAAACATAGTTTCATATTTTTGAAATTTTGTGTGTTCATGAAAATTTTCATGACGAAATTGTCCTTGCATTGGGATTTATTCCTCGTAAAGTCAGCTCCCATGTAAGACTTAGATTTCTAGTCAGCTAAGGCCTTACATCCTTTTTAAAGACACGCTTGACAGAATTATAAACATCATCGGCTCAAAATATCCGACACATGCAGAGAGGGATTATATCTGCTTTCAAGGCATGGCAACAACTGAGACTTGGCATTGGTCACCCTGTGAATCGATAGCATAATTGGGACACACTTCTAGTTCTGAGAGTTTGAGAAGGTGAGTGTTATCAGTGTGTTGGATTACAACTGGTGGTATGTGGAGTAGTATTGGTAGGATTGGGCAAGAGAGCAACCCATCCTAGGGGAATGCCACTGTTCTCTTTCCATGTTGCCTGGAGAAACATGGAATTTGGAAAATGGATGCTTGAGTCTCAGTACCGGCTGCGTGTGCACAAATTTCCTGTTTATTCTTTTTTGTGATGTTTTATTCAGTACTCAATGTAAATTACCCATATGGTTGAGATAGCCACTTCAGTTATTTATTCCATCAAATAGAACATATCATTATAGTTTAGGCTCTAATTGCTCTGCTGCGTGATTGTTATGACTGAAGAAACACTTTCATTATAAACTGTTGAGAGAAGGCAGATTACACTGAAATCCACATCTTACACTTATGTGCAGCTAAGTAGCAAAAGTTGTTAAGTGCTCAAAATGATATGCTACCTGTTTTCTGTTAACTTCTTACATGCCAAAAGGATAGGCTGCGAAAATAGCTGAAAGCTCATCTATTAGAACCTAGGCACTTTATTTCAAATTTTTACTTACCAGAGCCAAATTTATTTAATTTACGTGAGAACATAATGATTTTTGACAGTCAACACAGTGTATGGACTAACGTGGATGAAACCTAGTATTCCTTGGCTAAAGAACTGAAAGCATAATCAGTGTTTAATGGGGGAGAAGGCTGGAGCACTTGCCGTCTAAGACCGTGGTCTTCCATACAGGTTTAAAGTGTAAACTCTGTCATGGATTAAAGGACAGCACGGTCTCCTGGATCGTTGGTGAGGTGCCCAGTCCTGTGGCGTTTAATTACCTGAATAATTTTTCTCTCAGGCAAGATGTCACGTTGAAGCTGACATCCCTGTTTTCTGTGGTGAGGCTCTTGCTTAAATTAAGGACACCACTGTTGAACAGCAATAGGTAAGGAACTTCTAGATGCAGTTTTGAATGCAGCCAGTTGATAGTCTTTTATGAAACAGGAGTTCTTCTGGTTTCTTTAAAATCATCTGTTGCAGCTGGAAAAGGAAAAAGCCATTACAGTTTTCCAGAATTGTTAGATGCTTCCAAGAAAAAATCAGCAGGACACTCAGTTTTGAAGCAGCATGAATTTATATGTGTTTTTAAAAAAAGTCAGCTCAGCTGCTCAAATAACTTGTACAACTGGAGTTTCAGACTAGGCTCCAGTAATTTATTTGAATATTACTTGTGCTAATATCCATTTTCTGGGGCACCCAGCTTTCTGCACAAAGTGCTTAATTTGGACCTAATTAGATAATCGTTATAAAATGAACAAGTTGCTCTCTGAGAGACCGATGCAGTTGCCAAAGGCAGTGGCTGCCTTCAGTGGAGATTAGATTAGAGTATATTGCTGTAGCCTTCAGTCGTGGTTCTGAGTCCCGCTGCACTAATCACTTTGCAGACAGATTGTCCTCGCCCTGGTGAGGCAACATGGGAATGCTGTGTTCGAGCTGCAGGAGCACAATATGGTGATACTGACTAGGCCGTAAATGAAAACAGCACAATCAAAATCTGGTTCTTGAGTGGTTTCGCCCACCTGAGAATTCAGACAAAATGTTCCTAGTTATGCAAAGCAGCGTAGAATTAGCTGTGGTTGGAAAGTTGCACGAAACTTCATTGGCGGCTCTCCCCCAGCGAGACAATGATAGTGTCTGATCCTACATACTCAGTGACATTAAATGAAGGCTATGTCACGCTCAGTTTCAGATTTTCTTTACTTAATCATCTCATTTAAATAGCTCTGGATTTTCTGAATTTGTTTCTCTGGTTATTTTCACGCTTTAGTAGCACATGAAGAAGTTTCTGTTTCCTACCATCTAATCACTGTACAAATATCAAATGTAGTCCTGGTTGAGTCCTTGTGTCACATGGTCTTTGGGGTGTAGTGGTAAATAATTTTGATGTTAGTTAGAGTAGATGATTAGCAATTCCGTTAACTTTTCTGAAGAACAAATTGTCTCATGTTTTCTTGCTTTGCCAGCTGTTTTCTGAGCGTTGTTGGGTTTTTTTTAAAAGAAATTTACTTGATGTCTAGGATATATCAGTTGCTCTCATCTCAATCTTCTACACCTCATCTTCACAGTTGAGAGATTTGCAGACTGACCCTTCTGTAAAAGGTTGATCATTCTCGGTTTAACTTTTCTGTAGAGACTGACGTACAGCTTCCTATATTTTCTTTAAAGGATTCAGAATCTATTAGGAACAATTTTTTTTGTTAGTTTCTAAATAGCAGATACTTAAACACTTCCTGACAACAGTGTTAAGATTTTAATGTTCTGTGTTCCTCATACTTGGAGAAAAGCTTTATGCTTTTTAAAATGCTCAGTTAAAAATAATTGGAGAACTCTTTGGTTAATATAAAGTGAGATCATTCCTATGAGGCTTCTTGTATCAGTTGCAGTAACTGTGAAGTCCCAGCTCTGTTGCTTGTAATAGCTGTAAATCTTGGACATAGCCCAGGAAAACCCACGCAAAGGGCAAGTGAGAGAAAAACAAGAAATAACATGGAAATTTCCAGCCAGTTTTTTTTCCTCTGTCCTGAAGTGATTTTGAAATAACTCAGTAGGGAAGTTAGTTTTCTAAATCTTTACTTTGCTATGCTTTTTTTTTTTTTTTCCTGAAGCTTTTATGAGGCCTTTCAAAGGGGGAAACAAGCAAAGTAATAAATCTGAAAAGATTGATCAATTCAGAGGTTATCTTTTTTTTTTTTTTTAATACAAAAGCAAATACACACCAACATATATTCCTAAAATTAATTCAGGCATGTAGTGTATTTTTATGTGTTTACCTGATGCTTTATCTTTGGCTTCTGCTAAAGCGATGGAATCTCTGGATCACAAGTGAAAATATGTTTGTTCTTAGCCTACTTCTTACTTAGAAGTCACAAAATTCATCTAAAACAACGCAGTTGGACAAGTTATAGCTATCTTTGGAATTCAGGCACTTGAAAAAAGAGGTTTGGCAGCCTACTAACAGATACGCATCAGTACTAACAGACACACATAAAGCTGTTCCGGGGAAAGTTTATGTACTGTTTTACAGCTCTTGGACTTGGTCTTAATGTTTGCTTTTAATCCTTGACTTCCTGAAAGAGATTTTTCAAGAATACAGGAGAAGGAACATTGTAATCAAAGATACTGTTATGTTCATCGCACCTGGCTGCAGTCTTAAGTTCTCTTGATTGTGGTCTTGTGAATGCACATGCAAACCGATAAAAAATGGTGGTCATTTGTGATGCATTAGGTCTGATTGAGGACTTGTATAGTGCAACAGCAGCCTGTCATCTTAATGGTAATATGTGTGTCCTCCAAAGATTCAAAAAGCCTTGAAATACATCTGTTCTGTAGTTGTCAGTGCCCTGCCAGTATTCTTTTGGTTATAAACTGGGCCATGATAGTTTCCAGATTAGAAGGCAATAGCATCTTCTGGGTATCCAGGGGCCTTTCAGAGGACAGCATATAGCTCCTTCTTCTGTTGTGTCTAGGGATCTATTGTCAGCCCTTTCTGGACATGGTATTGCCAAAGTGTGGTATTCTGGTAAGAAGCCAACTTGAGGTGGATTCATCTTGGGACATAAGGTTTCACTGGTAAAACTGTCACAGTAAAATTGTAGTTTTCAATGTAATGATAGCCTCAGAGCCCTAAGGACAGTTTTCCTGTACCTTCTACTTAGTGCTCGCATTCATAGTTTTCCTTGATAGATACCAGATAGATGTACTGAAGTAAGGTGGAGCGGCTTCAGGATGGCAGTGCTGGTTGAGTGCATTCGGTGGTAGGGTTGCTCTTTGCTGTCTCCTCAAATTTTCTTCCTCACCAACAGTAACACTTTTACCTCATACTACTGCAGCTGAACAATTCTTAACTCATTCCTCAGGCTTTGTATAGGCTGGGTTAGTGTCTTGATGAAGATACAGCCTAGACATTTTTTTTAATGCATCAATTCTGCAGATCCCAGTGACAGCAGTTACTGTCCTCTGGCCTTAAAATCTCTATGTAAACCTGAGCGTCATCAGTGTACCCCTAGTTCACAGCCATTTTCTTCTTACTAATATTTTTAATACGTATTTAGAACTTCTACTGGCTTCCCGTAGTACCCACTCCCAGGAAGTGTTCCTGGAGTCTATGACAAATTCCTTGAGTAATCTGTATTGTCAGCTCATCTCAGAAGAGACTCATCAGCTTCTGGGATCCCAGTTAAGTCCACGACATCTCATAGTTAATAGCAAAACATTGCTTTATGGTGTTGTGTAATGTATTGTAATGCTTTTCACTTACCTTTCTCCATCATTGTTATTTCCCAGATGTCAGCATCCCTCTTCTCTTCTGATTCTAAAAAAATCAGTCCTTAGTTAAACTTTCTTGTCAAATCTTGTTAATTTTCTGGATGAAAAGTAGTTTTGGAATATTATCTTAAAAGCTAGCATAGGCAGAGCTTGCAGGGATCAGAATAAAATCATATGCTTGTCTCTTTGAGTGTTAAGAAGGCACAGAAATAATTGTGGATCCACTGTCTTTTTGTGGGAAGGACAGCTCTACAACTTTGTGTCCGGAAAGGACCTGTTACATACAGTGAAAACTGTGGCAGCAAGGACTGAAGCCAAAACAAGGGAAATAACTGGTGAATATTTTCAGCAGATATGTGGTATCGTGTGGAATACTGATGAAACAATATGAAGCAGTAATTTTGGAGATTGATGTGTTCCTCGAAGCTTTATCCATAAAGAATTATATCATTATAACAGGAAACTTTCTGACTTCCTGTGTTACATTTGTAGTGTTTTCAAAGCTCACACCATTCCAGAGAGCTAAAATAGGAGCAAACCCCAGAATCCAGAACAATACTGAAATCCACAGTCAGGTTACACAGTAATCCCATTTTAGTTTGGCTCTTTAGTGAAACAGTCACTAAAAAGTGCTCAGCAATTTGATTCCAGGCATTTTTATCTCTAGATTGCTTAGTTCAAAGGAAAAAAAAAACCACAGTGCCTGAAAGGCTGACCAGAAGATAGTGGTGCACTGTTGTGGAAATGGTTGCCTGGAGTGCTTCCTATATAAGCAAAACTGGTGATAGCAAAGATGGGCAGAACCTTTTCACATTTCTTAAGTCAGCCTTGGTGTCAGCTCTCCCTGTATTTTTGTGAAAGTAGGAAGAAGGCAAAGTGGTTATGTTTTTATTCGTGTATTGGGGTTTTTTTACCTTATTGTATATGCTCAAGAAATTGGGACTGATTTAGAGGAAAACAGTTGCAATTATCTTTTACTTTGTCTCTTGTTGGGCCTTTTACTCTTAGACTCTTTTCCCCAAATGGTGGAAGTTACTGTATTGAGGGATTTTGTAACAAATGAAGCGTGTGGCTTCTACAAATAGAAACTCCTTGGCTTGGTTTTTCGCAATCTTTTTTATCTGTACTATTACTTTGCCCTGACTTGTTTGTGGAAAAGAGATAAGTATAAGTTTCTGCGTAGCTTTCATCAGAGTAGTCTGACTCAGCACTGTTCACCTGGAGGGTAGGCAATAATTTGGCTTTGGTTTTGTTTTTCAGAAAGATACTCTTGTCAAATGGGAAAGAATCTGTAATAGGATCCCAGGGAAAAGTTGTTGTTTTAATGGCAGTTTCAGTAGGTGCTTTTCAACCAAATGCAGGACTGTTTGTGTTGAAAAGTTCATCTTAAATTTTGGATGATTTGCAGAGGGGATTGCAAAATGCTCTGTTCTCCTCCTCCTGTGGTAAAAAGCTTTGTATGCAGTGTTGTGATTGGGTTTTTTTTTTTTTTTTTTTTTTTTTTTTTTTTTTTTAATTCTAACTCCTGAATGCCACAGCCTTCTTTATCAATGAAAGCAGCATATGAAGAAATATGGTTCCAACTGAAGGCTAGAATTGCAGATACAAGTCATAATTCTGTGTGCCCCTGGAAAGCATGAGGAAATGTTGCAAAATACTTCTAATTAATTCTAATTGGCCTTTTACTGCAAACGGTTTGTACGTTTCATCTCTGTGAGTAATATTTTGTCCAACTATTAGGCCTTAGTGAGAAGGGTAAAACATACCCACCACAAACAGCATACAGCAACAGCAAAAGTATGCTCTTTTACTGCATGCGGTTATCTGGTACAATGCTGAGTAGCATCATACGTGCAATTCTTAACTGCAGTTTATATTCTACCATTAGAAACTGTTCTATCAGCCATGAAATGTATGCTGTACCCGTAGTCTCTTCTTGTTTATAATTAGCTTTTGGTTTTGGTGGCTTTTCCCCCATAGCTGCAGTGCTTCTAAGTGAATTAGGATTAATTGTGGTACACGTTGTTCAGTCTTCCTGGCTCAGTGAGTCAAGTAGCTTTGTGGAGGCTTTTGAAGGACGTGTTCTGTGGGGCCCTCATCAGGCACATGACTAAACTCATGCATATGGAGTTCTTTTGATCTGCGTAATCGCATACAATTTGGAGAATAGTGAAGGCATTCAATTTATTGCACATACATAGATCACTTGTACAACATGTTTTGAATATGCCCAAAATTTCTCCTGTCTTCCTGGTTGCATTGTGCCTAAATGTGCATGCTCTACTTAACATACATGCACAATTACAATGTAGATTTGGAGGCTCATTCAGGTTAGAAGAGACTTCGAGAGGTCTCCAGTCCATCCTCGTGCCCAAAGTGGGGTCATGTACAAGGTCAGACCAAGTTTCTTAGGGCTTTGTTTGGCTGGATCTTGAAAAGCTCTGAGGACAGATATTCTACTATATTTTGGGGCATCTGTTCCAATGCTCAATTATGCTCATAGTCTATTTTTTTCTCCCTTATGTCTAAAACATATCTATAAATTCCCTGGTTTCGGTTGACATCATTCTCCCCCTGCCATGCAAAGTGGTAAAAAGCCTGGCTCCACCTTCTCAGTAATCTAATTTTAGATATTGTAAAGCAATAATACCTGAAATATCCCAGTGTCTTCAGCTTCTCCTCACAGGGCATGTGTTCCAGCCATCAGATATCTTTGTGGCCTTTCACTGAATTTGGTCCGCTTGACTGATGCTTCATAGTGGGGATCCAAAAGTAGACCCAGTAGTTTCCAGATACCCAAGTATCTGATGGTACATGAAGCAGAACTCTTTTTTCCCTCAGTCCACTGACTGTGCTTCTGTTGCCGGATCCCAGAATGTTAGCTCTCATTACTGCCAGGTGGGCTGTTGGTTCATGTCTCACCTCCAGGACTCCCAGGTCCTTTTTGGCAGACCTGCTTGCCACTAACTTAGCCTTCAGGCTGTGTTCTCATAAGGTTTCTGTTGGCCCATTTCTCAAGCCTGTCAGTCCTTGCCCATGGCAGGGGATTTGGAACTAGATGACCTTTAAGGTCCCTTCTGTGTCCGTTCTGTGATTCTGTGAATGGCAACCCTGCCTTCCAGTACATCAGCCGCACCTCTAATTCTGGTGTTGTCTGCAGCCTCGCTGAGGGTACTGTTTGTATGCTCTGCCAGGTTACTGTTAAAGATACTAAACAAGATAGGGCTCCTAATTTATCTGCTTGTAACCAGATTATGGGTAGATTGGGAACCATTAACAGCTGTTCTTTGAGCCTAATTGAGAGAGACAGAAATTTTATCATCTAGTAGTCTGCCTAACTAGATTGTAATTTAGATCAGGTTAGGTGCAACGATGCTGTGGGAGACAGTGTTGAAAGTCTTCTTAAAATCAAGGTAGGTGACACCACTGATCTCTGATCTACAAATCCCATCATTTTATGACAGAGGGCAATCACATTGAGCGTTGGTGATTCTTGGTAAATCCATGCTGTTGATTCGCAATTGACACCTTCTTCATATGCCCAAAAATGACATCCAGGTGGGCATATGTCTGAGCATACCATGGGACTAGACTAACAAACAATGAAAGTAGGCTGGACCGTGATGCTTTCTTTCGCACTGATCCCTCAGACTTGGTAACCTATGCATAATCCCTTTCCTGCTCTTCTTTTCTGGATGCCCAGTTGTTGTCCATGTGTAGGTGATTAAATGCATGCTGGTCACAGGGTGGAGCACCTGCGTCTTGGGAATGTGGTGATGAATGAGTTGGGACTTCATGTGACCTGGGGGAACAAGCTTGTTAGGAACAGGATGTCGCTGCTAGAGTGATTCTTGCTCCCTGTGTGTGAGGCATTTGCAAGAAAGGAAGCTAGCAGCAAAAGTGACAGTAAGTTTAATAATTATATTGATCATTGTATTGATGATCTGCATATAGCCAGTGGCCTTTGTCTTGGATTCTCTTTTAGTATTTATTTATTTAGGTCCATAATCTTGCCATTAGCATGATAAGAAATACATATGCAGGTGTCAGTGAGAGGGCATGCGAAAAATCTCTATTTGCATTTAAAACTATCTGGGTTTTTTTTGGTGCTTGGTTGTTTGTTGTTGTTGTTGCTAATGTGCATTTAAAACCTCTCCGGTGTGTGGTGGCTTTTTCCCTTCTAATCACCTTTTTGATGTTCCCTTACTACTCATGATTTTTTAGGTGGTCTTTGGAAAACACCACCAACCCTCAAGTGCAGTAAGACCCACAGTAAAACTGAGGCTTGCTTGATTTGCACATAACGAGAAGCACACAAATTTAACCTGATTGTATGGTGCTAAGCACTAAATTCACAATGACTTTTTGGGGAATTCAGTGTTCTTAGATCTTGTCGTTGGCACCACATGGCTTACTGGTTTAAACGTTTAATTTTCCAACTTTTTCTGCTACTGATAAACAATGATTGCTTTGTGTAGTTCATCATGTATCAAAATAATTTTGTCATGTGATGATAGTCATCCTTAGTTTCATGCTGTACAGAACCATACATTATGGTTTAGGTATTCATTTTTAGTCATTGTGTTATTATGTAGGATCTGGAAAACCTCTTGGGAGTAAGGTTATAAGTGTGTTTAATGAAACGTTTCTCCAGCTGAACTGGATGGAAGAGTTAGATTTTACAGTTTAGAAACGTTCTAGTAACAATCCTGTCATTAGTGAATTAATCAGAAATACAGCTTTCATAATATGTTTTGAATGGCATGTGTAATTAACTTACGATTTTAATGCTTCCAATAGTGTTTAATTGCAGTAAGACTTTAATACTTTAGGAGAAAATCATAATATCTGGGTAATCATTGTCAGTATTTTAACTCAATCTTACATGTACCCCAAAATTATATTGACGTTTTCTAAACCGAGACTGAAAATTTCATGTAGGGGAAAAAGTCAGATGCTAAAACGTAAATAGTAAATAGTACCTCCACAGTAAGTTTTGGGTACATAAGTTCTTACTGTTATCTCTAAGTCTATGTCTCTTATATTTCAGGAATGTGATTTTATGCTTCAATTATTTGTAAAGTGTAAAGTCACATTTTCCTATTGTCCAGTTTAGTAAATTAATCACTGCAAATAAAAGATTAACATGCAAGTATGACAGTGATAGAATTTTACACTTCAAGATGGCCAAATGATTAAAGGTTATTTCACAGTCATCCAGCTCTGTACTTTAACCTGAGAGAAATAACCAGGGCTTTGGAAAGAGGGCAATTAAATAATTTCGTAATCACTTACGTGTTATAGCAATAATACTGGCACACACAAGCATGGAAGCTGGTTTTGCAGTGTCTTTCTGATGCAAAACAATACGGTTGTCTTCAGTGAGTTTGGTTGTGTAACAAAAAAACACCCGAATAAGTAAGATCAAATAAATGCAAGAGAATTTTAAGATGTTAATGTTTGCTGTCACGTGGATTTTAAATAGATAATAAATAGATAAAAGGGTTGTTTTTCGTATGTCTTTTTGTGGTATTGAATCATCTTGTGATGATTTTTTTTTGTTGTTGCTTGAGAGAGGTATTGGCTTTGAGTACGTTGACTCAGTTCTAGCTTATAATTACATTCTGTTTGTATAAAAATTCCTCCTGTAGTGTCAGTTGAATATGTTTCCTGTCATTTACTGTTTTAAGCATTTTAAATATTCTCTGTTTAAAGGTTGTTGCAATTCAGAAATGTTTGAAATTATTTTTACTTGCATTTGGTTGGGAACCCTGTGCTCTGAAGTTGTTGAACAGATTTTAATCTTTATTGTAACTAACGTTGCCACTCTTAAGAGATTTACTATATTTTTACAGTAATGGTTTATATTCTCATGGTGTGACTGTACACAGAATTCCTATCTTTATGAGGTCTGATACCACTCAAGTTCCTGAAAATTAAGCTATCATTACATGAAACTAAAGATACACTTCAGTTATTTCACTTCAACTTCTGTCCTAAAGAACAAGACTAGCTCCTCTGTAGAGAGATCCTTAGGATTGCTGTCCCAACACAAACTCGTAACAAAGAACCTGAAGCAGGCAAGTGACTTTTCAGCCTCACAAAAGTAGAACCAGTTCACATGAAACAGAGAAAATAAAAATTATGTCTAGGGCAGACTAAGGCGAGAAATTAGAGTTCAGACTGAACTGAATGCTGAGTAGCATTGCTATGAGACATACATAACATGTTTCTGTCCAAGAGAGATTTCATACTGCTTGCAGTACCATATTTATAATACAGGCTCAGGCAGGTGTGTGTGTGGGAAGCATGAAAAAACTATCTTCTTTGTGAAAAAGTACACAGTCTGGATTGTATTTGGGTATGGGCAGGCTGCAGTACACAAAGGGTAAGCAAGCAATGAGCAAGATGCTGGTATCATCAGGAATGTTACGACTTTAAATGAGCAAAATAGTAATCGGTACCAAAATGATTAGATGCCCTTGTTTCTGCTGTGTTGTGATACCATTCTTTTATCAACCTGCGCATCTCCCAGTCCCGCTGAGCCTGGCATTGCTGTGCATCTGATTCTGTTGTTATCTGCTTATACCTTTTCCCCATGTGGCATTTGAGAGCGTATGTGTGGTATGGTCTGCAAACCCTCTACATTCTAGTAGACAACCAATGTACAGTGTAATTTTAAGTGCTTTGGGACTGGCTAGTCATATGGTATAGTTGGCAAAATAAAATTTGATGTTTATTCCTAATTGAATTTAAGAGTGAATATAAGTGAACTCTGGTGTATCCAAACTGATGAAATGTTTACATGCAGCTGTGTTTAAAAAACAAACAAAAAACCCCAAAAAGAAACAAAAAACCAAACAAAAACAACCCACAAACAACCCCAACCCAAATGAAAAAACTCCAAAAAACAGTTGTCGTGGTATTTGCCTTCCACTTTGTTTAACTTTAAACATACAAAGTCTGCAGTGCTTTTAGCTTTTGTTTTTAAACATCATTGCCAGATACTATGAAGCCTGTGGTTTGGAGGTGGAGCTGTGTTTTTGATCAGGGTGTTTTTTTTCTGAGTGAATTTTGTGTGCTTCGAGATGATAAATGGGCAAAACACTTTTCTTCCTAGCATCGCTATATTTTTGTTTCAGACATTAGCAAAACACCAAACCGAGAATGGATTTACTCATAGATACTTATAAATGGTAATGCATTAGGCTTACTGGATGTACCAAAAGAAGACAGTGTTTAAAACGGTAGTGTCAGCTTAATAAGGGCAAGTTTGGTCATCCAGAATTACTGTTAATATTTTAAAATACCACACACTAAATGTTAGGGACAACAGCTGGGCAGTGTTGGCATAAAGAAGGGACTGGTGCTGCACGTGGGTCATCAGCAATGTATTTGGGAGTGAAAGGCTCCAGCTGCAACATCTCTTCAAACTAAATATAACTACTGTCTTAGAAGAGCCGAATTTCCAGTAAAAAACCAAAGTTATAAAACAGTTAATCTGTAAATATAATTTAATTGCTTGCGAACTGATTGATCCCTTATACTCACACTAAAAACTTACTTGAGCAAGATGCTGCATTAAATAAGAGACTCATTATTTTCACTTGTAGATAACTCTAAAAGTATTAAATGACAGCTTTTGATTCAGGTATTGTGTAATTGATACTTCAGAAATTAACTTGCAGTACTGACTGCCCTTTCAGTACTGTGAGCTGTTGGTGCTTGAGAGTGAATTAAGAGTTGATAGTAGCACATTAGGTAGAGGTATTGTTTGAGAAGGGAAAGTAAGGAATTCAGCCAAATCAGCAGCCCGGTATCTATTTTCTGAAAGGTTTTTAACTCTGCTAAGGAGTGGGATGAGAGGCACCTTTATTGATGGACGCACACAGGTTTGAAATGGCTGTTGCTGGAGAGTTTGTTATATGTACGTGATTATAAATTGTCAAAGGCTGTAGAAATATTATTCATTATTGCTCTGCTGTGGCGGTGTGTTTACTGTGGAGGGCTCGAGGAGGGGAGGGGATTTTAAGGCCTTTATTGGAATATAGTCTTGGAGGAATGTTATGAAAAGAGCAGTCAGTTTGCAAACGATGGGGGAAACAGGAGTTAAAGTGACTTCAAGAGCCTTGTGTAAAGCACTTAGTCTATCTCATGCTGAGAATTAGATACCTCAGGTTATTATCCAAGGTACCAACAAGCCAAGCAGGAGGCCCCTTAAAGTCAGTATCTCTCCAAACCCTGTGTGGTGTGTTGTGCTGTGCTGCTGTTCCCAGAGCTGCGGGGGGCAGGGGGTGGGCTTTGTGTGTGTTTCACAACCCTCTCCTTAAGGGCAGGTGCTGACAAACTTGTCGAAGGGCTGACTTGCCTAAATCCTGCCGTACCGTGTTTGGGATGGAGATCCAGCTCCATCTCTTCCCCAGAAGGTTCAGGCCCACTTCAAGGAGGAGGCTTCAGAAGTAGAGGCTGTTGGGCAGGAGTGCTGGTCCCTTTCTTCAGTAGATGTGTGTCTTTGTACAGACAGAATTACAGTTTTCCTGTACTTTATATTGATCACTTTCATGATAAAATGGACAAGCAGGAATTCATCAATGAACTCGGAGTGGGGAAAAAATTGTTTGTCCAATATCCTACACCCCAGTGAAACCTAGCTGGCTAAAAGCTAGCACTAGCACATTTCGTTTTTGCTCTCCCTTTCCAGGGAATCACTGGTTTTGTGTTTTTATTTTGTTTGGGGGTTTATTATTTTACCATTTTCTAAAGTCAGTTGTAAGTATATGAACAGGTTCAGCAAAAGGTTGTCCCTTTCCACTCTCCCCCTATGCTGCTATGCTCCAGGTATATTGTCTGGAAATGTGGGTTGGAATATCCTCAGGCAAAAGGAATCACCTATGTCATTTGCGGCTGTTCTTCTGCTGTGGCAAGAACCGCACCATTCACGCAGTCTCTGAAATACAGCAGTCAGAGTCTTGCTTTCCATCTTGAATGTAGATTTTCTACTCTCCTGGTTCTTCCAGAGCCCTGCTCTTCCGACATTTATAAACACTCTGACTTCCAGCTTAGATTTGTACGTAGGCAGCGTGTTTTTCTCCTCTTCTAACACTGTCATTTAGCTTTGCTTTACTTAGGCTTGACATGTCATGAGTTTTTAGTCTTATCCTTGTATAGTAGCCTCCTATTGCTCTTATCATCCTTGCATCAGTTCTAGTAAAAAATTAATGTTGTTAAATATGACTGACCATAACTGTACCTTGTATTCAGCTGAGGTTATGCTAGTGGCTTGTATGATGACATTAATTCTTCCCTATCTTGACTGGAAATATCCCCTCATGATACAACGTAGGTCTGTGTGTCTGTCTGGTTTGCTGGTTTTTTGGTGGTGTTTTTTTTTTAATTTTCCCTTGCCAGATCACATTGGTGATTCATAGCTATCCTGTGATAAGTCAGACTGATCCTTCCCCTCAGTATCTTCTAAAGCGATCCCTGGTTTCCCACATCCTGTGTGAGTATGCTAATCACATGCTTATTATCTAATGGTATGGGTGACCTCCTGCAATAGCTGTTTAAAAAAAGGCAGGGAGGATGGGTATTACAGTGGTTTCCACTGTGTCTTGTGATAAGGCTGAGCATTTTCTGTGTCTGAGAAAGTCTGATGCATGAAGACCTAGGATGGCAGAGAAATATCTCATCGTATATTGATGGTGTTCTGGTGTGAAATCATGTGAAGCTGCTTGGCCGTGTCATCATGGCTGTAGTGTTGTTTTGTATGACTGACGGCAGAACTTGAAGTTCATGAAGCACTTGTAAAATAAGAAAGGAGGTGCCTGTTGTGATTACAAACCCCAGCATTATGCAGTAGCAGAGACTGAGTTTTCAGAATTACAACTCTGGATTTAAGTTTCTAATGTCTGCCTAAGCTTCTTAAGTGGGCCGTAAGTAATTTTTCATGTATTGTTCTTAACTTATCTCCACCTTTGTTCTATATCTGTAATATGGGAGAAAGGTTTACTTCATACGCGTGTATTTTGTATACTTATGTTGCAAGACCTTTAGGGAAGGAACTTCCTCTCTGTCTTTGCCTGCTGTCTGGAATGAGACACTTCCCCCCTCACCCCCACGCCCTTGGTTGAAGGCTGTGGACCCTGTCACGATTTTAATGATGGGATTTGAAACATTGTCTTCTTTTATAAACATTCAGTTAACAATAAAAGTAAAATAGTTTGTCCCCATACTTTACAAGTGCAACTTGTTCAAGAGCAAGATTCTCTTGTGATGGGTGCTGTGATTGTTATTTATAAGCTTACTTAACTTTTAATCACATAGTGGATTTGAGGTTTATTTTGGTAATCATCTTCGAAAGTGAACACAATGCTAATCTCCTTATTGAAACACATGTTTGCTCACTCCATTATTTTGACATGTTGACAGATTTTGTTACTCTTTTTTTTGTACAATGAATTTGACATAAATAGTGAATGCATTGGAAAACTATGCAGAAGAAACGAGTGTTTGGCCTGTCACATTCTTTGGTTTTCCTTTTCACATGAAATTAAAAGTCTGATTTTCTTTTTAGTGAAAGAAGGGGAAATAATTGTCTTGTGTAAATTTCATACATTCTCTTATTCAAATAGAAATTTTTCCATGGGTCTGTCATTGTTCTCTTGAATAGTAATTCAGTAATGGCTATTTCTATGCTGTCTTTGTACATAGTCTGGATAGAGGTTGGGAAAGCAACATTACTACATGAAATTTAAGATTTAGATAAAATGAGGTGACATTTGAGTACGAGATGTGAGTACTTGAAAGTATATTTGGAGAAGCACACAAGTACAATAATTGTATCGGGGTGAGGTAAAGACTTAAGTGCTTTCTCATGCAGATTTCAGTGCCAGGGTTGCTGCTGTTACTCATTAATTATTTAAAATTCTAAGTGCAACAGCTTAGTGACTGTAACCTGCTGAACCTCTGACCTAAACAACTAAAGCCCAAAATACCTGGACTAAAATTCCATTTGAAAAAGAGAGAGACTTATTTATTTCTCAGATATGCAATTATCCTTAGCAAAAAATAATTTTGCTTTCTTTATTCAGAAGGGAGAGCAAACCATTGTGTAATTGTCAGAGAAAATCCCAAACTGCTGTCATAATATCTGTGTTTCCACATCAGCATTCATGAACACAGAAAAATTGCTTCTCTATAGCTTTGTAAAAAACTTTGTTCTTAAATTTATTTGTTGATTTTTAGGAGCCGAGGAATTTACAGATTCTTACTTGAGCATCATGAGGTGTTACTTGCAACTTGAATAGCAAATCATTTCAAGCTGGAGAACTGTCTTGTGTGTGCTAGTAGACTGTGGATAATGGTAACCTGTTAGGAGGCTGTCACATGAACCTTGTTACTTGTTTTAAGCACACTCACAAATGACAATATTGAGCACTAAGTCTCCATCAAGTTACTTAAAAAATTACTTTCAGAGCATAATCTTATGCATGAACCCCCAGGAAATCAAGCTAGTAAAAGAGAAGGCAAAAAGAATTAAGAAACATACACAAAAAGTGAGAAATACGAGCATACAGTTAAGGATGCATTTTTTTCATGTCAGAAAAGAAAGGCTGGGGTTTGTGCCTCTTTGGCAGTGCATTTATGGGAAGGGAGGGACGTGACTCTACAGCAGTAGATTGAGCCAAGAGGGAGTCAACTTGGAGTATGGTGAAAGTCAGACCCTTTCGTAATATCAATATTTATGCCAAATGTAACAGAGGAGATTTACAGGAAACTCATCTCTTGGCTGATATGTTTACAGTATGGATAGATTATATATGAAGTCATAACAGAAGGAAAGGTTGGGCAAAGAGAGAGGCTTTTAGCTCTCTGGTTTTTTTTTAATTGAGTTATTTAATTGAGAAGGATATAGTGGTTCAGTGTTTTCTCCCGGCAAACTTAACGGTGTCTGGAGAGGGTGAATCATCTTCTTGTCCCATCTGTCAGTCTGTTGAATATGAGAAGATAAGAGCCAGCATACAGTGTCTTTGATTCGTGTGCGTTTAGACGCACTGCAGGTGTGCGTTTTGTCATCAGTCTCTCCAGCGTGTTAATGAAACGCTGATCATCAAAGTGGCTGTGTTCCCTGGGAAGCTTAGGTGACCTGCCTCACTTTGAAAGGGAGAATAGACTGCTCACCATTTGGAGAGGACTTGTTTTTCTAAGCAGAGAACGGGAAAAAAATGTGAGTCTTCAAATCTATCTTGTTTTTATTCTCACGATATCTTTTCATTTTCACCTGAAAACAGATGTGAGGTCTTGTCTGGTTTCAGAGTACCTTAATCTCGAAAACTGAAAGTCTCCAAGTAACAAATAATGATACTTGTCTGTACAGTTTCTTGATTGCGTTGTGCTTTTCCCCCTCTGGTCCTGGTAAGATTATTACTTTGTCCTGAAATTCTCTATGATTTACATTTTATTTTTTTTCTTTTTCCTGGTTAGTACTGCACTTATGTTACATATTCTTGTGAGCTGGTTTATAGTTTTAAAAAATATTTTAGCATTTACGCCAAGTGTGTACCTTTTAGTTGTTGACTCATTGATGCCAAGAGGTGAAGTCCACAGCTGCGGAGGGTGTACTCCTACACGAAATATGGTACTTCAGAAGTGACGATAGTGGAAAGTGATGGTCTTAGAAGTCTACTGCATATCTTTGCAATATATAGAACGAGTTTGTGGTGTGTCTCTATTCTTAGCCATCCTCTCTGCATCTTTCTCTGTCCTTTTTTTCTTTTTTTTTTTTCATTAGAGAATTTATTTTACTGCAGTGTCAAATTGTTTTGCCTGTGGAGCACACAGGTGCTGGAAAAAATCAGCAATGATTACATATCTGATCTTTTTCAGAGGGCTGGGAAAAATTGGTCCTTGCTTCTAGGTTTTGTTTGCCACGCAGACCTGAACAGTCCTCCAATATGAAAAAAAAAGCCCCAAACAAAAACCAGCCTGTTTTTTTGTGATGTGTGTAAAAGATAGTATGTAGCAAATTAAGTGAACCTGTTGGTATTAATGACTGAGATAAAAATAGAAAAATCAGTCTTAATTTCATAGGAGGGCAACAGTTCTTTTTTTGATATAGGTTCAAGGGATGTGTATGTTAGACATGTATGTGGTCGTTTGTGTTCTCCAGACTGGGAATAGCTGTGAGGCGCAAGTATTTCAGCGAAGGCGTGGAGAGGAAGTACAAGGAAATCCCCATTTTTGTCAAGCCCCTGGAGTGTAGGTGCTGTGGTAGAAGCTCAGCAAGCGGCAGGAATGGCGTGGTGGGGGGTGTGGGCATGCTGGGGGAGTCCGTACCTTGCCCCAGGTCTTTGGGGTGGTACCTTGCTCCCCCATCAAATGCACCAGTCTCTCATTTAAAGTGGAGGTCATTAAGGAAATTTCCTTATGACCCAGCAGGTGGATTGACATAGTGTTCACAGGGCTCCACTAAGCTTGGTGTTTTGAAGACAAACAGTAAGCATGTGGCTAATGCTGTTTGATTATAATCATTGACGATTTGTGTTTATATAAGGGAGTGTTGGATATCAGCATGTGCTGAGTGACATTAGGTGAGCATTTTTCTGTTCACAAAGTGAAGCAGAAAAGCCCTGTTGAGAAGTTTGGTTTAAACTTGTTTCTTTTCTTTTTCGTAATGAGTGGGATGAGGTTGGTGGTATTCCAGCAAGGAGAATGGAGTCGGTTGAAGGAAGAAAGAAGAGAAAAGCGAGAGAAACCAAAGTTACAGAAAAGAAATAAATGAGATTTAGCAATTTCATTACAATTGTTTTTACAGACTGTTGTCTATAAAAAGTTTGGTCTGTCCTTAGCTGTGCTGAGGTGAAATCCTCATTCCTGAAAATCATGTGCTTTTATAAAACATAATATGCAATATCCTTCTTGTTGGGTATAGAGAGAAGAAAATTGTAATCAAAGCAGTCAGGAAAGATCTTAAAAAAACCTTAGGTCCTCTCTGCTGTGCTTATCCCATTACAATTTTAGGAAACAGCTTGCAGCAGTGTTCTTGCCAGAATATATTCTATCTCAGTATTGTAGCCTTTCTCCTGTGTTGTACTGTTTTCTTAATATTGTAGTGGAAATTAAATAATTTTGATGTCCTTTGCAACAATACATATGAGATGTATGTAAATTACTGAGCAGCTGTGCTAGCACTGGGGAGTACTTTTTTAGATAAATAGTGTTTCAGAACTTGGCCTATCTCTCGGAGGGGTGGTTTTCCAGGTCTAGGATCCTTGGTAAGGCATGTACAGTTGTCTGTAAACATGGAAATTGCTGTAATGTCTAGGTAGGCCAGGACTCTGATAGGTAAGGTACCCTACAAGCATGATTAAATACACCTGCCGGTACTAAACTTCTGGTAACTTCTCTGATTTTCACCACTGAAATCTTGGTTTCTATCATTCACGTTGGAAATGTGCCTCGAATAATGTGTTTTCCTGGCAGGGAGGGTTCCTCAGAGAAGTATCATTATGGAAGTCAAAAGTGAAATAAGGTTTGATCTAGCAAGGATTACACAATTTCACAGGTAATGAAAAATTAAATCTGCATTAAATAACGATGAAACTTGTAAGGGAGATAAGGCACTATATTTTATGACATAATTTAACACTTGAATTAAGAGGGCAGGATTCCCAGGAAGGAGTTTGCCCATGGGGCAGGTTACTTTTGTGGTTGCTCGCATGTGTCTGTGAAGCATCTGGCTGTGGCTGCTGATGGAAATAGTTGCAGATCACCCGCCTTTGCCCGCCGGAGGTTTTTTTTTTCTCAGTGCATTGGAATACTAGGTTACCAGGATGAGGGAATTCTGAAGAAACAGATGGGGTGTGCCCAGGGTCTTTATCTGTTTTGAAAGAAGGCTGAAGTGAAGGGCTTCCTTCCAAAGATGTCTATTACACTGAGAGCCTAAAAAAAACCCACTCAAAGATTTCCATCTAGCTGGCAGCCAGGGCTAGGCAATGTGTCACCTCGCTTCCCAGGAAGCCACCTAACACTAGGGAAAAAAAAAAAAAGTCTTTTATATGTCATTTTGCTGGGTAAGTTTGTAATTAAGAGTCTACATTAGAGGGCTACCAAAATTAGAGAGAACTTGCACATTTCTTTAAAGTAATTACACTTTTTTTTTTTCTAATAAGGTCTGGTTATAGTAGTAAAATAAAATGTTTATTTGGATAAGAGAGGTCATTAGTTTACCAGGAAATTTTACGTAAATTCCTCAAATATTTTTATATTCTATGGTTACCCTTCCCATGCATGAGTAAGGTGAGGAGCACTTGGTAAACGTATCTGGAGTTGTAGCTCCACATCATTATCCAACAACATCAGTCTGTGGTGAATACGTATTCCTAGGCCAGGTAATAATTATGTTCTGATACTTGTAAATGTGTAAGTACTTGCATACCCTTATTGTTATGTGTAGTTCTGTTGAGTCATAATTAAGTGTGTGGGAAGAGGTAAGATTGAACCCTTATTTTACATAACTAAATTACTCTTAAAGGACCATATTTAATAATCCATTTGCAGCATCCTGTGATTTATATTTGGTAGTTTATGTATTTTAATATGAACCATTAATGTTCAGTAAAGGTGCTCCAGGTGCATTGGCTTACAGCCTCTTGTAACTCTGGTTTTACAGTTGGTGACCTGTCACTGCAAACCACCTCCTGGGCTGAAGTTTATCGTTTGTATTTAGAATATACAAAAATTCTAATGTTCTCTGAGGTGCTACAAGGGAAGGACACTCTTTACATTGTGACCATTACAAGAGGTGAACTTTTCTCAGGCTCCCACAAGTAAGAAAATGCTATTTTGCAGTTAAAACAGTGTAACTTTCAGGAAGTGATACCATTGCATTTCTTGGTGTATTCAAAAAGTTTAGAGAAGTATTTTTTTGCCTTTCAGTGGAAATTCTAAATCATAATATAAACCTTTTTATAGGACAGTGTGTGTGTATGGGAAGATGATTAGAACCTCTTTTTCAACTACAAATATCCATTTAATTTCAACAGGCTAAAAAAAAATAAATATAGTGATCCATGTTTCTAAACCCCTTTTTTTAATCAACTGTTCAAATGAAGAGAAATAAGTTACGTGATCCCAACATATGCGTCTTTTTATAGGTATTGTTTAAGAATGTGATGTGTAGGACTGAGGTTTTTCCATCCCTTTTTTTGTATTTGTTTGGGTTTTATTTTTGTGTTTGGCAGACAACAAGGAGTAGTTCCTCCTCTTGGGCCAGGCAGTGGCGCTTCTGTTGTCAGCAGTTGGAAGATAACTTCCTGATTGTGAAGAAAGCGGGAAAGCAGCTTGGTCTAGGCTTCCATCAGGTTACCTGTTAGACTGATTCCGTAAGAAGGTAAATTGATGGGAGGAGACACTTTATTTTATTTCCCCAGGCAAACTCCCTGGGCTGTTTTTGGAATTGCTTGAAGCAGCCTGGATAGCTGGAGTTTATTTCTGCATCCATCATCGATCAGGAAGTGCCCGGGTGTCGGCAGCAGAGCTGATTCAGCTCGGTATGTGGTTGTGGTGTAGTGCTGGGGCGGTTGGGCGACTCTGGCGGCTGTTCACAGCTTCCTGCCGTAATTCACTCGCTTCACCCTAAAGAGTTGTCAGGTAGCTGAAACGTTCTCAACTTTCAGTCCTATTAAATCAGTTTGCTCGCATGGCCTCTTATTTCCTGAGCCTCTAGGATGGTTGTAATGTGCTGAAACCCACAGTCTTGGTGGGGAGTTTTGTAGGGGAGCTGGTGATGTACTCTGATGCTGCAGACCTGCACAGTGCCCCTTCTCATGACTCAAGCTCATGTGCAAAATCTTTCATCTCACAGGATTTACGAAACTTGCTAGGTTTCACCAGGAAGGTTTCAAACAAATGCTGTTGTTGCCGTCATTAGCTCAGTCTCATGCTCAGGCCTATTTTGGCAGCTTATTGTTAAACGTGATTCACATCAGATTCAAGGAAGGTTACTGTGTTTCTACATTACAGGTTTTGCATTGTTTTAGAGTTTCATGACTGTTCTCATGGCTGTTTATCAATGCTAAAGCGTGTACAGACACCTCTTCAAACAAGAATGTTCATCAGTTGACTGACATTAGTAAGTGCAAGAAGCTGCTTCTTCGCTGTATACAGAGCTGCTTAGTCTGTCAACCTGTATGTTATGAAGCTGGCTAAAAAGAAAATAAAAATCTTTTTCCAGCTCAGATTTTTTGAATAGTTGGCTGCAAGTTCCTACAAAGATCATACCATGAGTAATCCCACTCAAGGCAGTGACTCAACTCATTGCATAAAGATTGGCGCAGGTAGAACCCGTGCAGTGTGGTCTCCTCGCCACAGTAAGAACCAAAATTGGTGTTGTAAGTCTTAACACTTCAGGATGTACTTGCATCCTGAAGTGAAAATGAGCCATGTACTCAGTTTTCAGTCAAATAAGGCGGACTTCTGCTTGAGGCTAAAGTGAAAATTTAGGTCTTTTTGTTGCTGTAAATGATTTTAATGTTTACAGGCTTGTATGTATGTCTGGTTTTGCCTCCTAATCAGATATCTACAGAATAGTTGGCACTATTCATTTCCTTTCCTAATTCATGTCAGATTTTTTGGAAGCCTTTTTTCCCTGAAGGGTTACTTGCAGTTTTCCCCATTTAATAGGTAGTGTGAAGAATTCTGTAAGTTTTAGAATAGTCTTGCTATCTGGCTGGTTGCTTCTGTCCCTTTGGTGAAACGGTAGCTTTATCTCTTATGTGAGAAATTTATAGCAGGTACCTAGAGCTAACTTACCTTGAGTTTAAACATCTGTATTCATTTATGCACGAAAAAGATGAAGTAAAATCTAGTTATATTAGTGTTAATTTCTGGATATAAGCTGAAAATAAGAAGGGGTTGATCATGTGAATTTTTACCCCACGCTGTCCCTCTAACACACTCAAAACAATAAAGGAAAACAGAGGTGCAGATTTACAGGCTTAATCAATGCCATTAGTTCTCAGCTTTAAGTCTGTTGCTTTAGAGAAACATAACACTCGTCCCAGATGTTAGACCTGTTAGGAAACCACACTGCTAAACTTTGAACAGCATTGTGTGTTTTCCTTTCTCCAAGTCTTTTTTTTCTTTTTTTTATTCCCTTCCACGTGTAATGTTTAGCATCTTGCTGAAGGAATTTTGCACACGGCAATCAAGAGGGCGTTGATCAACCATTTCATGTACTTCTCAGTTTGCTTGGTTTTCATTTTGTTTGCTTGCTTTGTGCAGACATCTAAGCAGAAAACTGGCCATATCATTTTCAGACAGGACCCCCCACATAATTCCTAATTCAGGTATCTGTGATGTGGCAGCATGGAATTTTTTCATTCCTTTTCTTTTCACTGGCTAACAAATGATTTTTAAATGTTTATCTGGCTTAGTTTCACAGCAAAGCTCGCCTGTATTGGGTATCTTTTTCTGCCATGGCACTGCAGGAGTGGGACTCTGCTATGCTCCGTGTTTCATGGGTCCAGGTGCTTGTTCCTGGAGTGTTACTCCAAAGATACCAGGGTGACAAAGGGGAGGCAGGAGGACACTCCTTAGAGTTCTGGTTTGCAAGTATTACGTTGGCTCTATAGTCTGTTCACTTAAAGATATGTGTATTACTGATCAAGTCTGATAATTAATCTTTCAATAAATAACTAGAAGAGTAACACTCAGAACATTATGCCTTTATTTTTGCTGTAGATGTTTCCTATAGTTTTGTATTCCATTCCGTTTTCCTCACGTTGCAAAGTAGGTGAGCTGCTGCTCAGAATTTCTAGAGGGAAAGGCCAGTTTGAGGTAGTTCAGCTCTGAAACCAGTGTATGTGAATTTATTTGTATTTATCCTTGAAAACTTTCATAATCTCACAAAGATGTGAATTGGTTGTGGTGATTTCGCAATTTGAAAGGATAGGGTTTTTTTCTTTTAATCTTTTATGAAATAGATAGTGCTGTTTAAAAAAATATAATAATCTCTTCCCAGTTTGCCAATAAACTCTACCTTGAGTATACTTACTCAGTTTGGATGTTTTTTAATTTTTCCTTTGTGAGACCTCAGAAGTGGTTATTTGAGAGGAATTACTTAACCAGATACCATGATATGTGTCACTTTGATTTTTAGAGCGAGTGGAATTCAGTGAATAGTCAAATGAGCACTGCAGACTCTCACTATTTTGAAAAGTTATCATTTGGGCAGAGTGGAAATTAATCTATCAGTCTCTCCAAAAGTTGTGGTAGAGATACAGGACAAGATTGCTTTTGATAAAGTACACATTTCTGCAGTGGAAAGTCAGAAGTAATCAGAGTCTCTATCTTTGAAGTCCTTTGGTACACAAATCAGTGCGTGTAGCTGGGGTTATAACTGTATTTGTATGTTCTACCAAGAGTAACTGGTTAATAGCCTGTTGTTGTACTTCATGGATTTTCTATCACAGTGAAGGTCTGGTCGCCCTTTTCTCCTGGGCCTTTTCATAAGATTATGCTTAATGAGATGATGTAGCCCTCTGATACTGAGAGTGTTGTGCCAGGATTTATGATGCTCAGGTTTTATGGCATACACCTCTGTTTATTGCGGAGTAATGAAGTGTTACTGTTAGCACTGGAAACTTCACTTTATTACTGAAATTTCAGTTCATAATTCTGAGAGGAAAAAGTCCACTTGAAACTTCCTTTGCATGTAGTTTTAAGTTTCAGGACTTCAAATGATACCTTGCACTGCATTCAAAGTGGCTGAAGGCAGCAGCTGTGTGTAAGATCCTTTACAAACACATGCTTCTATGAGAAGAAATATGTAGCGTAACCACAAGTGTACTCTAAAAGCTGAAATTTGAGTGTTGTGGTTTAACCTACATAAGCTCTGTTAAAGCTGAGGTGCAACAGGATGAGCCAGAAAATTCACTGAAGGAGTTGGCATTCCTTTCTTACGTGCTTGTCATGAAAGTGTGGGCTGTAAAGAGCAATTCCATCCTCACTTCCACAGCAAACTGTTAGCTCTTTAGTGTGGTGCTTTTTTTCAATATTTGCTGTTTATATAATGGCAAATGTGAATTCAAAATAACTTATATGATCCTTTATGGAAGTTTGTAGCTACAGATCGTTTCATATATATTGCACTGGTTTGGTATTAAAAACATAATATTGAAAGACAGGGCCCCTACCTAATTCCTAATCTAGTTTTGATTTATGTGCAAATTTCACAAGAAATACTTTATTTTTAGTCCTCTGTTTATGTCTCTTTTTAGAAGAAGTAAAGCTTACTGGTATTGCTTACATTTACAAAATAGACCAGATAAGCATTTTTTTCGAAGGATCTTTCACAGATCTTACCTTGGACTGTAAAAGTGCTTATTGTATGAGAACTGTGTCTTTGTTCTGTGTCAGATGAAAAACTAATTTCTATTTCAAAACACATGTATTGTTTTCTAAAACGCTGTTTCTTTATCTTTTCAGATTTTGAAGTTCTGGTGATCCGTCATGGGCAACCATGTAGGAAAACGAGAACATAACGCTGAGAAGTCAACCAAGGTAAGTGTAAAAAAAAGTCAAAGAGGCAAGGCCGCTTCAGAAATACGTATGTTACGAAATATACACTTTTTTAGTATATTAGTGCATTTACCAGATCACTTTCACCATTACTGTTTTGTAGTTGTCACTATAAAATGACCACCTGTTCTGTAAAGAGGGTCCTCTGAGATGTGACCAAACAAGGATTTTGCTGTGCTGGATTTCATGAGAGATGTGATGTTCTCCTGCATCAGATCCGTAGTTGATAAAAAGCCTCTCAGTCATGGTGGAGACGAATGAAATGAGCCTTAGAAGCATGATAATACAGAAATTTTTAAAGAGCTAGTGAGCTGAATTATGTTCTGCATGTTGACAGCTTTCAATTCGGGCATTCTTTCGCTTTATCCATAAAAAAGAAACTATATGGAAATACATAAGCTGTGAGAAATCTAAAGGAAAAGATTGTCAGTCTGAGGAGATAGAGCTTTAAAAATCTCCTGGCCAGAAAAAAAATAATATGAGAACTATCAAAATGTTCACTAAAAGTTAGCATTTGCTTCCTAAGCCTCTGCTGACACTGTTGTGTATTTTGCGTGTAATGTGGTGCTCTGATTGCCTTGTGATAGTATCTTGTTTATTTGTTTTTCTACATTGTACCGGAAGAGAACTCACATGTATCTTAAAAAAGGTACATCTTTTCTGTACATATAAAAAAGATACTTCTTGTTGCTAGCTATTGCTAACTTCCTTCCACCCATCCCCACCCAAAAATAACAGTTTACAGTCAGTGCCCACACTGTATAAAGCGATTGCCCTTTGCATTGTATGATGTAAACAGGCGGTTCTGTGCTTTATCGGAAGGAATGTGGGTATTTTGCATTGCTGTGTCAGATCAGCAGCTATCCTTAAAAGGTATATAAACCAGAAATCATATAGTTATTACTTCTTTGCCATCTCCTTTAGCATAAGCTAACATAAGCACACTGGAAAGAATAGGGAGAAAACAGCAGGAAGAGAGGACAGCTGGCTACATATGGTTTTGGTTTGTGTTTGTGCAGCATTTTGCAAAATGGTTTTGTGACCCAAAGTTTCAGTACAAACGATAGTATGAGTCCCAAGCTGTGTTTTTTTAGTGGCCAGTCTTGTAGACTTCCCCTCTAGAAAACTCAGTTGTGTGGATCCAGCAAAGTCAAAGGCACCAAATAGATGTATTTAGACAAATATTTTGATCCTTTCTGACCAAGGGTGTGAGATCCTGCAGGTATTCATGGAGAATACTTGATTCTGCTATCAAATTCATTTACCTAAAATATTTTTGAAGGGGGAACTTATTTCTGTAGCGGTATCTTCTGATCCTCACATCCTTCTAGACTGACAAAAAACTGAAACACCACCTCCCTGAACTTTAAAATAGGCAATGCTTGATCAAGATCTCCCTTTATGCACATAAGACAGTAATCATATCACAAGAAATGTTAAGGCCACAGATTTAAATTTAGGAAATATATAATTTCTACAGGTGCTACTATGTATTCCACATAACTTGGCAATCTTGATTAAGTTATCATAGGCAGCATTAAAGTTCTTACTGGCAGTAGTAACTACATGTCATAATTTGGTTTCGTTTGGTTTTTTTTTTTTAAGCTGAAATAGCTTTTTTCTGTTGTTGTTCAATACAGCTGTAAATTAGAACTGTTTTCCCACCAGTCTTCCTGTGTGGTGTGGGAGACAATTGCTGAAGGTTTGCAGAGACTACAGTGGAAATGCTGAACTGCCTCTCCTCGCTCTCAGCAATAGAACTGCAATGAAAGAGGCTAACATCTCATTAAGGGTCTTCCTAAAATTCATTACTTGTAACCTCAGGCTGTTTTCATTTCCCCAGAATATAGTACCAAAGAACAACATCATTTTAGGCAGCTGCTTTGAACCTGTGATGTCAGATTTGCTGCACAAACCAGTGTACTGGCTCCTGAACTGATAGCCCAGTTCTCCAGACGGCTCTTCTATGTATAGTGACATTAGAGAGACTGTTGCCAAGCTGTAGCAATTATAATTCTTGGTTGTCCAATAAATGTCCTATAATACAGCAATTACTATGGGTTTGTGGGTTTTTTTGAGTTGGCATCTACCTTTGCTATACTTTCAGTAAATTTGGGTATTTGAATTACAATATTAGAAACAGATTTGGAAAGCGATTATTTCATCAGCGTCTAATGCGTCACCAAGATCCTTTCAAATTGGCAAAAGACAATAAGGTGGCTTTTTGTGCTGTGGTACTTCTTTCAAAATATTGTTCTCTTCTTGATTTATAAATATGCCAAGCTACTCTGATTATTTAATAAACAATAGGAGATACTGTGAAATTAATTGGATGCTTTGAAAAATAGTTGGTCTATTTGACCTAAATAATGCCGAAAATACTTGTAAGCAACTTTATGTTTTACTCAAAGCAATAGTATACTCTCTCTCATTTCTGTCAGATTTCTTTCTCTTGTATCTAATGGATCTGTATTTTTTTATAGTTTTGTAAGATACATAAAAACTATTCCTTTAACCCAGAAGTTTATCTTCTTTCTTTTTACTTTGGATGACATTAGGCTTAGCAGTCTGCTTAATGCATTAATAAATGTGTAAGTATTTATTTTGTTTAACTTTGTTCTTAGATTTAATACTTGAGTTTAAGCTTACATTAAATACACCTAAGAGGAGCAATAGGAAAAAGAATAGGCTGCCCTTCATGCCCTGAGTTTCCGTAAGTTCTCACAGACCTAAATGTAGAAGAGTAGACAGAGTAGGCGACTGAAGTTTTATTGGTCTTTTTTTGGAGTTGTAGCTGATCTGTGTTATCGTGGCACCATTAAGCTATGAAGTGCCACCTGCTCTTCTGTAATTACTAAAGCTGCCAGTAAGCGTTAGAATAGCCCAGTTCTCTGCTGCGGTCTGTTTTGATTTCTCCCTCGGAGAATTCTGCACAGCACACATATTGCCATCTCAAAAATCTTGGAACCTTCTTGCTACCTGTCAAAATTGTCCCTCAACTTCATTGATTGTTCAGGAAGATGGGGTTGGAAAGAAGGTGTCCGTCCTTATGCCGTCTATTCCACAGCAACTGCCAAATGCACCAAGCCCACGGAGCCCGTTTTTCACGTGTCTCAGGTCACACAGTACTGTGGGGAGCTGGAAACCAAGCTTGCGACCTATAATAAACAATCAAAACCTAATGCCCTGCCATGTCAAGGGATTGCTTAAGAAACTTATACAGGCCTGGAACATGTTAGATTATTGGAAATACTGGATCATCTACCTATTTCCTGTCCTTGACATACGTAGGGTGTGCTGTAAATAAATGCTAAGAAATCAAAACCAATTGCTACCTCTGATGGTCTAACTCTGAAAAACTTGGGGGAATGTGAATTGCCACAATATACTGCTTTCTCACAGGCCAAAACTGAAAACGGATGTAGTGATAAGGCACCGAGTCTACAATTTAATGCTTTGTTTGAACTAAAAGCTGTCTGTTAACGATGACCAAGTCTTACTGTGTATAAAACTTAAGAAAAACCTTGCATTTAATTGCCCTATGTATGTACCTAGATTCTATAGTGTGTTTTGCAGTGGTTGATTTGATAATTTTAATAAACTGATTGGTTCTCATTGTTTAAGGAGAACTCAGTTTAATTAGTTTGAGCTAAATTGCTACGGTGAGCATGTATCAATAAATTGGACGGTTTCTACGCTACTTCTAAGGAGATTCTGTTTTCTCTCCTCTTTTTTCCACATTTGTCTTGCTAATGTTCAGAAATTGCACCCCACGCAACCTTACTCATGATAATGTTGTCAGAAAGTTTTCTGTCCCTCCCCAGTGAGGGCGAGGTGGAATTCTAAAGGCAGCTGGCTCAGGACGGCAATTGTATCCTTCACCTTATATATGCATTTCTGCAAGAAAAAGTGTTTTCACATTGATCTCATGTGATGCGCTACCTCTCATGGTTGAGACTGCTTATAGACCTGAGCCATATGTATGGTTTTTACCAGGTGCTTCCTCTTGGTATGCATCATAAAGTATCAAGAAAGGAAAAAAAAAGAACAGGTGAAGTAATTTTATTTGCTTTATTAGTTGCTCTGAAGTGTTATTTTTTAATACTTACAGTTTGAGAGATGCAGACATACAGATTATGTGGGTTTTGAAGACTGGGGTACGCTTTTCTATAAAAAATAAATAAAAAACCTCAAAAAAATCAAATGCTGCATTTGATTTTATTACATTTAAATGAAGTCTTATTACCATACATAATCAGAGTGCAGCCTTTTCACTTTTTTCCCCTAGCAAAGCTGTATAGCACTATTTTTATTTACTTGAACAGTTGTGTATTTTCTCAGAGTTTTACCTTTTGCAGTAAAGCAATAAAGAGCACAGAGGCTATAGTGCTGTATTCTTTGTAATCTGATATATTGATTAAAACACTCCCTCTATCCACTCCCTAAGCCACTATCTTTCTGAAGGCAAAGAGGAAAACTTGAAAAGATTGAGGGGGCCAGTGTTGTCTGTGGGAGCTTTGACGAGTATTTTTACCAGCCAGTTTTAAGGATTACACGCTGTAGAAATTCTCTTGACCAGATAGTGGCTGGTTAAGCCAGTGCCGGGTAGGAGGGAGTGTTGCTTTTGGAAGAGGCAAAAAGAGGTGTGAAGGGAAGTTCCAGGCGGTCAGGTTAAACAAGACCAGTTCAGTTTGATAGATGTCTGTTTTCTTCAGTTTCTACCATCGGCCTAGATTTGACCTCGAGCAAATCCTTTCGTTCTCTCTCTGTCCTCCTGTTTAATTTCTTAACCTTCATACTGTCTAACTGGATCGTTTGTTGAGACAGATGCGGTGTCATTCTGTATTAATTGTAGTGCTTGGAGACCTTGAGCAGAGCCTTCAGGCACTGATGTGCTTCCACTAGTGAGATGATATCATAGCGATACAGAAATGACTGTACTGTTTGAAACCTCTGAGAATGTCAAGTGTGCAGTAGCTATGACATCTGTCTTCAAAAATTAAGACCATCGCTCAGTATGGTACTTGAAGTCTATGTCTAATGTTTAAGTAGGCAACTAGCTCTGCTGTTAAAGGGAATAATTTATCTAAATACAAAGGCACGTGTTTGAAGACCTGACTGTTCATCAAAATCTTCGGGTGCTGAATTTAACACAGTCAATTGTAGTTATCATATTTAAACTTTCTAGTGTCTAAAATATGCTAAGCTCATCGTAAGGATGTATGGAAGATAAACTGTCCCTGGACCAGAGCTGGTACTCTTACACTTCCCTGTTTCCCTTTGCCACATGTATGTGGAGGCCACTGAAGCTGCATTGAGGCTTCTGTGCGCAGCAACTGGTGGAAGAGTTAAAGGTGGGAGGGAAGGCAGATGCCAGTGAGGAGCAAGTTCTGGCCCGTGCTGCAGCATTTAAGGAGTTGCCTGAATTTTATAGTCCTGGCAGAATGTCACCAGATCTGTGTGTCAGTGAAAATGTGAGTAAATGCTTAGGTGACGAGGGTTGCCTAAAGTGAGTTGAGAAGAAGTGGTTTTCTGTTGTGCACACAACTGCCAAGTACTGGTGTTTGTTGGTTTAGGTCTTGCATGGGTGTAGAAGGAAGAAGTGCAGTTGCTGTGGTTTTGGTTGGGGAGGAGGTACAGGCCTGGGCTTTGTTCTCCCACCCTCACTTGCAGAACTGACAAGAAGAATAGGGAAGTACACTCTGTACTTCTTACGGTCTTGTGCTTCAGACGCCACGCTGTTGTGGTGTAGTTTCCTATAGTTCCCTTCTTGTTAGCTTTGATATAGAACTAGATAAATGTCCTGTCAAATGAGTTTAACATTACCGCTTAAATCAGCAAGGAGTTGGAAGGGCAGGGGTGTAATGCACTGCCCAGCCTTTTGTTAACTCTCTGGGATCCGTTCTACTTACTGAGATGGTTTTTCTAGTAAGTCAGCCCATGCTTCAGCCTGAGAACCTGTTGTTCACTGCTTTACGCAGTTTTATGCATAACTTTTCCAGCATGAAGAGAAAAACTTCTTAAAACTGAAGGCAAAGGTGTTTATGTCTTTAATCTTGAGGAAACAGGGAGTGACATGAAGATCCTGCAAGGGAGCGGTATCTTCTTCACATAACCTTGTGGTGCTTTCACTCTTGTGGTGGTCGTAGGTCAGCATGGGATGATGTGTTGTATCAGCCGCTCTGGAAGCGGGTGAGAGAGGTCAGCATAACAAACTGGAGTTTCCGTTGGTTACATTTGCAAAGAGCCTAAAAAAACCCTTTTGCAGTAATGCATTACCTTAGAATGCAGTTACATCTGTAAAATCAGTTACAGTGAAGTGCATTCTCCCTATTGGGAGATTGCCAAGCTTTACCTATGGATAAAGAGGGGCAAACCACAGCAGAATCTCCAGTATCTAGACAGTATCTATCTTTTAGCACTTAATAAGGTACTAAACCCCAGTAAAAGTGCATTTTGCAGTTTGTCCTCGTGGTTATCCCCTAATGCTAATTCTGTTGCCTTTGCCCCTGGGCAGTCGCTGGGAAGAGGAGTGCTGGAGCCAGGTTTTGTTTTAATTCTCAGCCTCACAGGCTTGTATTTCTGACGGTGCGACTGACTGTGCAGCTAGGTCAGCCTAACTGGTAGTGAAACATGGTTTTACACTAGGCACTGGTGCAAAGCCAAAACCCCAGCTCTGCTCAGGTCGGATGCTAAATGTTCTGCCGTGAGTTCCTCATTGCTGAGGTGAATTGAATCTTGCTCTCATTTGTAAATTCAGCAAGTGTGAAATCGGCATCAGGAAGAAAGAGATACAGGGCTTTCCCATACAAACGATTGCTTTAACAGTAGCTTTGTTTTGCGCTTCAGATGCTGAAGGTGAATTTCTTGTGTAACTAGTTATTTGTACGCTGAGCAAATTTAACTTGTCTGCAGCTACAGTTCAAAACCCAATTTTTCCATTCCGACCTAAAATGTCATGGAATGTTTTTCCTTTTTACTTAACTTTCTCATGCCCTCTGCTTTAAGGTGATGGAAATACTTAGGTAACATTTGCTGAAAGTTTTTTTTCAAAAGGAAATTGAAAAACTTTTAAGCAGAGTAATATGACTTTATTCTTGATTGGTGAGATAAGGTTCACTCTTAAAAACAATCTGATCTTTCAGTGCAGCATCCCGTGGATGTGGCCATAAAAATAACAAAATTTGCATAGAGCTGAAAGCCACAAGATACATACCACTTACCCTGGCTAGTTAGGGTGACTTCTGAGCATCAGTTATAATCAAGAAGAGGCAATAATGGAAAATCTTGCATTTTTGTCACAATGCCACAGAGTGACGTTCAGATTGGTGTAGTTGGACTTAGCTAGAACTGAAAGATTCATTTAGGGAGGCATAAAGGCACTTGACTTGCTCATGAACTCTCTGCAGCTCAAAAGCACAGAAAAGACCTAAGGGCCAGAAATCTTAGCAAGTCTATCACCTATGAGATCTGTCCTTAAACAAGTCACTTATTACCAAAACAATAGTCACCTTTCTTGGATATTCTTTCAGGAATAACCTCAGTTATTCCTGTCCTGTGTAAGGGCTTCGTGATTGGATTCGCTGTCTGGTACTGCTGAGGTTTTCAGATGAGTTACGGAAATCCCGATGTACTGGAAACATCTCTGTTTAAAAGGCACTGTCTGAGACTGTTACGTTGAAATCTGAGTGAATTTTTTTTTTTTCGGTTTTGTGGTCATAACTGACTTAATGTCTAGCACATTTTCCCAGCCTTTCACACCCCCCCTCTTCCTTCCTCCCTTTATCTTCCTTCTACTCCTTCTTACACTCACTTTCTTTCTGCATACGACTTTCTGTCAGCATCTCCATCTCTGATGCAGTCTAAATTCAGTGCCATGTTTTGATTTTTCTGAGCATTAGAAAAAATACTTAATTGCTAACAGTGCAGTTGCATGCTCAGAAACAGTGAAGAGACTGCCAGTTAACAGGCAGTCTGATGGGGAAGGTGGGAACGTTGTGGAAGAAAAGAGAAAAAATTTGGACTTTCCTGACAATACATACCCCCTTGAGAAATGGTTTTCTCGTCCAGCTAGTTTGCTCGCTTCATGTTGACACGCGACTTTCAGGAACTATCCCAGCCTACCACAGTATGTTGCTTCACAAAGCAGTCCAGTGGTGCCATTGCCAATATTTGAAAGCTGAAAATCAAAACTGTCTCCTGTTATTTTTATGGCCAACTATCATCATCATTTCTATACTGTTTCGTCATAAAATTGTGTTGGTTTTTTGGATTTATACCTTGTACCTGTTAAAGAACTTGTTTTATGCATAAAATAGAAGAGTTGCTGTTGAATTCTTTTGGGGAAATTTATCAATGTGAAGTGGAACTAAGTGCAAAAAACTTTAAATTCCACTTTAATTCTTTGTGTGCATGTGTCTATATATATGCATACATCCATATATATAAAAAATATATTTAATGCATATATATAAATGCAGGGTATATTAAAGTATAGATACTCTGCTTGTATCCCTGTACAGCTTCAAATGTGCTCACTATATGAGTTTCAAAAGGCAAGACCAGTAGACTTACACCCTGGGGAGTCTAGCTATCCATTCTGATCTTCCCTGTGAACTACGGGATAAATGTTTTCTTAGCTTTGAGCCAGAGCTTTCTACTGCAGATGAAACTTGCCTTATGGAGTGCAGTGATAAAGCCTGAATAATCACTGTCATATTTTTATGTTTGGTTGGGTTTTGGGTTTGGTTTGGTTTTTTTTTTTTTGGTAAACCCAATGCCTGAAATTCCAGACAATCCTGGTGTTTTGAGACTTGACAGAGGAAAGGGTGGTGAATGTCTGGTCAGAAGCTGTACATAATGAAGACTAAAACTTTTTTTTTTGCACTGAAAGAAATAACTTGCCTTATGCTGCAGGATACTTGCTGATAGAAAGAGGTCCTCTCATATGGTGTAGTGCTAATCTTCAATTTCTTTCAGAATCAAACCTGTGTTTGGAGAAAACTTAAGTTATATATTTTGAGTTGGATCTGACCCACTGTAATCCTTTACATTCAGCATGTTGATTTGTAGGTGCTGAAAATGTGGACCTGAAACATTTAGCCTGAGGTTTTTAGCCTTAAGAATAAGATAGATTTATATTAGATATTAGGAAGAAATTCTTTCCTGTGAGGGTGGTGAGGCACTAGAACAGGTTGCCCAGAGGAGCTGTGGATGCCCCATCCCTGGCAGTGTTCAAGGCCAGGCTGGATGGGGCTTTGAGCAGCCTGGTCTAGTGGGAGGTGTCCCTGCCCATGGCAGGGGGTTGGAACTAGATGCTCTTTAAGGTCCCTTCCAACTCAAACTGCTCTATGATTCTTTCAGATTCAGTTAACTGATAAATTACTTTTAATGTTGGGGGTTTTTTTCCTATAATTCAAGAAAATGTACTTCTTAACAAGAGGGTTTTCTTTGTATTTCCTTCATCTGATTTCTTGTCTTGTAAATAAGGGTATTGGTAAGTAAGAAAAAATAGATTAAATACCTATTTAAAATTAAGCTTTTGCACTTTTTCTTCTTAGTTTAACCTCAGTGCTTTTTGTTCTTCTTTCCTGCAGTTTCCTTGGAGGGAGAGGGAAAAGGAGTCCATTCTGTAATTTCTTCAATGTACCTCTTCATCCTGTTGCACCCTTTTCCTTTCTTCTGGCATCTTGTCTGTTGTTTATTATTTTATTATTATTCTATTATGCTGTACTATATAGGCCCTATGACGATTTATAAAAACAACTAAAAATGAAAGTTTTATGGAGCATGGGGGAAAGGAGGCCAAAAGGTCCCTGTCACTGGATGTGTTCAGATGGGATGGGGAACCCTGGGTTCTAATACCCTCTCACCAAATTGTCACAGGTGTCCTGGCCATTGGCTTTTAACTTGAAGTAACTAGATGCTCTTTGGAACAAGTGCTATGTCTGCCTTTGAAAAGGGATGCTGAGGTCTTTCAGGCATCAGATTCTGCTCTGGGATTTTGCGGAGGGAGTTTATAATGCAATAGCATAATGCGATTAATGCTGTAATAACACTGTATTGCAGCTGTTGAGTCACCTGATTATGGGAGAATAAAAGATCTGTGCCATTTTGGAAGCTTATGGGGCTTGACATATAGGCTTTGTATCAATTATTGTGCGTCTCTGATCACTTCTGATGATCAGAGACATCTGATGACCTGCTGCTGAATATAAGGAACAGGAGATCCTCTGAACATGTCTTACATGGAGCCCACAAGGGAGATGGCTCCACCAGGAGAAGGGCCGGGGGGAGGCTTGGCTTCGATCCCAGCTTCTGAATGCTGGTCTCAGCAGTTGACAAGTTGTTCTGGTTTTTGCCCTGATCAGCTTGCTTTAAGCAATTAGGCTGTGAACCGCGGGCTGGTGGAGCAGGTGCAAAGCTACTTTCCTCCGTGCAGAGAGCCAGATGGCCAGTTAATCATCCCAATCACTGAGTAAGAGTTGGCCAAGTCGCCTGCTCGGTACTCAATTCTGCTGCTGCGCTGCCAATTTGAGTCTCGTGGCTTTAAGAAAATGAGGACTTCAAGGACATCTCTGAGTATCTGGACTTCTCTCAGTCATGATTTAACATGGTTAGTTTCAAACCTTGAAGTGGTTACTAGCTGGTTTTTGTTTTCTTAAAAGAAAAAACTGCCTGCTGCCTAACAGGACTAAAGACTTCTTGGCCTGAGTTAGGACATCTTGCTTGTTACAACATTGTTAGTATCGAGATATGGTTGTGACAGAGAAAAGCTTGAAGTAGGAACCCATATTTTGAAGGCTTTTGCAAGGAGATCTTTTATCTGTTGAGTTATGTATTACAAGACAAGAATTGTGGGGGGCATTTTGAAGGGAGAGTATTTTGGTTTGCTAGAGTTTCCAGAATCTTTTTTCAGGATAATTATTTTTGATTGTTAGGAAGAAATGGGAAATATTATTTGAATGCTGCACTTTGGAAGATATGCTAGACTGTAAGGGATTGTAAACTTGCTAATAGAGTTGTAAATGAAACGTGTTTGCTTATCTGTATGCTTATACTTAGTCGGTATAATAACTGCAACTATAGTTTACGTGTAATCTCTTCCATATGAATATGTTTGTTTGTGAAATCCAATGTACGTAACTCAATCTGTTGCTTTTCATAGAATCATAGAATGGGTGAGGTTGGAAGAGACCTTTAAGATCATCAAGTCCAACCATTAACCTCCCCTGACAAAAACCACTTCTAAACCATGTCCCTGAGTACCACATCTACCCTTTTCTTAAACACCTCCAGGGATGGGGAATCCATCCCCTCCCTGGGCAGCCTGTTCCAATGTTTAATAACCCTTTCAGTGTAAAAATGTTTCCTGCTATCTAATCTAAACCTGCCCTGACATAACTTGAACCCATTTCCTCTTGTCCTATCACTTGTCACCAGGGAGAAGAGGTCAGCCCCCATCTCTCTACAGCTTTTGTGTGAAGGCAACCCACTTTTGTTACAATAAATCACTCTAGGGGATAAAACTGTGGGGTGCCAGAGGCAAAGGACGGGACAAAGCAGAGTAACAATAACATGTACTTTGCAGAGGTAGGGAATTGAATTAAAAAGATACCTAGGTGTTTCCGGTAGGCCACCTGTTTTGTTCAATGCTGAAAAGGCAGTCTCTTGGTCTAAAGTGATTCTGAAGACCCATGTTGGTAGTTATTCAAGCAGCTTGAATAGTCTGCCAGTCAATTCACAAGTAGCCTGTATGAGGGAAAGATCAAATATGTAAGTTAATAGAATACAGCTATTTAAGTTTTCATATTTAAAGTTGATGAATCCTAATCTGCATTTCTTTAAATTTTTTTTTGTTTTTTGCTCCACCTGTTTTCCTCAGCCGTGGATCTGTTTTTCACAGCTTTTTTTAGTAATGTTTTGACTGTGGATCTGATGATACTGATTCTACCTAGAAGTTACATAGCCAATGGATTATACTACCTCTAGGGAAGAAGGTGAAGAGCTTTGCCTAGTCTGTTGTGCTTATGTCTGAAGTCTGCGCTGCGCAGTCCATGAATATGAATACCAGAAAGTCTGGCCAAGCTCTGACTTCCTTGAAGGTTCTACCTGCACTTTTTTTATGATGAAATACCAGCAAGAGAATGGCGGTGGAAATACCTCTTTGCTCCTGCACAGCTTTTGTCTCTCCAGTTAAATTCTCTGCCTGGAGAAGCAGTTGAACATAGCTGGTGCAAGTTTGATTTACAGTTCCCCACATGACTCCTTTAATTCCTGCTTGCCTATAGAATTGAGGCATGGATTTTCAGCCTTCACAACACATATGCAGTAATGTAAAATTCTATTTATGTGCAGAGGGTTACTAAGTAACAGTTGCTGAGGGAAATGCAGCCTTTAACTGCATGACGTCTGTGCACTTAAAATTGCCAGGCAAGTAGTACATTAACATAGATTTTGCACATTAATGTAATGGGATTTGCTGTGGGCTATATGTGAGCAAAACCTTGGGAAAAACAACAGCAGTGTCGTTTGAAGAGCTGGAGTCTCTCTGCAGCCTGGTCTTGCAGACAGGAGATGAAGCCCAGTTTTCCCCTTCTGTCTCATCCCCTCCATGCTGTGCCATAATTATGGACCCTGATATATTTCTGTGTATTTATATCTGTATCTACCTAGAGATATAAAAGTTTCTGCGTGTAATCAATATGTTTTGCATGTTGTGGTAGGTTGACCCTGGCTGGATGCCAGGTGCCCACCAAAGCTGCTCTGTCGTTCCTCTCCTCAGCTGGGCAGGGGAGAGAAAAAATAACAAAAAGCTTGTGGGTTGAAATAAGGATAGGGAGAGACCACTGAGCAATTACCATCATGGGCAAAACAGACTCAGCTTGGGGAAATTAGTTTAATTTATTACCAATCAAATCAGAGTAGTATAATGAGAAATAAACCCAAAGCTTAAGACAACCTTCCCCCCACACCTCCCTTCCTCCTGGGCTTAACTTCACGCCTGATATTCTCTGCCTCCTCCCCTCCAGTAGTCCAGGGGGACGGGGAAGGAGGTTTGCAGTCAGTTCATCATCACGTGTTGTCTCTGCTGCTCCTTCCTCCTCAGGAGAAGGACTCCTCACACTCTTCCCCTGCTCCAGTGTGGGGTCCCTCTCACGGGAGCCAGNCTCCCACGGGAGACAGTCCTCCGTGAACTTCTCCAATGTGAGTCCCTCCCATGGGCTGCAGTTCTTCATGAGCTGTTCCAGTGTGGGTCCTTTCCATGGGGTGCAGTCCTTCAGGAACAGACTGCTCTAGTGTGGGTCCCCCACAGAGTCACAAGTCCTGCCAGCAAACCTGCTCCACTGTGGACTCCTCTCTCCACAGGGCCACAGCTCCTGCCAGGAGCCTGTTCCAATGCGGGCTTACCATGGGGTCGCAGCCTCCTTTGGGCATCCACCTGCTATGGTGTGGCGTCCTCCATGGGCTGCAGGTGAACAGCATACCTCACCATGGGCTTGTGGGAAATCTCTGCTCTGGCACCTGGAGGACCTCCTCTCCCTCCTCCTTCACTGACCTTGGTGTCTGCAGAGTTGTTTCTTTCACGTATTCTCACTCCTCTCTCCTCTGACTGCTGCTGGTGTTGCACAGTTTTTCTTTTTCCTTCTTAAGTATGGTATCACAGAGGGCTATCACTGTTGCTAAAGGGCTTGGCCTTGGCCAGTGGCAGGTTCATCTTGGAGGCAGCTAGCATTGGCTCAGCTGGACACAGGGAAGGCTGCTAGCAGCTTCTCACAGAAGCCACCCCTGTAGCTGCCCCGCTACCAAAACCGTGCCAGACAAACCCAGTACTCCTGTATCTTTCTTCAGGGCAGGGAGGGGGGAGGTTGAGTGGCAAACGAACAAAAAGCCTGCTGTGACTCAGGGATAGATTGGGCGTTGACAATACAAGGAGGAGTTTGCCTTGAGCTGCGTCTCTTCTAGTAACTGTGTTTACCTCTAATTTTGCACAGAGGTTATCAGAGGATTTGTTTTTTCTAAGGATTTATTTTCAAGGAATGTTACTCTGGAAAGGTCATGTGTCTAGCCATAGAATGGAGCTTACTTATTGAAAAAGATTCTACTTAAGTGATCAACCTTTCCTTTAAATCAAACCTAGTATAACTTACACTAGGGCTTTGAGCTGGAGACCTTTATATGCTGATGAAAATGGGCTGTTGAACTGTCATGAAGTCCTACAGCTTTTAATTCATTTCTCTGTTACAAAGCCACTTTTTGTCTGCAAATACTTGGAAGATGGGGGGTGCACGTACGTTGCAGGGGGGTGGTAGCATGAGCTTGCTAGGTTGTATGACTTGCTCACTGTGGGCTATGTAGAACTTCAGTGAGGTTCTGGTATTAATTATATCATTATGCCAGCATACATAACAGATGTGAAAATAAAAAAGTGTCGATAAGTAACTACTACCACAGTCCTTTTATAAAAGTGCCATAAATATTTACCCGGCATGTTTAGTTGTTAAGTTTCCTGGATTTCCAGGAAATCCAGGATGTTACTTGTAATCATTGAGAATTGCATAATAGCTGAGAGTTAATACTGTGTTATCTACCTGGGCTCTTCAGTGGCCAACATTACTACTTTCATATGGATAGTGTGATAACTTACCAGCCTTGCAAAATTAACTTCAGTCATGGCAGTTGATTTTTAGGCTTCTTTTTTTTTTTTTTTTTTTTTCTTGCTTCGGATGATTTATAAAAACCCCTAAAGCAAACCGAAACCAAATGTGCTGACATCATCCCTGTAAAGCTGTGTACATTGATTTTTGTCACTGGCATTGTAAAGTCTTGACATTTTCAATGGGATATAATTCTAAAGTTTTGTCTGACTGCATTTTTTTGCCCATGTTTGAGAGACTGTAGTATCTGAGCTTTTTCTGTAGTCTTTCAGACAGTCCACCCATTTTTGTTTTGAGGCCAGAAACCTTTCCCTCTGGAGAGAAGTCAGTCCCAAGTTCATCATTGCTCAGTCAGGCTCCTATTTTTCTGTAACTCTCTCTGACCAGCTGTGATGTTCAAATGGTTTTAAACGGACGTATTAGCCACAGCTTTTCCCTCGGGAGGCTGTCATCTCTGGTGGCAGTATTGACTCCAAGCAAAGTAACTTTAAAGTCTGTAGAAGCAGCAAAGCAAAACGAGGGGAGAAAATCTGTCAGCAGAACTCTAAGTACATATCTGTTCTTCCAGCCCCCTTGCTTGGTGCTATATAGGCACTCATGCTTATTTTCTTTCAAATACCCTGCTTTAGGAGAACTGGGGTTGAGCCTTTTTGCTAATAGTGCCTGCCTTTGCCTTGTGCTTAAGGAGGTATATATCAGTTCCAAACATCTGTAATACAGTCATTTAACTAAAATGGATGGAAAAAATAAACAAAATCTTTTCTGCAACCTGCTTTCTGGCCAGTTGGGTCCCAGCCTGTACTGATGAATGTGGTTATCCCATTTCAGATGCAGGGCTTTTGTGTTTGCTTTCATTGAACTTCATGAGATTCTTCTCAGTTTACTTCTGCAGCCTGCCAAGAGACCTCTGGCTAGCAGCTCTGCCTTCCAGTGTACTGACCAGTCCCCCAGTTTGTTATTATCTGGGCTTTTATTAAAGAAATTAAATGATACTGGCCTTAGTTTTGATCCCTGGGGGATGCATCTGCTGACTGACTGCCAGTTGGACTTTATGCCATTGATCACAGTCCTCTGAGCCTGGTGGTCCAACCAGTTATTCGCCCCTTGTATTCCACCTACCCAAACCTTATCTTCTCGGTTTGACTACAAGGGTAGAGTGGGAGGCTGCGTCACCACAGGCCATGCTAAAGTCAAGGGACATGATATGTTTTTTCCCCTCCTGCACAGAACCAGTCATTTCGGCATGGGAAGCTGTCTGGTTCGTCAGATACCATTTGCGTTTGGTAAATCCAAGCAGGCTGTTCCCACACCCCTTCTATCCATGGCGAACAATTACTGCTAAAACTGTTATGCCATCTGCTTTTAATAAGAAGATAAAAACAGTTAAGCGTTTGAAAGGCCATGTATTAAGTGTGGCTCTCCCTTTACCAACGCGTTATTGCCCCTTCACTTGTAGACGTAGAGATTTCTGTTGAGCCCAGAATATACTCTACCTTTGGTGTCTTTTATACTTCAGTAAAGTACTGCGCTTTACGATCAATTACAAAAAATATACCGGAGACGAGGCCTTTTTCTTTCAACACAAATCCAAATAAAAGAGAGAAAAAGCATGAAGTGTACTCTCTAGTTCAACGATGATCCTTGCTTGCTTGAAACCTTGCTAAAAAGATGGACACAGGTCACAGCTTCAGGAAGGCTTGGCTAGAATGGATACTAGCCGGTATATGGTAACTCTTAACAGTACAGAGTTAGTCTTGAGTGGTCACAGAAGAAAGGCAATGCTGGATGGCTAAGCTAAGGGGTTTTTTTTTTAGTTAAATAGCTAAAAAAGAGGAAAGGTCTGAAAATTAGGCACTGAAGAAAAAGAAAGAAGTTGACAAAAAGAGCAAGTGTTCCTGCCTGGAGTTTGAGACAGACCCAGACAGTGAATAGAAGTCCTTGATGGTTGTGCTCCATTCTCCTCCACAGAGCTTGAGGTTTGAGCAGGTTATAACTATGAATGGTGCAAAAGTAGTATTTTTTAAATAACATTTAAATAACGTATAGCTCTTGAATTTCAACATGATACAGGTATGTCTTTGTTCCTGCCTCCCCCCTACCGTGACACTTTTCTTCTCATGAAGGTGTGCAAGCTTTTTACTAGAACCACATTAATGATTGCAACTCTGGTAAACGGAATCATCTTTTTAAATGTCAGTTTCTATTTGCTTTTTGGCTCACTGAGCGATAAGGTGGCTGCTCACAGGTGTGGCTGTATTTCTGGTATTACCATTTCTCCCGTCTGTACACGCACATGAGTCTTTCATTGTCATCACTTTTCTTTACATTGGTAGTAGGGTAGATGGACACTTACAGTCAGTTGGCAATTTCTATTGCCTGGTCTTTCTCAAGTTTAGTTGCTTTGTTTGACTTTATCTATTTGGAAAATGGTAGCAACAGCTGTTTAAAACAATACTGTCCCTGTAAACTGTTCCTTTTGAAAAAACAACAACAAAACAAAAAGTGCTCCTGAGGAACAGGATTATGTGTAGTGTAGATGGTGTCTGTTTTATTCAGTGATTAGATTATCTGTTCACGCTTTTCAGAAGGTATGAGAACAGCTTTATAAACATTTATATTATGGAGCGTGTGTCTTACCATATTGGACATCCGAAGACACTTTTGATTAATGCTTTCTGATCATAGTCTTCTTTTTTTCTGTGTGTGTGCTTAAATGGTAGCAATTAGGTCTACAGGAAAACCTCCCCTATTTTCAGGTGAGTAATAGTGTGCGTTTGCTGATGAATCAGGTGTCACCTGGGACTGAAGAAGCACCGAGTGCGAGATCTGAGTCATTTCCTGGGACTCTCAGGGTTTGTCTTACCACTGGCTCGTGATGGTGAGCAGCAATAGTTCGCTTCAGGTGACTATATCTGAAAGTTAGGAATGTATTAAATTCTTGATATGTAGGAGAAAAATGTAGCATTTTATCTGTGCTCGTGGCATGTGAAATCGCCAAGACATGTTAGAAACCAGCCACATCACTTTATCAAAGTTGGGGGAAACGCTAATAAGACTGCATATGTAATGCCCATGTGCATTGGGCTGCTTTAGGGTGTAAGTGTGCTCCAGAGGAGGGCGCCAATATCCGACAGTGGCAGTGGAACTGGTGTAACAAACCACTTGGTGGCCCAGTAGCCAGAACTCGCTGAGGTCAGGCTCTGAGTAATAGCCCTTAAAATGTCTGGCAGCCCCAGTGAGATCAGGTGCTCTGATCAGGTTTAAAATACGCGCTTGTTAATGTGCGTTTATCTCACAACTGCATAAACATTCTGATATTATTGCTGCTGAGTGGAACAATGCATCCTCTATATTTTCTTGTAGCTTGCTCTTGCTTTAGAGGGCTTTCATATGCCAATTCTAGGGCACCTAATGAAATTGGCTTCTGCCATTCATTAACATCATTAGCTCTTCAGGGTTTGGGTTTTTTGTTGTTTTGCCCCTCACAGTGGTCAGTAAAATCTGAATGCCAATTTAGACATTTTAAACACAGACTGAACAGTTGCTTGAAAATAAACTATTAAAATGTCATCCCTCTGCGCATGTTTGGGTAAACAATTGTTTTTGTAAATTTTTTTCCATTTTTTTTTGCCTCTGAGGCGTTTTTATTCCCTTCTGAGATAGGAAAGTTCAGCTATGGAACAGGCAGGTTAGTATTTCAGCTTGCTAGCTTCACACACATGTTAAAAGGGTGCATTTTTCTTCTAATCATATTGGTGTGATTGTAACTCTGCAGAGTAGTTTTTATGAGAGTGCCTCTGTGTTGGCTTAAAGCATGGGGGAAGCATTGTTCTCCTGTTTTGCTTTTAGAAAACAAAGTAACAGAATATGGAGCAATATCATGGGAAGAGGTATCCCCTTTTATATAAATCATTGACATAATGCCACTTACACGGAGGTGGCTGACAATTTTTTTTTTTTTAAGGCATTCACGGTTGTGAAAACGGAGCAGGCTTTAATGGTGAGTTCAGTAAAGCCTTTCAAATCACTTTTTCTCCGAGAATAAAAATAAAGAACCATGATCGTTATTTAGTACACATGGACGTTATGAAAGGGAAATGATCATCTCAGTAAGGGTCTGCTCCTCTGTTCCTGATAATGGATGCTGAAGTCAAAGCAAGCAGTGAACGGGAGCAGTTTCTGTTTGTGTTGGAGACATCATTGTGTGATTTATTTTTTTTTTACTTGTTATTGGAGTGGATTAGTTTCAATTAGCTTTTTTTGAGATGCTCCTGACTTGCGTTTTATTGTTTCAGTGTTAATTTAGGTGTATTGGCTTATTACTTGTTGTATATTTTATGACAATCGTTTGGGTTCAGTTTAGACAGTTTATTGAAAAATGACCGACAGCTAGAATATTTCAGAAATCAGTTGATCCTTCTCCTTAGATTTTGTGTTTTGTGGTTATTAAGGTAGCTAGTGAAAGTGAGAAATGGGTCCTTGTTTTAGTCCTTTTAAAATGCCTCACAAAAAATCATAAATTGGTTATAATAGATGTTCTGAAGTTGCTTTCTTAAAAATATTCAGAAAAGGATTGTAAAAATTTCAGTGTTTGTTTTTTGGCTCTAAGAATATCATTTTATGAGAACATAGAGAAATATTGAGGATTTTTTCATGTTTAGAAAGTAATTTTACTAAAATATAATTAACAGTTATCTACTAGTTTGGTTTACATTCAAGAGAGTTAGAGTCACCTACTGAAAGGAAGGTCTGACAGATTTTGGCCGACATTGGACGTTAGGTGAACAAGTCCCTGGGATAGTACTGTGCTTCCTGAAAAGGTGGTTGTTCCTGACTTACAACTTTTATATCAAAATTTAGCATTTAGCTTTCTGTTGCTTCCTGATAATTGTCATGCATGAGAATTGAAGTTGCTGAGAGTTGAGCGGCAAAGTTTGTCTCTTAAAAATGAAGTATTTTAAAATATATTTTAATGGTAGTGCCAGAGGAATGTTGCTGAATTTGTATTTACTGCATTTCTTTGAGGGAGGGAGAAGCATTTTATGCTACAAAAGTGTAAAAATGTTTTGCAAGAACCATTATTGGTGAAAACCTTTATTACCGAGTTGCAGCTTTCTGATTTATCAGGGCAAGGGAAGATGATCCTACTTTAGGTTATAGCTTTCCTTTGCAATTTTTGCGATGTTACATTCATGTAACTCTAACCCAAAATCTCTGATAGTGCTTCTTTTTGAAAGAAAAAACACAGGGAAGATTCCTATTTGCCACTCCAGTTATTTTAAAAATCCAATTATGCCTGCTGTTATTTTGGAGTACAATCTGCCTGCATATCTCCCATTAAAAAAATAATTAATGATTCCATGTTCTTAAATGACTGTATTTTTTTGATATAAAAGTGGGAAAGCTCTTTTTCTTAAATTTTTTTAAAATCTGTTTTTTTTCAAGATCTAAAAGATGACTAATTCTTGTAAGAAAGTTATCTTACGTTGTCTTTGGTGAGGTATGAGAAAAGGAGATAGATCCTGGATTTTGAGCATGTTGAGAGAAAAACACCTTGAGGTGTCTTAATATGGGTCTAAAAATTAACATATACTTCCCCATTGTCCCTCCCTCCTGTATCTTTAAATCCAAGGTCATTACTTAAAATACAGTTACATTTTTGCACATGCTGTCTTTATTTCTCATGCGCTTTCTCATTTCGGAGGGAGATTTGGATCCGTGGTGATGATGCTGGGGCTTGTTAAATCCTTGGACTATTATCCCCTTGCTGCTCTAAAATTAACTGCTCAGTGTTGCTTTTAATTCTTTTAATTCTTGACAAATAAGTGTAAAATGTGCCTTTTAAATGCTGAAGGTGTCTTGGTAGTTTTTAGGGAGTTGAAGGGGTGTAATTTTGAATGTAAAGTGGGGGGTTTTGTGAGCTTTCTTTCTCAGGAGCTAAGACTTGGGAAATGAAAATTAAATTCAAGAAGCTAAAAGTCCATTTTTGGTGTGCAGTGGCAGTTGTTTCGGGGCGTGTTTCCTACTCGTAAAGCTCAGAGGAGGTTGGGTTAGTGTAATGTGTCACTGTGAGTAGAACAGCAAGAAACTCTTTTGAAGTTGTCTACTCTTTTAGGCGCGATTTTTTTTTTTTT